>CM038677.1:104765246-105298617 GCA_021605205.1 Aegilops longissima | reverse complement strand
CACTTCCTTGCGTGCGAAGATGTAGCTGGTGAGTCCCAGCAATGGGGCGAATCGCTTTTTTGCCCGGACGCACTTCCTTGTGTGCGAAGATGTAGCTGGTGGGTCCCAGCAATGTGGGGAAACGTTTTTTTCATGAAATACGGTGGCCCGTCCGGTGGGTCCCCGCTGTCAGGTGGAGGAATAATTATTTTGCACATAATAAGAGGCACTTCCTTGCTGCGGTCGTGGACCCAGCTGTCAGCCTCTCCACGTACAGTCCGCGTCCGATGGAAGCCGTTCCTTGACCACGTTGACCACGCCGCGGCGAGAGCACCAGGGCGGTGGACAACGGCGAGGCCTAGGAAGAGGACGACACGGAGCCGGGGAAGACGCGGCAGTGGATGCCCACGCGTAGAGGAGTACGCGGGTTCACTGGTTCGCTGCGGTGTGAGGTTGCCTTCGCCGCAGAATAACAGGGGGTGTGGGTGAGTAGAGGGATGGCCTGGCCAGCGGTGGGAGTAGTAGGGGGCGGTGAAGCCTCCGCCGCATCGCAGACGGCCACAGGAGGCAGGAGCACGAGGCACGACCGGCGCTGGTTTGGGCGGCTGGAGCAAGAA
The DNA here is from genome assembly GCA_021605205.1 of Aegilops longissima. NCBI lineage: Eukaryota > Viridiplantae > Streptophyta > Magnoliopsida > Poales > Poaceae > Aegilops > Aegilops longissima. Next base: position 105,298,021 of record CM038677.1, on the reverse strand, counting down.
GACCAGAGGTTGAAGAAGCACTACGGCCGTTGGATGGACATCGTACGGTCACTGGAGCTAGAATCGTGCATATTGACTAAGTTGACAAAGCCCTCCGTCCCGGTCAACTTAGTAGGCCCACAAGTCAGTCTGCCACTATACTGGGTCCCAGTTAACAGGGGAGTATTCCTTTTTTTGTGCGTAATAAGGAGGCACTTCCTTGCCTGCAAAGATATAGCTGGTGGGTCCTAGCTGTCAGCGGCGGTAACGTTTTTTTCACGAAATACAGAGGCCCTTTCGGTGGGTCCCCGATGTCAGGTGGAGGAATCATTATTTTGCGCGTAATAAGGAGGCATTTCCTTGCATGCGGCCGTGGACCCAGCTGTCAGCCTCTCCACGCATAGTCCACTTCAGATGCATGTCGGTTGTTGACCACGTTGACCAGGCCGCGCCGAGAGCACCAGGGCGGTGGACGACGGCGAGGCCTAGGAAGGGAACGACACGGAGGCAGGGAAGACTCGGCAGTTGTTTCCCACACGGAGGGGAGTACGACTGTACGAGGGTTTACTGGTTCGTCTGCCGTCGCCGGAGAATAACATCGTGTGGGTGAGTAGAGGATGGCTAGGCCAGCGGTGGGAGTACGGTGGGGCGGTGAGGAGCGCTGGCAGCACAGCTGGCATGGGGAGGAGGGAGCAGCAGTCCCGCCGGCGCTTGTTTGAGCGGCCGAGCAGAAGAGCAGAGATTGAAGAAGCACGACGGGCCGTTGGATGGACATCGACGGTCACCGGAGCTAGAATCGCTCATATTTACTAAGTTGACAAAGCCTCCGTCCCAGCCAACTTTGTATGCCCAAAGTCAGCCTCCCACCATGGTGGGTCCCAGCTAGCGTGGGGAGTATTCATTTTTCATGTATGTAATAAGGAGGCAATCGATACGCCTCCAACAGATCTATAATTTTTTATTGTTCCATGCTATTATATTACCCCTTTTGGATATTTATGGGCTTTATTTTACACATTTATATCATTTTTGGGACTAACCTACTAACCGGAGGCCCAACCCATATTGTTGTTTTTTTGCCTATTTCAGTATTTCGAAGAAAAGGAATATCAAACGGAGTCCAAACAGAATGAAACATTCGGGAGCGTGATTTTTGGAACGGACGTGATCCAGAGAACTTGGAGTGCAAGTCTAGAAGCTTCCGAGAAGCCACGAGATAGGAAGGCGCCCCCCCCCCCTATAGGGCGCGCCCCCTGTCTCGTGGGCCCCTCGGGCAGCCACCGACGTACTTCTTCCTCCTATATATACCTACGTACCCCAAAAACATCCAGGAGCACCACGAAACACAATTTCCACCGCCGTAACATTCTGTATCCGCAAGATCTCATCTTGGAGCCCTTGCCGGCACTCTGCCGGAGGGGGAATCAACCACGGAGGGCTTCTACATCAACACCATAGCCTCTCCGATGGTTGTGAGTAGTTTACCATAGACCTACGGGTCCATAGTTATTAGCTAGATGGCTTCTTCTCTCTTTTTGGATCTCAATACAATGTTCTCCCCCTCTCTTGTGGATATCTACTCGATGTAAACTCTTTTTGCGGTGTGTTTGTCGAGATCCGATGAATTGTGGGTTTATGATCAAGTTTATCTATGAATAATATTTGAATCTTCTCTAAATTCTTTTATGTATGATTGAGTTATCTTTGCAAGTCTCTTCGAATTATCAGTTTAGTTTGGCCTACTAGATTGGTCTTTCTTGCCATGGGAGAAGTGCTTAGCTTTGGGTTCAATCTTATGTGTCCTTACCCAAAGGATGTAAAGGGTTGCAAGGCACGATTGTATTGTTGCCATCGAGGATAACAAGATGGGTTTTATATCATATTGCATGAGTTTATCCCTCTACATCATGTCATCTTGCTTAATGCGTTACTCTGTTCTTATGAACTTAAAACTCTAGATGCATGCTGGATAGCGGTCGATGTGTGGAGTATAGTAGTAGATGCAGGCAGGAGTCGGTCTACTTGTTATGGACATGGTGCATATATACATGATCATGCCTAGATAATCTCATAACTATAAGCTTTTCTATCAATTTCTCGACAGTTATTTGTTCACCCACCGTAATACTTATGCTATCTTGAGAGAAGCCTCTAGTGAAACCTATGGCCCCCGGGTCAATCTCTTATCATATTTGCTTTCAATCTACTGGATTGATACCTTGGTTCTCAAAAACTGAGGGAAATACTTACGCTACACTTGTTGCATCACCCTCGCCTCTTCGAGGAAAACCAACGCAAGCTCAAGACGTAGCAAGAAGGATTTCTGGCGCCGCTGCTGGGAGGTCTTCGCCAAGTCAAGACATACCAAGTACCCATCACAAACCCATCTCCTCGTGATTTACATTATTTGCCATTTGCCTCTCGTTTTCCTCTCCCCCACTTCACCCTTGCCGTTTTATTCGCCCTCTCTTTCCCAATCTCCTCCTCTATCTTTTCCGTTTGCCTTCCCGTTGCCATGGCCGAATCAAAAATAACTACGGGTTTTCTGCCTAGCTCTAGTGCCTTGGATAACCCCTCTATCCTCTCCAAGCTCATAAACAATGATGTTACGGAAAGACCCACCGGGGTCACCAATGAGAGCTTGAATAATTTTGATGAGGATGACTCTGGAATTTTTCGCTATTTACTTGATGAGTCTTTAAAAGACGCTTGGGATAGGTTATTAAGGATTCGTGCTAGCTATGTGCCACAATATCAAATTGAAATTTACTTAAAAAGTTTTTATGTTGGCTTGCCCGCTTCCTTCAAACAAGTTTTAGATTCCATCTTTGAAGAAGGCTTTCTTGAAGGGGATGCCATAGATACCTATGAAAAAATGAAAACCATATTTGGGCACCCTATGAATGATAAGGTTGAATCAACTACTCTTTTGTGATTTTATCAAAATGAAATTATTAAAGAGATGAAGTCTAGTTTAGAGGCAAACTTCCGTAACGTGCTTAATCTTACCTCTTCCATTAATGGCCATGTGCTTAACTTAAATAGAAGAATGAATGCCATAGAAAGGAGAACCTCCTCTCCTAGTGCCAAAGATGGCACTCGTTAGATCTATTTTCGCTTTTATGCCTAGCTAGAGGCGTTAAACGATAGCGCTAGTTGGGAGGCAACCCAATTTTCTTTATTTTTTTGTTTTTGATTCTGTTTAGGAATAAATAATCCATATAACTTATGTTTAGATGTGGTTTTATGTTTTAATTAGTGTTTGTGCCAAGTAGAACCTATAGGATCTTCATGGATGATAGTTATTTGATCTTGCTGTAATTTCCAGAAACTTTCGGCTCACGAAAATAATTGTTAAAAATCACAAGAACGTGATAAAATAGTGATTCCAATTCCTTCTGATCAATAAAAAAAATTCTAGGTCTTCCTATTTTGGCTGAATTGTTTTAGTTCTATAAGTTTGCGTTAGTTACAGATTACTACATACTGTTCTGTTTTTGACAGATTCTGTTTTTCATGTGTTGTTTGCTTATTTTGATGAATCTATGGCCAATAAAATAGTTTATAATCCATAGAGAAGTTGGAATACAGTAGGTTTAACACCAAATTAAATAAAGAATGAGTTCATTGCAGTACCTTATGTGGTGGTTTTGTTTTCTTTCACTAACGGAGCTTATAAGATTTCTTGTTGAGTTTTGTGTTGTGAAGTTTTCAAGATTTGGGTAAAGCTTTTATGGACTATGGAATAAAGGGTGGCAAGAGCCTAAGCTTGGGGATGCCCAAGGCACCCCAAGACATTCAAGAATAGCCAAAAGCCTAAGCTTGGGGATGCCCCGGGAAGGCATCCCCTCTTTCGTCTTCGTTCATTGGTAACTTTACTTGGGGCTATATTTTTATTCACCACATGATAAGTGTTTTGCTTGGAGCGTCGTGTATTATATTAGTCTTTTCTTTTTAGTTTACCACATTCATCCTTGCTGTACACACCTTTTGGGAGAAGCCTATTTCATTAGAATTTACTAGAATACTCTATGTGCTTCACTTATATCTTTTGAGCTTGATAGTTTTTGCTCTAGTGCTTCACTTATATCTTTTAGAGCACGGTGGTGTCTTAATTTTGAAGAAATTGCTAGTCTCTCATGCTTCACTTATATTATTTTGACAGTCTTTTAGAACAGCATGGTATTTTCTATGGTCATAAAATTGGTCCTAGAATGGTAGGCATCCAAGTTGGGTATAATAAAAACTATCATAGGAAGTGAATTGGATGCTATGATCAATTTGATACTTGATAATTGTTTTGAGATATGGAGGTAGTGATATTAAAGTCATGCTAGTTGGGTGATTATGAATTTAAAGAATGCTTGTGTTGAAGTTAGCAAATCCCATAGCATGCACGTATGGTTAAAGTTGTGTAACAAATTTGAAACATGAAGTGTACCTGGCTTGTGCATCCTTATGAGTGGCGGTCGGGGACGAGCGATGGTCTTTTCCTACCAATCTATCCCCCTAGGAGCATGCGCGTAGTACTTGATTTTTGATGACTTCTAAATTTTTGCAATAAGTATATGAGTTCTTTTGACTAATGTTGAGTCCATGGATTACACACACTTTTACCTTTCCGCCTTTGCTAGCCTCTTCGGTACCGTGCATTGCCCTTTCTCACCTTGAGAGTTGGTGCAAATTTCGCTGGTGCATCCAAACCCCGTGATACGATATGCTCTATCACACATAAACCTCCCTATATCTTCCTCAAAACAGCCACCATACCTACCTATTATGGCATTTCCATAGCCATTCCGAGATATATTGCCATGCAACTTTCCACCGTTCCGTTCATCATCATGACATACTTTACTTTTGTCATATTGCCATTGCATGATCATGTAGTTGACATCGTATTTGTGCCAAAGCCACCATGCATTATTTTTCATACATGTCACTTTTGATTCATTGCACCATCCCGGTACACCGCCGGAGGCATTCATATAGAGTCATATCTTGTTCTAGTTTTGATTGTAATTGTTGAGTTGTAAGCAAATAAAAGTGTGATGATCATCATTTTTAGAGCAATGTCCCAAGTGAGGAAAAGATGATGGAGACCATGATTCCCCCACAAGTCAGGATGAGACTCCGGACGAAAAAAAAGAGAAAAGAAAAAAAAGAGGCCATAAAAAAGAAAAGAGAAAAGGCCCAAACAAAAAAATGAAAGAAAAAGAGAGAGGGGACAATGCTACTATCCTCTTACCACACTTGTGCTTCAAAATAGCACCTTGTTCTTCATGTAGTGAGTCTCATATATTGTGCTTCAAAGTAGCACCATGTTCTTCATATAGTGAGTCTCATAAAGTTGTCTTTTTCATACTTGTGGGAATTTTTCATTATAGAACTTGGCTTGTATATTCCTACAATGGGTTTCCTCAAATTCCCTAGGTCTTCATGAGCAAGCAAGTTGGATGCACACCCACTAGTTTTCTTTTGTTGAGCATTCATTAGCTCTAGTGCATCCGTTGCATGGCAATCCCTACTCCTCATGTTGACATCAATTGATGGGCATCTCCATTGCCCGTTGATTATCCTCGTCAATGTGAGACTTTCTCCTTTTTTGTCTTCTCCACACAATCCCCATCATCATATTCTATTCCATCCATAGTGCTATATCCATGGCTCACGCTCATGTATTGCGTGAAGGTTGAAAGAGTTTGAGATTATTTAAGTATGAAACAATTGCTTGGCTTGTCATCAGGGGTATAGAAGTTGGGAACATCTTTGTGTGACGAAAATGAAACATAGCCTAACTATATGATTTTGTAGGGATGAACTTTCTTTTGCCATGCTATTTTGAGAAGACATGATTACTTTGATTAGTATGCTTGAAGTATTACTATTTCTTTTATCAATATGAACTTTTATTTTGTATTCATTTGGATCTGAACATTCATGCCACAATCAAGAAAATTACATTATGAATTATGCTAGGTAGCATTCCACATCAAAAATTCTCTTTTATCATTTACCTACTAACGAGCAGGAATTAAGCTTGGGGGTGCTTGATACGTCTCCAACATATCTATAATTTTTGATTGTTCCATGCTATTATATTACCCCTTTTGGATGTTTATGGGCTTTATTTTACACATTTATATCATTTTTGGGACTAACCTACTAACCGGAGGCCCAGCCCATATTGCTGTCTTTTTTGCCTATTTTAGTATTTCGAAGAAAAGGAATATCAAACGGAGTCCAAACGGAATGAAACCTTCGGGAGCGTGATTTTTGGAACGAACGTGATCCAGAGAACTTGGAGTGCGAGTCAAGAAGCTTCCGAGGAAGCCACGAGATAGGAGGGCGCCCCCCCCCTATAGGGCGCGCCCCCTGTCTCGTGGGCCCCTCGGGCGGCCAACGATGTACTTCTTCCTCCTATATATACCTACGTACCCCGAAAACGTCCAAGAGCACCACGAAACACAATTTCCACCGCCGTAACCTTCTGTATCCGCAAGATCTCATCTTGGAGCCCTTGCCAGCACTCTGCCGGAGGGGGAATCAACCATGGAGGGCTTCTACATCAACACCATAGCCTCTCCGATGAGTTGTGAGTAGTTTACCACAGACCTACGGGTCCATAGTTATTAGCTAGATGGCTTCTTCTCTCTTTTTGGATCTCAATACAATGTTCTCCCCCTCTCTTGTGGAGATCTATTCGATGTAAACTCTTTTATGTGTGTTTGTCGAGATCCGATGAATTGTGGGTTTATGATCAAGTTTATCTGTGAATAATATTTGAATCTTCTCTGAATTTCTTTTATGTATGATTGTTATCTTTGCAAGTCTCTTCAATTATCAGTTTAGTTTGGCCTACTAGATTGGTTTTTCTTGCCATGGGAGAAGTGCTTAGCTTTGGGTTCAATCTTGCGTGTCCTTACCCAAAGGATGTAAAGGGTTGCAAGGCACGTATTGTATTGTTGCCATCGAGGATAACAAGATGGGGTTTATATCATATTGCATGAGTTTATCCCTCTACATCATGTCATCTTTCTTAAGGCGTTACTCTGTTCTTATGAACTTAATACTCTAGATGCAGGCTGGATAGCGGTCGATGTGTGGAGTAATAGTAGTAGATGCAGGCAGGAGTCGGTCTACTTGTTATGGACGTGATGCCTATATACATGATCATGCCTAGATAATCTCATAACTATGTGCTTTTCTATTAATTGCTCGACAGTAATTTGTTCACCCACCGTAATACTTATGCTATCTTGAGAGAAGCCTCTAGTGAAACCTATGGCCCCCGGGTCTATCTCTTATCATATTTGCTTTCAATATACTTATATTTGCATCTTTACTTTTTGCATCTATATTATAAAATACCAAAAATATATTTATCTTATCATACTATCTTTATTAGATCTCACTTTCGCAAGTGGCCGTGAAGGGATTGACAACCCCTTTATTGCGTTGGTTGCAGTTCTCGCTTGTTTGTGTAGGTGTGTGGGACTTTTGAGGAGCCTCCTACTGGATTGATACCTTGGTTCTCGAAAACTGAGGAAAATACTTACGCTACACTTGCTGCATCACCCTCTCCTCTTCGAGGAAAACCAACGCAAGCTCAAGACGTAGCAGGCACTTCCGGTGGGTCCGAGCTGACAGCGGGGTGAATGTTTTTTTCATGAAATACGGTGGTCCGTCCGGTGGGTCCCAGCAGTCAGGGGCAAACGTTTTTTTTTCACGAAATACGGTGGCCCGTCCGGTGGGTCCCAGCAGTCAGGGGGGAAACGTTTTTTCCGTGAAATACTGGTGGCCCGTTCGGTGGGTCCCTGCTATTAGGTGGAGGAATAATTATTTTGCGCGTAATAAGGGGGCACTTCCTTGCGGCTGTAGTGGACCCAGATGTCAGCCTCTCCACGTATAGTACTCTTCCGATGGAAGTCGGTCGTTGACCACATTGACCATGCCGCACCGAGAGCACCACGGCGGTGGACGATGGCGAGGCCTAGGAAGGGGACGACGCGGAGCCGAGGAAGACGCGGCAGTGGATGCCCACGCGGAGAGGACCACGTGGGTTCACTGGTTCGGCTGCGGTGTGAGGCTGCCGTCGCCGCAGAATAACAGGGGGAGTGGGTGAGTGGAGGGATGGCCTGGCCAGCGGTGGGAGTAGTATGGGGACGGTGAGGCCTCCGCAGCAGCACAGCCGACCACGGGAGGCAGGAGCATGCGGCACGACCGGCGCTGCTTTGGGCGGCTGGGGCAAGAAGACCAGAGGTTGAAGAAGCACTACGGTCGTTGGATGGACATAGTTGACCACGCCGCACCGAGAGCACCAGGGCGATGGACGACGGCGAGGCCTACGAAGGGAACGACACGGAGCCGGGGAAGACACGGCAGTCGCTGCCCACGCGGTGGAGAGTACGAGGGTTGACTGGTTCGGCTGTCGTCGCCGGAAAATAACAGGAGGTGTGGGTGAGTAGAGGGATAAACAGGCTAGGTATGCGAGTATGATGGGGCCGTGAGGCCTTCCTGGCAGCACTGCCGGCCACGGGAGGCGGGAGCAGGCGGTTCCGACGGCGCTGGTTTGGGTGGCTGGGGCAGGAAGATCAGAGACTGAAGAAGCACGATTGCCGTTAGATTGACATCTAACGGTCTAACGCTGGTAGAGTCGATTGTTGACTAAGTTTCTTTTTTGCGAAACCTTGTGTACGCATGAACTTGGTAGGCCCACAAGTCAGCCTCTAAATCTGTGGCAGACAATATAAAGCCCATTTGCTATTTTTTATAATTTGCAGCCCATTTGCTAATTCTTAAGTAATTTATTACAGCCCATTTTCTGCCCAGGACCACGGTCAAAAAGTTCAACCTTATTTTGCATATTTCGGTGGAGTCCGAACTGTTGTAATCCCGAAATGATAAACATTTTTTTAAGAACTTATTGATTTGCCAAAAACCGTTTTGTTTTTGTGAGCAAATAAGACGTGGGACAATTGAGTTGGTTTAAGGGAAAACCAGTGGTAAAAAAATCAGCGTTGGGTGGGAAAAAACAACAAAAATAAGGATGTAAATATGAAAAGGGAATTTCATGTGTTTTCAATATAATGATACGTGTATATGAACTAGTAAAACTATAGGTAGAGATTAGAAAACGGATGTAGGACATGCGTTTCAAGAGGAAAATAGAACTGGCTGTGTGTTTGATTCAGAAAAAACTGCTCATGGATGTTGTAAGACAAAATATAACAACGCTGGCGGGCCAGAGGCCAGTAGATACCACTAGATCTTTGTGTCCCGTTGTCGTCATGGGTTGGGCCTGTTAAAAACAAAACCAACCCTGGGCAGTCTACAGCCCAGTTGAAACTTGCTCGACCTGAAAAAACAATATACGTGCTCAATAAACGAGAGAATTCTGCAAGTACAGATTGATAACTGGGATGCAGCATGGATATTGTTTTTTATTGTGATAGTAAGTGCATGCACTTGTTTCAAAAAAATTCGAGAACTGGGAATTCGAACGGCGGGTGCTTATGCTACCCATCAAATAAAAATCAGGTGCCTGAAACTTCGTTTCGAAACAAATGATTCAGCTTTATATCCACGCCGACCCTCGGCATGATGGTTGGAAGCAAATGCAAGTTCATACCAAAAGATCGTTAACAACAATACCAACTTGCCGACGACAAGGTAGTACAACTACCAATACCTAACTAACTTATAATCTTTTTACTCCTGGCCCTAGTGTTCGCTCTGTAGAAAATCTTGCAGAGGACCAGTTCCCGCCCCTTCTCTTGCTCCGTGTCCCCGAGGTGGTACTGGTGCATCACCCAGCTTGGTCCTCTCGCTGGTCGAAGTTCTTGTTGGTTTGCAGCACTAGAACCTTTTTGCTGCCCGCCTCATGGGCCGTTGACCATCACCGCAAGGTATTGCCGGTCTTGTGCCACATCGCTGCATGCCGCACTCCGACCGTATCTTGCGACGCGCCCACGTGCCCCTTTGAACGCCTGAATTGCGCTGAAGAATTGCTTCCTTGGGCCACTCAAGGTGATACCTGCAGATTGTGGAATACATGTTTTAGTGTACGCAGTTGACATTTTCATAACATCTTTGGCATGTTGCAGTCACTTGTTTCACTTTTTATTAACTGTCAAATTGTAATTGCTTCACCAGGTCTGCATCTAAAAAGAAAAATAGAGCTATAAACAAAGGAATATGTTTGTGCAAGTAGACGGCCGATTGGTGTCTTATCTGGAAGTTTCTCAGGTTGGGTGTAGCATATGTTGTGCTCGCTGTCGATGGTTGGTATGAAAAAATCGATGAGAGACTGAAATCTCGCGCTGTCAGCACTCACTTCGGCCTCAAGGTGCTCGATCAGCTCCTGATCCGTGGGATCGAACTTGACGCCAGCCGGTAGCACCGGCCAATCCTTCTTCGACTTGCATCGGTAATTCTAGTTATATGGTACTCAATGTATGATCAATCGACTGTTTTAAGTGAATGATGAAAGATTTCGACAGATAAGTGGTACTCCAAATCTGAAGTCCGTAATACCCAACACGCCGGATTCTTGTGTCACCTCACGCCAGCAGCGTGTTGTCACGCCAATTCAATGTGTGGACATGATGAATAATTTGACCGACGATACTAGTACTGCTATCGTACTACTTACTAGTCGATTTAGTGTCACAATTTATACATAGGTTTAACTAACAAGTACGCACTTGAAGCCTAACTGATATATATATATATATATATATGGCTTCGACAAGATCTCCATCATCATTATCAAGACATCCTACGCAGTGAGTTAGGATGCACTTGATCCCGTGAAGGTATCTATCCTTCAAACCAGAGGAGTGCTTCAAACTAACAATAGTACATAATATCCAACAAAAGAGGGTCGTGCTACAGCAGCAGAATACATGGCTCATCTAGATATCAGCACGAATCAAGTTGTGCATATTTGCTGTTGGCATGAACCACATCGCCGCATGTCGGGTTTGCAAAAGCCATCCATCGCATGGAAGCTTCATGCCTTTCACACATCAAGATTACCGGCAACAAGCTGTGTCGATGAATCTCGGATATGGTGATTCATGAAACCCATGGTATGATGTGTAAACACAGCCCCCTCCCGTATGGAAGTTGTATAGCACAAGAATCATCGCCGTGATATGATCGATGATTGGTTGGATGATCGGATAATTGAGCCCGAGGAACAAGGAGTGGTTGCCGAGGCTGTAAACCCGCCTCCAGCTTGAATACGCCCGCCCAACGGAGCTGGGATCTTTCTCGAACACGGCAGCCATAGCCATCAATGTCACGAACGCCCCACGCATTGTAATGCATGTGGTTTGATGTAATGGTTTGGTCAATTTGGTACGCGTGCGAATGAGCATCAAATGACCGCCGCCACCGAACGAGCGATAAACCACCACCCATCGGCTGGTATGATTCCAGGTCCTGAATCATGAAGGCCAACGATTTGCGCCTCGCTGCAACAATTCAAATTGGAGACAAAAGGACAAAAATAAACAATCATGTTCGTAGTATGTGTGAATTAAGATTATTATAACAGTGACACATATCATAGACAAAGAATTGCAATGCCGTGGTCATAATCATACCCCAAGTTAAAAAATAAGCCAATGGCTTTCATATTCTAGCAACGTGTCATGGTTCAAACATCATGTAACAATGAGAGGAAAACAGCTATGACAACGCCTACTCATATTCTACCATAGCACTTACTACTACTGTTCTCATATCAACTCTAAGCAATAACATGTGTTGTTATAAAATCTTGTAAACGAGAGTAACATATAGCAATCATGATGTTATGCTCATAATATGTATTCTAACAATCATTAGATGCCAATTGTTCTCATATCAACTCTAACAATAACATGTGTGGTCATAAAATCTAGGAAATGAGAGGAACACATAGCAATGATGTGGTTATAGACATGCTATGCATTCTAAATTTGTAACAAATGAACAGCAAATGATTCATAAGGTAAAGATGAGATGAGATAGAACAATTACATGATGATAGATTCCACCAAGATAGGCAGCCAATCTGTGCGCCGATCACAGTAAATGATGCCATCGTGCACTATAGCATCGCATGTAAATGTTGCCTCAACAGATTGATGATGAGCCATAACCATGTATGGCGACCGGATTCCAGATAGACTAATCCCATGTTGAACAAGGCAATGAGCTTGTAATCCATGTAGTCTTATGATGGTGTGGGCACTTCGCGGATTACAACTTTCTACAAACAGAGGTCGAGCCAAAAGCTTGACGCGTCTCGTGCGTAGTAGGCAGGAGTGTCCGGCGGGCCGCGAGGCTCGATGTCGGCGGTATCCAACGATGGAAGGGTGATCTCTCGCTGGGTGTAGATATCCACAAGACGCCACAGACTACCGGTGTGGTGGATGAGGACGATCCAGTTGGCCTTCATGCCCGCCCAGTAGTGGCCGCGCATGAAGGACGGGTGGATGGGTAGTGGTAGCATGTCGAGGGGCACCACGGCAACCTCCGTAGGATCGTCAATTCGGTGTCTGGGCCACCTGTGAGGATCGGGCATTAGCAAGTAGGGTGTCTTGAAAAGAGCCGGCCGGTTGCAGACGAGTAGATGGTATAAAGACACCGAGCATGCGGCCAGACGGACGGTGCTGAGTAGGTCCATACGACTACAGATCTGCTCCAAGAGAACATCGGGGAGGGAATTCCAATCGCGGCTCTACGTGTCAGTCGGTTCTGCCATTGGGGTTTTCGGTGCCTGCGAGCCAGCGGGGAAGTGGGTTCGGGCGGGCGAGAGAAGAAGCTTCCTCGTGTGGCCGAGCAGTGAGCGGGGGGATATGGTATGCGCGAGCTACCAAGGAAGATGGCGCGGGCGGGCGAGCAGTGAGCGGGGGTAAATGGTGTGCAGCCGACGATGGGAAAGAGAGGAGGAAGAAGAGTGAAGACGGGAAGAAAGTGCATTAAATCTCAATTTACTAGTACTGAACAGAGGAAGCTTGAAATATGAACATGTCAATGGGAGGGAGTAAGCCCCATGCATGCATGCATGCAACACTCACACGCATCCACATGGACGACGCAACACTCACGCACCCATGCGGCACACAAGACATGACGCAACACACACGCCACGCCAAGTGCTCAACCTACTCCCTACGCTCGGAAAGACTGTACATTTAGAGATTTACACATTGACCAGGGTATAATTAACGCCCAAAAGTAGCAGATTTATGTGTGCATGCCACCATTGAGATAAGAAGATTAAATGAAGGTCGTTGTATGCTGTAATTATGATAGACATGTAGCCTATACCTACAGCACAAGTTGGTGCATTAGTCAATCAATATCGATTTAGATTAAAGGCTAAATGCATTGAAGTGTAGATGTACATCATGTACTACTACACTTTTGTTTTATAGCCGATGTACACTCTTTGTTGGAAGACCGAGGAGGACACGTGCATGCACTCACATACACAGCCAGAGCGGTTCGGGTGCAAGGGTTGGACTCTGTCGCTCGCATGTAAAGTTTTGTTTAACTGATTTCTTTGCTCGCCAACCGACATGTGGGACCCGTAAACCAGGTGACAATTTAACTAGTCAACAAAGTGCCACGTCGACTATGTGGCTGGTCAAGAGGGTGCAATACGGTGTTTCACGATGAGCTAGTGATCGTGATAATCGACGCAAAACTATATATAGTGACCGAAGAGCGTATTGTTACATACGCTGACCGCCAAAGGTATTTTTCTCGCTTCAAATTAAGACATATTAATCGGAAAGGATGCAGATGGACTACTACTAGTAATAGTACTGCTTTGATGTGTCCCGTCAACTCGCCGAACGAGGAGAAGCTTGCTTACTACACCTCTCCCCCACGCCAAGACGGTGGTTCGCAGTGACGAGGAGAGGGTTTTGACTACAACGCCTCTCTCTCTCCCTCTCCCCTCACCTCGCCTCGCCTGTGGGTGTCGTGCAGCAGTTCAATTGGTGTCGATTGCCGTAAGCATATTGTATCAGTAGTATCATCATTGTTGGACCTTCCAAGAGGTGAAGAGCCAAGTGCAAGGTTCACACGAGTATGAACTGTTGAACCTCCCAAGAGGCAAAGAGCCAAGCGCAAGGTTTTATAGGAGTTGTCATCCTAGTAGGAGTGTACTACAACTATAGCTAACGATGCTATCAGATGATGCCGCCACGCCACGATATCCAAAGTTGTGCCACCTTTTTTCTCAAAGAGCGTGTTGGAGCCCGCAACAACCACACAAGTTGCGTGTACACATAACACATTTACTAGTAATAAATTCTAAAGGACAAATGCCAGATGCCACAAGTTCATCTCCAATTCATGTGATAAATTTGTGCACGACTAGTCTACATATATTCACAGCGCCACTGCTCACAATTATCGCACTCCACTTACACGCTATAGATGGGCTACATGTCCTCCTCCGTGTTCCAGCCCCTGTGTTCTTCATGGATGGCACGATCCATAGCGGTGGGCAACGGAATCATTGTCGCAGCTTTCTAGTCCGGTTCCACACGATGGAGACTCATCCAAGCTCAAGCGGCATAAATCAGGGATAGCGTGTCCCAAAGATGTCGGTCATCCGCTATGCGATCAAGACACAACCATGCTTCATGAACGGCAGGCCTTCCGTGTCGGCACGGAAGGTGGCATCCGCTTCACAATGGGGTAGCTGTCCCCGATGAAAAGCGAGTACTTCCAAGAGTGTTCTCGCACCCACGTAGCATCACAGGGTCGAACTCGGCACCGCTCATCCGTACACGCGAGCATCCCAGATCTGACACATGGTGACGCATATAGTCAAGGTCTATGCATAATAATGTTGTGCTCAAATATGGCGATCAGTAATATTGTGCAGCAAATAGTACTACTCCGTATAGAGGAAGTAAAATAACCAGCTTATTATATATAGCCACTCTTGGCTACATGGATGAGATAGTAAGACATGGAAAACAAAATGGTGGCAGCTAGTGGGTTCAAGTCTTCAAGGGCCTAGCTAGTTATACGCTGGCCCTCCAAGGTAAAAGTACTCCTACTAGTACTACTAAGTATACTACTAGTACAACAATGAAAGAGAAGGCGAGGGTTAAAAATGGAATACCGGGTAGATGGTGACGGTCCGATCGTGGTAGATTGTGTGACCATGTTGCACATTAGTGGTACCATGGGTAACGCATCGCTAAGATAGTTGATCCCAATATGCCAAAGCCAACTACAAGGTTCCGTGTTAGACCGAATCATGATGCAAATGCACATCCAGATCGGGCGATCTTATTTTGATCGGGATGACCGGTCCTCGCAAAATAATGGAGCACCGTTAGGGATGCAAATGATGGTTTGTGCATTCCGCTTGTAATCTCCCCGTAACGTAGGATGGCAACCAGATGAAACAAGTCCCCGGCTTGTCACCGCCAAGATGCGCCTAGATGGCACACGGCGCTTCGAACGTAGGGTACAAATATGCCGCCAACATGCTCCACCTCTTCCGCTATTTCTTATATTGATGGCAATCCTTATGTCGAACATCGCGATGAGATAGTAATCGCCGAGTCCGCCGCTTTGTCGGCGGGTCCGCAATTGCTATCTTCTTCAACCTCATGTAGGCATCATCATACGATTCAAGCCCACATCCGGAAGGCCGATCCCAATGGTGGAGAAGGGTTCATCGAACGGCCGCACTGCTGTGGATGTTGTGCAAAATGATGGTGGTATCCGCCGAGGTATGCAAGCCAATTCGCTGGCACCACCCAGGCCTATATATAAGACGGTGGGCAGCGGAGAAATTACGGATGGAAATGGAATAACTAAGTACTACATGATCAAACTCCATTATCGACCTGCTCATCGGACAAAATCCGACTACCTCTCAACGCCGGCAACTCTAGCGGAGTCGACGGCAACCATGGCCAGGAGCGGTGGACTGTTCTAAGGATTTTCCCATAGAAGAACCTTCCTCGAGGACGATGGAAGACCAACAAGCATGGCCTTTTCCCAAGACTGTTTAAGCGCTGCCTTGAAAAAGTTGTGCAGGAAGCACCGAGTCTTATGGCGGTGAGGACGCCGGAGCGGCGTATGTATTTCTCCCAAAGGATCGCTGCCCAAGGTCTCAGCCCCGACGAGGAGGAGAACCGCCGGGCAAATCCATGGGAGCAGCGACGAACTGCCTTCTCTTCGGGAGGGAACTGGCAGGAGGAGATAAGAGCGTAGTAACTGCAGGGCCTCGCCCTTCCAACTGTAGATCGCTCTCAAGAAGGGGTGAGGCTATTATTTACTACTAAGTACTAGCATTATGGAACATTATGGGATTGCATTATACTGTAAATAATAGCACTAGTAAGAAATTTTTGGCACTAGGTAGTAGTTTTTGGCGTGATTAAGAAATTTTGGTATGTTTTTGCCATTTTTTGTACACGCCAACTAGTGTCAAAAACGCCTTACATTATGTGATGGAGGAGTACGTATTGCATCAGAAAGGAGTACTAGTACTACTTTTCTCAACTAGTAGTGCGATGTATTGTACTTCTAGTCTAGTATAGCATAGTGCACCAGTTTTGAACTCTTGAATCTCAGGCCAAGGAGCTACAATTGAAGTGGAGGGTACTAATGTTCTCTAGAACCATCACTGTACTATCAATGCAGGGAAGTACACCTGCATAGTGGCCTAGTGGGTACTCTCGGTGCTCTATTCAGCCGCTTCCTCACGTAGCTGGCCTACTCAGCCGCCTCCTCTCACGCACACACTAGTAGCCTGTTTATCAACGACGGTTATCAAGGGCAACATTTGAGTTATTTGATACAATGAGACTAGGCTTTTCGCCCATTTGTGGAGGTGTAATGGATCTCATCGAACTTTGTTAGTAGTTCCTTCTTTATGAATGAGATGAAGCAAAGCTTTTGCCTCCGCTTCAAAAAAACACGCTAAGAGGAATTTCTTTTATAGTAGAGCCTATAATGGAGTGAAGTCCATGCGTAACGCCACAAGCTACAGTAGTAGTAGTAGAGCACTTTACATACAGAGCCATATTGCATAGCTCCCAATGCCCTACCAGCTTTTTCCGCCCTCGGCTTAAGTGGGAGGTGCTAGTTTAAATATGCTACTAGCTCATGAGGAAGCTGCAAGCGAGGTGCAGTTAGGGCGAGCACGCGAGCCACGGATGCTGGGAAGGAAAACCCGCTCACGTGGCTAGGCTGTCCAAAGGCACCCAGATTAGGGGGCCGCACGTCCGCTTGACTTCAAAACTCAAACTACCCGTAAAATATTGGCTCGCAGCGAAGTGTAGTAGTACTATTTAAAAAAGGTCCTGTATGCTCGCCGGATCGAACCCCTAAAACGAGGTATACACCTCACGACCACTTGTAGTACTCGCTGGAGTACAACGCAACCTAGAATCGCCTTTTGTCGCTAGTAGTACGTACATTGTTCCTTACAAGAAACCCCTAATAATGCAAGAAACCACTAAAATGCCAAGAAACTACTACCACTTGCATATGAGGCAGACTTAAGATAAGACTACCTTATCAACCATTGTACATGCTCTACCAACAAAATCCTCGAGTGACCTCCTACCTCGCCCGCCCACCTAGTCATCTCTCGCCATGGGACGCAGCCACAGCGCCAGTATAGGGTCAAACCACCGGCGATGCAGAGCCCATGTTGCGGCAGCCCGGATGCCAGCCCGTCCCGGCGCCGCGTCATTAGCTAGCCAAGATAGTCTGCCAGTGCTTGTCTCGCAAGGTTTGCTAGCTAGATTGGCACGGCAAGGCGACGGCTTGCTTTCGCGCGCCGCGCTAAGGCCAGCCATCTAGCTCGAAAAAGGCGCAGCGCGCGGCTTTTCATTGGTGAGTCACGCCGGCCAGCAGTACAACCTGCAAGGGCGGCTGGCGGTGGTCCGCCCGTCTGGCGGAGCGGGCGCCAACTCGCCATCACCGCGCCACCGACTTAACATGCATCGGTACTGCTTTGAGGTAATGTTCAGAAAAATAATGATTTGAGGGGAATAACAGGATAGAAGGTCGATGTGGGTCCTCGTGTCAACGGTCAAACAAAATGTGTTGGTTTAAGCTGCCTCACAAGACGGATGTGGGCCAACCCAGTCATAAATGGGTTTAAACGAACCTAATCGTAGGAGTACTAGGTAGTAGTTTTGGCGTGATTAAGAAATTTTGGGTATGTTTTTGCTATTTTTGTACAATAGATTCTTCCTAGGGCTGGTTGAAAGTGGTAGTTTTTGTTAAATACTCTACATATTGTAAGTAGGAGGAAAGCTAAGCTTTGAAGCCAATAAGCAAGGCTAGTTACATAGTGCATATGTGTACATGATTGAAAGTAAATATCAACCATGAGTGACTAATATCTTGATGGAAAACTCAAATTATGGAATACTAGGAAAAATGCATGGTTGGAAATACTAGCAATGTTCATGTCCGCTGCAACTAATCATAATTAGAATAATAATTATTCACAAACTTGGTACAAAACACCCTAATTTTGATATACATATGTCACTAGAGATATATTATGTTTCAATTAGAATATATTCCTTGGGCTGTTTTGGTGAGGTCAGGAGGGATGTGGTTGGTTTTAAGATACTAATTATGGGTTTTTCTGCAAATTGGTAGACAAGGGATGTTGGTGAGAAAAGGCAACAACTTACCTCACAATCGTTAGATGTAGATCTAATAGTCGAAACGACGGATGGCGTATACACCAGATCACCAACTTAGTCTTGTGTAGGAGTATTAGCAAGATCCGCATTGCACGGAACATCAAGATGCATTTTTTTATAAAACACTTGTTGTGATTGACCTCAGGGAGTAATCCCATGTGTAAAAACTAATGATATCTCGAAAAATATGAGATAAGGTGAAGAGGAGGTGTGGTGGTGGTTGGTGGTCGGACTGAGCGGAGGCATGGGATTGACGACGCCGGTAGCGCCACTGTGCCGCTTTGTTCCAGAGGATTTTATGTTTTCATGCATGTCGATATTGAACATTATCAAAATGAATATGAGAATGGGCGACGAGAGGAATATTTGGAACGATCCACGGCTAACAAACTTGGCATGGTGGAGGATGGCCTATCTTATTCACCCATCAAGGTGCTTGCTCTAACTTTGCAAAGTTGTATTGGTCGCACATATTTTGCATCTGACCTCTTGCATTACTTCTACTTTGTTACACCATCTGCTTAGTTTAAGCATCATATATGATTATATGCCATACCTATCCATTTTCTGTACTATTCCATGTGTCGTCACACTATGTTTTTCCATAAATGTTGTTCTTTCGTAATAGATGTCCAAAAGGAAGAGGGTGAGGCAGATCCTCAAGAGTACAAACTAGGTATTGGAAAAGGTAGTGATATCATAAATCGATAGATCAAGAGCTACAGAAAACACAAAGCTCCAACTGTACACACTTTACTCCCTACCTGCTGGCTAAACCCCTATTAGAATCTGGGAGCCCAAATCAGTAATGCTATGATATCAATCAAAATTTGAATTCTAAATTTCTGCTTGTGCCTTACCTTGTCTCTTGTATGAAAACTAATTTCAGATGAATCTCTCTGCTCAAAGGATCGTATTTATATCAAAACAATAATGGGCTCAATTTTTCTTGTTAGTACCTCTCCTCCCTTCGCCTTGTAATGATGTATTTAATTAATTGCTATTTGATTATTTATCATCATCTCGCACTCGAGCTTCATTATCCTCTATTTCTTCCAATATTATTTGATCTATATTTACTCTTGCAAAATGTAGAATAATGGCAACGCTTATAAACAATTTTCTTTGGGGAATTTATTGAATTATCCTTCCATCATACGATGGAGAAGGGCTTCAGTCCAACCCGATGTTAACATGTAATCTAAGTTCATCCTTCTCAAGCCTTCAAACTTTGTTCTAGTATAGATTTGGATAGGCATCATTGCTCTCCTGCCGCTTCTTTGCTTGCTGCTGCTTACATCCGATTGATGCTTGCAACAACTACCGGCTTCAAATTGTAGTTGTAAAACATGTTCCTTATGCAGAATAAATCCATTTATTTGCTTATATAATTGTGAAACCTGTTATGTGTCTCCTTGTCTTCTTTCAGATACGACTCTTACGCTTCAGAAGTAACTTTAGGGAAGATAGTGAGCCAAACCATCTTGAGGACAGCGTAGATGACCCCAACAGTCCGTCTTAATAAAGAGAGTGAGTTGAAGCTACTCACCACCGATGTGAGACAATCTAGGGGTAGCTCGTCTCTAAATTAGTTCGACTTCTTCACAAGAACTTAACCAGCGGAAAGGTTGCTTGCAAAAGCTCAATCTTGAAGTCAAAGATGCAATGAAGATGTCGAGGACCTGATGCAGCGCCATCATCGCTTAAATCTAGTGTTGATGCATCTATCGTTGATAAAATCGAGGTCATCACTTTCTTCACCGCTTATGGGGCTTAGCCTTGCCAGGCCTAGTGCCTTCTCAAGTGCGCTTCCGCTTTGTATATCTTTTTGTTTAACGTGTTTATTTGCAATCGTTCTGTATGAACTTTGATGCCCATGGATGTAATGTGTGATAGCCGATAGCCTAGCGAAGCTGCTTTCTTTATTTATTTCCTTGTTGTCTTGTTTATTTGTTTGCTTGTAGTCATTGCGTTTTTTCCACGGTTTGTTAGTGGCTGTAATAACTCTATTTTTTAAAACTAGGCCACAACAACCATGGGCTAATATTTATCGTGAGTGACATCGGCCTCCTACGGTCAGTAGAAACAAGGCCTTCTATGGGTCAGAGAAACAATGGGCCTTCTACGGCCGTAGAAACAATGGGCCTTCTACGGGTCAGATCATCAATGGGCCTTATACGGCAATATGATAACATGGGCCAATAACAGTCAGATTATGGCCGTAACGGGCTAGAGTTGAATCGTCTGCTCATGGGCCGACCATAACGGGCCATCATAGGCCGATTTATGATGCTATGAAACGGCCCAACGAACGGACCACAAACGGGCGATCAGAACCACGGCTGAATTTGGCCCACAAGCGTAAAATGAAATGGCGTAAGTAAAGCGAATCCCGAGCGGCTTCGGGAGTCATCCATGGAGGGAATTGAGGATAGATCGAATCGGTAGAAACCGCTGCTTATTCCGGGCATGAGTCATCGACTAGAGATCGAAGTCGTTATATCGCCATAAGATGGCCAGATTGGGGCTGTCCGATGGCGATGATTCCACCCTTCGACGGCCAAACCGGTTGCGATCTTCATGGTCAGACACAACCATTGCTCCACTCTTCGATCGAAGCGGTGATGATTTCGATCGGCAAGGGCTACAGCGGCCGTAAGTGCGAGGCCCCGCGCACCATCGGCTCAGTTCTCTCGACGAGTTTGACACGCTATAACGCTTGATGGCGGAGGTTAACCCGCGGATCAGGATGCCCATAATGCGGAAATCGCGAAGTGAAAGATCATATCACCTAGGCCAAAGCCGACTTGGCAGCCGAGGATAACAGGATGGCCGCAGCAGCGGCCGCCGGATGCACAGTGCTACCGGATTATGCCGGATCTGAGCGTTGAATGAAGTCCTCAAGAGGAGGTACCGATCTTGTCTCGCCGGTTTATGACGCTAGAAACCTCTTTAACACCCCAGAGCAGGGACCACTAACCGCCGGTGCTAAACCGGGCGAGGCACCCAGAGCAGGGGTGCCGGTTCAGCCACGCTATGGATCCGCCGCCGTAACAACAACGCATCACCACAGGTCCAAACGCCACTGTGCCATTATTCTAACCCGATGGACAACATTGTCGCTGCCGCTTCACGCCGGGCGGCCATCCCGATCGAAGGTGATTCTCCGGGCGCGTCGAGACGCGGCCGGGTTAAGGAGCTCTTCAGACAGCCTTGGTTCAACAGAGGCTTATTC
Source organism: Aegilops longissima (assembly GCA_021605205.1). NCBI lineage: Eukaryota > Viridiplantae > Streptophyta > Magnoliopsida > Poales > Poaceae > Aegilops > Aegilops longissima. Next base: position 105,276,100 of record CM038677.1, on the reverse strand, counting down.
AGACAACGATCGGATTCATTCCACTCCCCATCCAAGCCGGAGTTACAGGTGTATGGATGAACCGGCAAAGGTCAAGCAACGTGGAACTGATCCCGCCCCCTGCCATAACTCCGGCAGTGGTGCGATGATGCTCAAGAAGTGGTGGACCGGCTCGCACGCCGAGGCCGAAAGAAGGCAGCATGAAGCCCGCCACTTACTCCGTTCGTCCAACTACGCCGGTGGAACTAGGAGTTACTTAGGTTTTTGAGTGTCGTGTCTGGGCCCCAAGATTACGCAATGTGCACCTGCCCAAGGGTTTCAAAGGCCCGCCAAGGTGCCAAATTACACCGGAATTCCCTCGAGACATGGGTCAAATCTATGAGATGGCCATGGAGATGTTGGATGGATGATGCAGCATGCACGTAAATACTTCACCATGATGCTAGAAGGATGGCCCGCACTTGGTTAAAGAGCTTACTACCTTATTCATCGTGTCATGGCTGAGTTGAGAGCTTGGTTTATCCAGAATTTCAAGGATACATGCAAGCAGCCCATGTCAATTGTGAACTTAGCTACCGTGTCTGTGGAGGAAGGAGAGTCAACAGCCTGCTGGTGCGCGCCGTGTTTCGAAATTTTACATTCATCTGACCGCATCAACACCGACATCAGTAGCTTTAACATTGGAAGGCAACCGCCGTTTGAACCCCTGAAATTGAAGTTGGGACGGCCAAACGCCATTGTAATGACATGGGAACCCATGGCTGCCGGGTGAAGTATGTCGATTCGATAGTACCAAGGATCCCGAGTCCGACGATGATAAGATGGAAGGGAAAAGGAGCGGCACACTATACAGCACCACAACCCGCGGGTCATGGAAACGGGCGGAGCGGAAAGCGACCACAGCTTAGGCTTTGTGGCTAATACCAAGACGCAGACAAGGGCCAACGATGTAAGGGGTAAACCCTCAAAGACGGTGGAGGACCAAGCCCTAACCTGCACTGGTCTGGTTTTATCTGCGAACCATTTGCCGAAAGCATGGGACGGGAGATTCCGGCCCACGCACTCCGGAACATTGCTACATCATGCAAGAGTTCAAAATTCTAATTTTCCAGATGTTCATGGACCCGGTGCCGGGCCCCGGGCTCATGGGCCGGGTTATGGTGGAGGCAGCCTCGTTCAAAGTTTTTACCAGAATCAGAAGGGCACGGCAATCAAGGCAATCAAGGTGGTTATAACAATCGGGAATCAAGAATAACAAGCAGCAAATGGTTACTAGAGCAACTCCAAAGCTTGAATGGAAGACAAGATTGTCTTCACCACTAGCCCGACAAGCGCGATCAAGCTTTAAAAGGGCGAATGCAGTTGAATCAAGCAAGCCTCGTTACTTACGCCGGTCCGAAAGCCGATTGTGTGGAGTAGAGAAGATCACCCGCCCCGGTTGACAATCCGGTCATCCGCATGTGGTGGCACCTCGTAGGAGGTTATAAGTTCACTAAGGTACTCATGGATGGAGGGAGTAGTATCAATATCCTTTATTATGAAACTTTCTCACGCATGGGGTTGATGATAAAAATCTTAAACCGTCAATACGGTGTTCCATGGTGTAGTACCAAATCGCATATCCTATCGTAAAATAGCTCTCGAGGGCTTTTGAGACGAGCATGACTCGAGATCGTAAACCTTGACTTTGAAGCGGTGAAATCAAAAGCCCGATTATGCCCTGCTTGGACGCCAGCTTATGCTAAGTTCATGGCACGGCCTTGTTATGTCTATCTCGCAGGTCAAGATGCCGGGTCAGGGAACTATAACTGCGGGGAGCCGCATCGCCTCGGAGGTGAAGAAGGTGATGCATTTTATGCCGAGTCAGTTTGTGCAATGTAAGAGTTGAAGTTTTACAAAGACAATGTTGATCCCGGCAGATATGACTTCATTGAAGAAACCAACCACGAGTATGATCCGCCCTCAAGTTTTAATCGCCGATGAGACTAAGTTGGTTGACTTTGTGCTCGGTGATTCGCCCAAATGTTTAGCATCAGCGCTTAACTTGATCCAAATAGAAAGCGCGCCATCAAGTTCATCCGTGAGAATCAGGACATCTTTTGTGGAAGCCTTCCGACATGCCGTGTACCGAGAGAACTCGCCGAGCACACTCTTAATGTTGGTCCCAAGTATAAACCGTCAAATAGTTTCTTCGCTGGTTCAATGAAGAAAGACGCAAGGCTATTGGGGAAGAAGTAGCCAGGCTCATGCTAGATTTATCGCTGAAGTATTCCATCCCGAGTGGTTTGCTAATCCGTGCTGGTCCTCAAGAAGAACGGCACTTCTGGCGATGTGTGGATTACACATATCTCAATAAAGCTTGTCCAACAGATCCTTTTCTCCCCGTATTGATCAAATTATTGATGCTGGGTTGCGAGCGTTAAGCTTTTTGGATGCATATTCTGTTATCAATGATCAAAATGGCGTTATGACCAGGAGAAGACAACCTCATAACTCCCTTTGAGCCTTCTTATGTGTCCATGCCCTTTGGGCTCAAGAGTGCACATGCGATCAATGGTGTGTACAGAATTGTCTTCATAAACAGATCGCCGCAATGTTCACTTATGTGGATGATATTGTGGTGAAATCAAGGGAGAAGGAGACATTGATTGATGACTTGAAGGAAACCTTCGATAACCCGCGGGTTTACAAAATGATGCTTAATCCGCCAAGCGCCTTGGTGTACCCGCAGCAAGCTCTGGGCTTTTGGTGTCTAACAGTGGGCATTGAAGCTAATCCGAAAATATCAAAGCCATCACCTCCTTGGCCAAACCGGCGTATCAATGATGTTCAACGCCTTGCAGGCCGGATTGCCGCTGAGTCCGGTTTATCACCGCCTTTGGCGAGAAGGTCACCTTTATATCGATGTCAAGAAAACAGATAACTTCGTCTCGAGGATGCCGCTAATGAAGCGCTTTGAGGACTTAAAGCGGTACGGCTAATCCGCCGGTTCTTCCCCGCCCGTTGATAAGGAGCCATTGTTGCTATATGTAGCAGCTAATGCCCGGCTGTTAGTGTATGCTGTGGTGGGAGCGCAAAGAGGTGAAAGGAGTATCCGGTTCAACGCCGGTTTATTACATCGTGAGGTGCTTATCGAGTCCAAGCAGAGGTACCCACATTGGCAAAATTGGTGTATGGGTTTTATGGCGTCGTAAGCTTACAAGATTTCCAAGGTCATCCCATCACGGGCGGTCAGCTCTGCCCTTTGGGGGATATAATCTAGAACAGGAGGCAATCGCCGATTGCAAATGGGCTATCGAGCCGGCCTCATGGGTTGAAATACATACCCTAACGGCGATCAAATCTGTGCACTTGTGGATTTCATCAATGATTGGACAGAATTACGTTACCGTAAGAAAAGTCTGATCACACTTATTGACTATTCATTTTGATGGGTCCAGTAATTGAGGGCTCGGGCTGAGTCGATTAACTTCCCCACGAGGTGATAAGTTTTGTTATGTTCTCCGCTTAATGTTACCTTGCACTAATAATGCAGCTGATTATGAGGTTTTACTCCATGGTCTTCGGATGGCTAAGGAGATGAACCTGCCGAGTTAAGTGCTTCGTGACTCGGATTCGGTGGCTCAACAAGTGTCCAAGACTTGGGATTCCAAGGACCCACTATGGCAGCGTATATTTTCGTGAGGTGGATATTGTTGCAGGTCACTTTAAAGGTTATCGTGGATCACGGGACCGCGGAAGAATGAAGCGGGCGGATGCTTTAAGTCACCGGGTTCCTAACGAAACCGTTCCACCTAATGTCTTCCGGATGTTCGTATAATACGCCCATCAAGCTCCCCGGTGAAGAGGATTTATCCCCCGATCCGGAAGCTCGCTTGGTGGCGGCTCTTCATGTTATCCCGGATTGGACATTTTATATCCGGAGTATAAGGAACCGGGTGAGTTAACGAGGATGAGACTTGACCGTGCAGATAGTCCGCGGTCCAAATCCATGACTATTATCAATGGAGAGTTGCATCATGCGCAGGTGACAGGGCGTTTCAATGTTGAAGCCGACAACCAGAAGGCACGGCAGGAAGCTCTTGACCTGTTGGATGAGGAATGTGACATGGCGCAGCCCGCTCGGGCGATTTATCGCCAAGATCTACGCCGCATTATAGCCGCCGTTAGAACAGAACCTTTCAAGAAGGAGATTTGTGCTCGACCGCCCGTGATCGCATGATATGCACAAGCTATCACCCCTTTGGAAGGACCTTGTGGTCAGTAAGAATCTACACAACGGTCGTACTACCTAATCGATATTCAAGAGCGCAAAGACTCACGAATCGGCGAGGAGACAAACCGCCATGGAATATTGCTCATCTTCGCTGTGATTTATACTTGAGCTATAGGCTCGCTTATGTACATATTATGACAATGTATATATTATGATCAATATAATAAACCGAACTCAGCCAAAGCGGGTATCTGTTTTTACATCATGTGTGGTTACATGGAACTTCGTTATAAAGTGCTCTTGTTTACCTTGATTTAGCTTCCCAAAGCTTTATATTATCATCACTTGGCTTGGTCGTGATCCGAACCATAGCTACACCTCTTGATCGGTGCAATGCCACAAGATCACTTGGGGCTTGGTCGTGATCCGAACCATAGCTACACCTTCTTCGACGCGCAATGCCACAAGATCACTTGGGGCTTGGTCGATCCAACCATAGCTACACCTCTGATCGTGTAATGCCACAGCATCACTTGGGGGCTTGGTCAGATCCGAACCATAGCTACACCTTCTTGATCGGCGTAATGCCATAGCATCGCTTAGACTTGGTCGATCCTAACCATAGTCACACCTCTTGATCGGCTCAAAGCCAAATCAATCCGGGGCCAAATAGAGTGTTATAAACAACAACTCAAACATAGGCACCCACCGAGCACAGCTCAAAACGTTATTTGGGTATTCTTTGCTATCAAATGAACTTAGAATCTACACTTGTAATGGGCTATCAAGCAATGGCTTGGAAGCCCCGTATACACCCAAAACCCCGCTTAACTCGCTTTAAGTGTTATCGCCAGTAAACTCTGGTATGACCCTCCAACTTTGACAAGTTACTCTAAAATAAGGACCCCGAACTTGAAAGTTAAACGATGTAAGGATTGAGGACCATCTAAAAGGCTTTGCAAAATGGTTTAACTCAGTTGGCTCGGCAGCCCATGAAAGTCTCAATTTGGGGCCCGCGCCCGTGAAAAGCCCTCGACTACAACGGTTTTATTTGCCTTTTGTTAAGTTTTTTTGTTTTTACAAGATTTGTGATGCTTTTTAACCGGTGTTTATCAACCCGTTAGACTGTCAACTACAAGTTGTGAGTATACGATCAAATCATAATCGGAGACTATCACCAGTGTCTGGTTTGACTAAAAGTCACCAAGATGGAATAAACCGTGTTTATCATAACCTTGAACGGTTTTATTGTAAACCGCATCATATAATGGTTGTTTATCCTCCGTGAGTGGGTTATGACCTCACTACAACGTTGGTCAGCCAACATTATGCCTAAAGATCAAGGTATTATATATTTCCATATTTGGTTATCTTTTACAACTCAAGTTATAAACCTTGATCATATATATATTTGGGTATCATGACCAGACGAGGTAAACCACCAAGGTGCTTTAAGCTTTATATGCAGAACAGCTTGAATAAATGGCTATGGATTATGAATATCATATCTTAAGCATGTCGGTTAAGCAAGCATCAACAGATAAAATGCACGAAGGCATATCGACCAAGTATTTTTACTAGCCTATTATAAGGCTGCTTTCAAAGGCTCAAAAGGATAATTGTTTTCTCAAATACATGTTGCAGCATCTAGGTGACTAAACCGACCGTTCATGATTGGTCGTCATCAATTCATTCGACGGGTTATGATCATCTCGCCGCTGGTTCAACTTCTTCCTTCTACCCAAGTAAGGGGCCTGCCCGCTTGATCCCGCTTAGGTCTCGTAATACAGCTTCATCGCTTATAAGCGTGATTTCGTTCAATATCGGGGTAAAGTGCTTACGGATTGGTGATAAGACTTGCGCTCTAGAATTGGTGCAAGAACCCGCTTTGTTCTTATCATCATAACTCGCCTCGATAGTATGAAAGATTCGCTTCAACCAGGGGTTGACAAGCCATGGGCGATTTCCCGCTTATGTTTCAATATCATCATTGTTATTCTGTTCCGTTTTCCTTCAAACCGATGACCTTGGGTGCTCCCACCGATCAAAGTCAGTACTCACGCTTTTCAAGTCAGCGCCAAAGCACCCTGCTCTAGCGCGTAATTTTTTTAGCTCGTCCAATTCGGCAGAAGGATAGATAACCTTCTAAGGTATCCTTGATCAAGGTAGGTTCATTAATGAAGACGGTTATATGCAATTTAAAATAATAGATGATGTCATGGCGGCTACCATGGTTCCGGAAAGGACGCCACGGCGTTTACAAATTATGTGAAGGTATTGAAGAAGAAATTTTCTTAGTATTCAGGACTGACATGAACCAGTTCAAATCAGTCCGGCCTAATGTTAGATATTACCATCGGGTGTAAACCACCGAGAGGCCGGTTAACTCCCCATCGAGATCGCTATATTTGAAGCCCATGAAGACAGTATCGGTGTTTTATGAAGGCTCAGGTCTTGAACCGGGTTTGAGACCTAGATATAAACCGTATTGATATGTAAACTTGTGTTGTAAGATAGAAAGAGCAGAGACCCAGTCGGACAAGTTTATGAGCCGGCCTCGATTTATAAACCGACAAGGCCAACCCATGTATAAGGGGACGCACCTGCTGCGTTCAGAGGATGACAACAACTCGAGACTCGTGCAAAGCGATTCGCCTCCTCGGCCATCAAACCCCAGCAATTCCATCACAACTAGACGTAGGCTTTTACCTTCATCAAGGGGCCGAACTAGTATAAAACTATCTTGCATCCTGGTCCGCTTTCCCTTTAAGCTAACCCGAGCGATGGCTCCACGACTAAGTCCTTTCTCTAGGACATCCTGTCGTGACAAAACCACGACACTTCCGCCGGGTTCACGAGGGGCACGGAGTCACTCTCCTCTCGCTGCTATGCATCACCATGATCTTATGCAGCGTAGTAATCTTTTTGAAATTACTACGCTCCCCAATAGTGGCATCCGAGCCAGTTTATGCGTAGGGATTATATGCGACGGTAGAACACAAGTGAGTTGTGGGCGATAGATCATACCGCTTACCAAAGATGTCATACTTTTGTTCAGCCAGTATTGTTATGAAGCGGCCCGACCGACACACGCCAGACGCTTACGCGAGACCTGTTCTACCGACGCTTTTTAATACGCGTGGTCTAAGTGTCAGCTTTCTCCAACTTTAGTTGAATCGAGTGTGGCTACGCCGGTTCTTGAGAAGGTTAAAACAGCACTAACTTGACGAACTATCATTGTGGTTTTTGATGCAGGTAAGAACGGTTCTGCTCACCCGTAGCAGCCACGTAAAACTTGGCAACAAAGTAGAGGACGCCTAACTTGTTTTTCGGGCATGTTGTGATGTGATATGGTCAAGACGTGATGAGATATAAGTTGTTGTATAAGATGATCATGTTTTTTGTTGAAGTTATCGCAACCCGCGTGCTTTATGGTTGTCTCTTTATTGCATAAGATGCAAGCGCCAAATAATTGCTTTACTTTACTATGCGGCAATAGTTGCAAGAGTAATAGTTACAGACTACCATGTGGACGGCATTGATATAGATCAAGATGATGGAGATCATGGTGTCTGCTGCTTGACAATGGAAATCATGAAGATGCTTTGAAGATGGAGATCAAAGGCACAAGATGATGATGGCCATATCATGTCACATATTTTGATTGCATGTGATGTTTATCTTATACATCTTATTTGCTTAGTTCGCAGTAGCTTTATAAGATGGTCCCTACTAAATTTCAAGATAAAAGTGTTCTCCGAGTATGCACCATTGCCAAAGTTCGTCGCCGAGACACCACGGATGATCGGGTGTGATAGTTTCACGCTCATCTACAACGGTGTAGCCAGTTTTGCACACGCTAATACTCGGGTTAAACTTGACGCAGCCTAGCATATGCATATATGGCTCTGGAACACCGGAGACCGAAGGTTCGTGAATCATATACTAGATATGATCAAAATAGTGATGTTCACCATTGAAAACTACTCCATCTCACGGATGATCGGACATGGTTTAGTTGATTTGATCACGGATCATTTAGATGACTAGAGGGATGTCTATCTAAGTGGGAGTTCTTAAGTAATATGATTAATTGAACTTTAATTTATCATGAGCTTAGTCCCGATAGTATTTGCATAACTATGTTGTAGATCAATAGCTCGCATGTTGCTCCCCGCTTATTTTTGATATGTTCCTAGAGAAAACTAAGTTGAAAATGTTAGTAGCAATGATGTGGACTTAGGTCCGTAATCCGAGGTTTATCCTCATTGTCGCACAAGAGAATTATTTCCTTGATGCACCACTAGGTGACACACCCGATTGCAGGGAGCAAAAGCAAACGTTATGAACGCTTAAGCTCTCCCAGATGATGACTACTTGATAGTTTAGTACACCTTGCTTTACGGCTAGAACCGACTTCAAAATTGTTTTGAACGCCACTTTTATACGTAAGATATTCCAAGAGTTGAAATTGGTATTTTACATCATGCCCTGTCGAGGTATGAGACCAATCGCATTTTGCTCTACAAGATGGAGGAGAATAGCTCAACCGATGAACATGTACTCGCATTGTCCGTACTACAATTGCTTGAATCAATGGGAGTTAATCTTCCGATAAGATAGTGATTGACAGAATTTTCAGTCACCATCACCAAGTTAGTAGAACTCGTGATGAACTATAATATGCAAGGATAATGGAAACGATCCCAAGCTCTTTGTGATGCTGAAATCGATTTAAGGTAGAAATCAATAAAACATCAAGTGTTGATGGTTTATAAGACCACTAGTTTCAAGAAAAGGGCAAAGGGAAGAAGGAACTTCAAGAAGAACGCGCAAACATCGCCATGAAGAAGCCCAAGTCTGGTCCTAAGCCTAAGATTGCTTCTACCGCAAAGGGATCATCGAAGGAACTGCCCCAAGTATTTGGCGGATAAGAAGGATGGCAAAGTGAAAAAACGATATTGGATATACATGTTATTGATGTGTACTTTACTAGTGTTTATAGAAACCCTAAGATTTGATATTGGTTCGGCCATAAGAGTAGTAACTCTAAACGGAGTTGTAGAATAAACAAAGTATACGCGAGGTGACGTATGTGTTGGAAGTATTTCAAGATTGATATGATCATCATCGCACACCCCTATACTTTCGGGATTAGTGTTGAACCTAAATAAATGTTATTTGGTGTTTGGCGCTGAGCAAGAATATGATTTGATCATGTTTATTGCAATACGGTTGTTCATTTGTTAGAGAATAATTGTTATTCGATTACATGAATAAAACCTTCTATTGTTATACACCCAATGAAAATGGTTTGTTGATCTCTACGAGTGATACATATTCATAATATTGAAGCCAAAAGATGCAAAGTTAGTAATGGTAGTAACTTATTTGTGGCACTACCGCTTAGGACATATTGGTGTAAAGCGATGAAGAAACTCCATGCCGGGGCATTTGGAAACACTTCATTATGAATCACTTGATGTTTAAGTAACCATGCCTCATGGGCAAGATGACTAAGACCTGCCTTCCGAACAATGGAGCAAGCAACAAACTTGTTGGAAATAATAAATCCGATGTATACATCTGGATGACTGTTGAGGTCACAAGGGTATCATTATTTTCCTCGATCACAGATGATTTGAGCAGATATGGGTATATCTACTTGATGAAACATAAGTCCAAACATTTGAAAAGTTCATATAATTTCAGAGTGAAGTGGAAAATCATCATAACAAGAAAATAAATTTTCTACAATCTGATCGTGGAGGAATATTTGAGTTACTGCTTGGTCTTCATTTGAAACAATGTGAAATAGTTTCACAACTCACCCCGAACACCACAAATAATGGTGTGTACGAACATCAGAACTGCATTTTATTAGATATGGTGCATCTATGATGTCTCTTACCGATTTACCACTATCGCTTTGGGGTTATGCATTAGAGACACCTGCATTCATGTTAAATAGGCACGATCTAAACCGCTGAGACGACACCATATGAATCTGTGGTTTGGCAAGAAACCAAAGTTGTCGCTTTCTTAAAGTTTAGGGTTGTGATGCTTATGTGAAAAGTTTCATCCCATAAGCTCAAACCCAAATCGGAGAAATGTGTCTTCATAGGATACCCAAAGGAGACAGCTAAGGGTACACCTTCTATCACAAATCAAGGCAAGACTTTGTTGTTAATTTGGATCTTTCTAGAGAAGGAGTTTCTCTCAAAGAAGTGAGTGGAGGAAAAGGAACTTGATGAGGTATCGTACTTGCTCCTTTATTGAAAGTAGTTCATCATGTAAACCGTTCCTTTGACACCTACACCAATTAGTGAGGAAGTTAATGATGATGATAATGAAACTTCAGATCAAGTTACTATCAACCTCGAGGTCAACCAGAGTAAGATCTCGCACCAGAGTGGTATGATAATCCTGTGTGGAGGTTATGTTATCGACCATGACGAACCTGTTTAACTATGAGGAAGCGATGATGAACCCAGATTCAAAATGGCATAAGGCCAAGAAATCTGAGATGGGTTCCATGTATGAGAACAAAGGTGGACTTTGGTTGACTTGTTCGATGATCGGCAAGCCATAGAAAATAAATGGATCTTCAAGAGGAAGATGGACGCGATAGTAGTATTACTATCTACAAAGGTAGACTTGTCAAAAGGTTTTTGACAAAGTTCAAGGTGTTGATTACGATGAGATTTTCTCACTCGTAGCTATGCTTAAGTCCGTCTCAATGATGTTAGCAATTGCCACATTTTATGAAATCGCAAATGGATGTCAAACTACATTCCTTAATGGATTTCTTAAAGAAGAGTTGTATATGATGCAAACCATAAGGTTTTGTCGATCCTAAAGGTGCTAATAAATGTGCAAGCTCTAAAGCGATCCATCTATGGACCTGCAAGCATCTCGAGTTAATATACGCTTTGATGAGTTGATCAAAGCATATAGTTTTATACAGACTTAGGGTGAAGCATGTATTTACAAGAAAGTGAGTGGAGCACCAGCATTTCTGATAAATATATGTGAATGACATGTTGTTGATAAAAATAATGTAGAATTTTCTCGGAAAGCATAAAGGAGTATTTGAAAGGAGTTTTTCAAAGAAAGACCTCAGAAGTTGCTATATATTGAGCATCAAGATCAATAGAGATAAATCAAGACGCTTGATAAGTTTTTTCAATGAGTACATACCTTGACAAGATTTTGAAATAGTTCAAATGGAACAGTCAAAGAATGAGTTCTTTCCTGTACATAAGGTGTGAAATTGAGTAAGACTCAAAGTCGACCACGCAGGTAGATAGAAAGAGAATGAAAGTCATTCCTCATGCCTCACAGGTTCTATAAAGTATGCCATGTTGTGTACCGATCTATTGTATACCCTACCACCGAGTTTGGCAAGGAGTACAATAGTGATCCAGGAGTAGATCATTGACATCGGTCAAAATTATCCTTAGTGGAATGAGGACATGTTTCGATTATGCAAGTGACAAAAGGTTCATCGAAAGGGTTACGCCGATGCAAAAGTTTACACCGATCCAGATGACTCTAAGTCTCAACTGGATACATATTGAAAGTGGGAGATTATTAGGTAGCTCCGCAAGAGCATTGTAGACATAGAAATTTGCAAAATACTTACGGATCTGAATGCATGTAATCCATTGACTAAAATTATCTCACAAGCAAACATGATCACATCTTAGTACTTTGGGTGTTAATCACATAGCGATGTGAACTAGATTAATGACCTAGTAAACCCTTTGGGTGTTGGTCACAAATCGATGTGAACTATGGGTGTTAACCACATAAAGATGTGAACTGCTGATGTTAAATCACATGGCGATGTGAACTAGATTATTGACTTGTGCAAGTGGAGATCAAGGAAATATGCCCTAGAGGCAATAATAAATTATTATTTATTTCTTATTTCATGATAAATGTTTATTATTTATGCTAGAATTGTATTAACCGGAAACATAATACATGTGTGAATACATAGACAAACATAGTGTCACTAGTATGCCTCTACTTGACTAGCTCTGTAATCAAAGATGGTTAAGTTTCCTAAACATAGACATGAGTTGTCATTTGATTATCTGGATCACATCATTAGGAGAATGATGTGATTGACTTGACCCATTCCGTTAGCTTAGCACTTGATCGCTTAGTATGTTGCTATTGCTTTCTTCATGACTTATACATGTTCCTATGACTATGAGATTATGCAACTCCTTATCGAGGAACACTTGTGTGCTACCAAATGTCACAACATAATCGGGTGATTGTAAAGGTGCTCTACAGGTGTCTCCGAAGGTACTCTGCTAGTTGGCTTTTCGAGATTAGGATTTGTCATCCGATTGCCTGGAGAGGTATCTTCGCCCACCTTGTAATGCACATCACTTAAGCCTTCAAGCATTGCAACTAATGAGTTAGTTATGGATGATGTATTATCGAACGAGTAAAGAGACTTGCCTCAGAACGAGAGTGAACTAGGTATTGAGATACCGACGATCAATCTCTCAAGCAACATACCGATGACAAAGGAACAACGTATGTTATGAGGTTTGACCGATAAAGATCTTCGTGAGAATATGTGGAGCCAATATGAGCATCCGTGTTCCGCTATTGGTTATTGACCGAGACGGTCTCGTTAAGTCTCATATAGTTCTCAAACCCGTAGGGTCCACACGCTTAAAGTTCATGACGGTTATATTATGAGTTTATGTGTTGATGTACCAAGGTAGTTCGAGTCCCTTGATGATCACGGACATAACGGAGTCTCAAATGGTTGAGACATGAAGATTGATATATTGACGACTATATTCGGACACGGAATGGTTTCAAGGGTTTGATATATACCGTAGCACCGGGGTTACTGAACACCGGGGGTTATTACCATGGACCAAGTGGAAGAGAGAGGCAAGAGGTGGCACGGGACCCCTTGCCCCAATCCGACCAGGGAAGGGGCGCGCCCCTCTCCTTCCTTCTCCACCTCCTCCTCCTTCCCCTCTCCTAGTTGAATAGGAAAGGGGGCAACCTACTTGGAGTAGGATTGCCCCCCCTCCGCCTCCCCTGGCCCCTCTTCCCCCTTATATACGGAGGGAGGGCACCCCATAGACACAACAATTGATCTCTCTTGATCTCTTAGCCGTGGTGCCCCCGCCCACCATATTCCACCTCGACATATATCAGAGCGGTGCTTAGCGAAGCCCGCCGGTAGCATCATCATCCCCGCCACCACGCTGTCGCGGTTAATGGAACTCTCCTCAAAGCTCGGGCGGATTGAGTTTGAGGGACGCCATCGAGATGAACGTATCAACTCGGAGGTGCCAGACGTCGCTGGTACTTGGATCGGCCGATCATGAAGACGACGACTACATCAATCAAGCAGTTAACGCTCGCCGGTCTACGAGGGTACGTGGACTACTCTTCCTCTCGCTGCACCATGATCTTGCGTAGCGTAGGGAATTTTTTGAAATTACTACGTTCCCAACGTGGCATCCGAGCCAGTTTATGCGATTATATGCACGAGTAGAACACAAGTGAGTTGTGGGCTATATAAGTCATACCGCTTACCACTGTCATACTTTGGTTCAGCGGTATTGTTGGATGAAGCGCCCGACCGAGACATGCCAGACGCTTTACGCGAGACTGTTCTCACCGACGTGCTTTGTAACACGTGGTCCGGGTTCGTGGGCCCAACTTTAATTGAATCGAGGTGGCTACGCCCATCCTTGAGAAGGTTAAAACAGCACTAACTTGACGAAATTGTTGTGGTTTTGATGCGAGGTAAGAACGTTCTTGCTCAGCCCATAGCAGCCACGTAAAACTTGCAACAACAAAGTAGAGGAGGTCTAACTTGTTTTTAGGGCATGTTGTGATGCTATTGTCAAGACGTGATGAGATATAAATTGTTGTATAAGATGATCGTTTTTTTGAATTTATCTAAGAATCGCGTAAGCCTTATGATTGTCTCTTTATTGCATAAGATGCAAGTGCCAAATAATTGTTTTACTTTATCGCTATGCGATAGAAACAGTTGCAAGAGCAATAGTTGGCAGACGACCATGTGACGACACATTATGATATAGATCAAGATGATGGAGATCATGGTGTCATGTGTGATTTATGGAAATCATAACGATGCTTTGAAGATGGAGATCAAAGGCACAAGATGATGATGGCCATATCATGTCACATATTTTGATTGTATGTGATGTTTATCTTTTATACATCTTATTTTCTTAGTTCGGTAGCTTTATAAGATGATCCCTTACTAAATTTCATGATAAAAGTGTTCTCCCGAGTATGCACCATTGCCAAAGTTCGTCGTGTCGAGACACCACGTGATGATGAAGCGTGCCTTCGTGGGAGTCATCCATGGAGGGGAATCTGAGGATAGATCGGAATCTGGTGGTGAAACCGTCGTTTATTCCGGCGATGAGTCATCGACTAGAGAGACTGAGTCGTTATATCAGTTACAAGATGGCCAGATTGGGGGCTGTTCCGATGGCGACAGTATTCCGGACCCCTTCGATTTGCCAAACCGGGTTGCGATCTTCATGGCCGGTACACAACCATTGCTCCACTCTTCGACCGCAGCGGTGATGATTTCCGGATCGGCAGTGGCCACAGCGGCCGGGGCAGGAGGCCCTGTGCGACCATCGGCTCAGGTTCTCTCTGATTTGTTTGACACGTTGGCAACGCTGATGGCGGAGGTTAACCCGGCGGATCAGGATGCCCATAATGCGGAAATCGCGAAAGTGAAAGATCATATCACCTAGGCCAAAGCCGACTTGGCAGCTGAGGATAACAGGATGGCCGCAGAGCGGGCCGCTTTGGATGCACAGGCTTACCGGATTATGCTGGATCAGAGTGCGTTGAATGAAGTCCTGAAGAGGAGGTACCGATCTTGCCTGCCGCCGGTTTATGACGCTAGAAACCTCTTTAACACCCCAGGAGCAGGGACCACTAATCCGCCGGTGCTAAACCGGGCGGAGGCACCTAGAGCAGGGGTGCCGGTTCAGCCACGTTTGGCGGATCCGCCTCGTCAGAACAACAACGTACCACCACAGGTCCAAACGCCACCAGGCCATTATTCTAACCCGATGGACAACATTGTCGCTGCCGCTTCACGGCTGGCGGCCATCCCGATCGAAGGTGATTCTCCGGCGGCGGTCGAGACGCGTCGGGTTAAGGAGCTTCTTCAGACAGCCTTGGTTCAACAGGAGGCTTATTCGTACAGTCGCGATCGGATTCATTCCACTCCCCATCCAAGCCGGAGTTACAGCAGGTGTATGGATGAACCGGCAGTGTCAAGCAACGAGTGGAACCGTGATCCGCCCCGTGGCCATAACTCGGCAGGTGGTGCTGATGATGCTCAAGAAGTGGTGGACCGGGCTCGGGCACGTCGAGAGGCCGAGTTAGCGGCGCAGCATGAAGCCCGTCAGCTTACTCCGGTTCGTCCAACTACGTCGGTGGAACTAGGAGTTACTTCTAGTTCTTTGGGAGTGTCGTGTCTCGTCCCAGCATTGCGCAATGTGCACCTGCCCAAGGGTTTCAAAGGCCCGCGCAAGGTGCCAAATTACACCGCCGATTTATTCCCTGAGACATGGGTCGAAATCTATGAGATGGCCATGGAGATGCTGGATGTGGATGATGCAGCATGCACGAAATACTTCACCATGATGCTAGAAGGGATGGCCCGCACTTGGTTAAAGAGCTTACCGGCTTATTCTATCAGGTCATGGGCTGAGTTGAGAGCTTGGTTTATCCAGAATTTCAAGGATACATGCAAGCAGCCCATGTCAATTGTGAACTTAGCTACCTGTGTCCAGGAGGAAGGAGAGTCAACAGCCCGTTGGGTGCGCCGGGTTTCGGAAATTTTACATTCATCGGACCGCATCAACACTGATACTGCAGTTTTAACATTGGAAGGCAACTGCCGGTTTGAACCCCTGAAATTGAAGTTGGGACGGCTCAAACGTCATTGTAATGACATGGGAACCCTCATGGCTGCTCTGGTGAAGTATGTCGATTCTGATAGTACCAAGGATCCCGAGTCTGACGATGATAAGACAGGGAAGGGAAAAAGGAGCGGCAACACCAAGGGGCAGCACCACAACCCGGCGGGTCATGGAAACGGCGGCAAGCGGAAAGCGGACCACAGCTTAGGCTTTGTGGCTAATACCAGCACGCAGGACAAGGGCCAACGATGTAAGGGTAAACCGCCCCAGCACGGTGGAGGACCAAGCCCTAACCCAGACCGTCTGTCTTATCTGTTGAACCAGCCTTGCCGAAAGCATGGGACGAAGGAGATTCCGTCCACGCACCTCTGGAAACATTGCTACATCATGCAAGAGTTCAAAAATTCTAATTCTTTCCGGTATGTTCATGGACCGGGTGGCGGTTCGGGCCCCGGGGCTCATGGGCCGGGTTATGGTGGAGGCAGTTTCGGTTCAGGTTTTCACGGTAACCAGAGCGGGCACGGCAATCAAGGCAATCAAGGTGGTTATAACAATCAGGGGAATCAGCAACAACAGCAGCAGTCGGGTTACTAGAGCAACCCGAAGCAGTTGAATGGAAGACAGTATCATGTCTTCACCACTAGCCTGGACAAGCGCGATCAGAAGCTTCATAAAAGGGCAGTAAATGCAGTTGAACCGGCGGTGCCCTGTTACTTACGCTGGTCCGAGCAGCCGATTGTGTGGAGTAGAGAAGATCACCCGTCCCGGGTTGACAATCCGGGTCATCTGGCACTGGTGGTGGCACCTCAGGTAGGAGGTTATAAGTTCACTAAGGTACTCATGGATGGAGGGAGTAGTATCAATATCCTTTATTATGAAACTTTCCGTCGCATGGGGTTGACAGATAAAAATCTTAAACCGTCCAATACGGTGTTCCATGGTGTAGTACCTGGTAAATCGGCATATCCTATCGGTAAAATAGCTCTGGAGGTGGCTTTTGGAGACGAGCATGACTCGAGATCAGAAACCTTGACTTTTGAAGTGGTGAAAATCAAAAGCCCGTATCATGCCCTGTTTGGACGGCCAGCTTATGCTAAGTTCATGGCACGGCCTTGTTATGTCTATCTGCAGGTCAAGATGCCGGGTCAAGGGAACTATAACCGTGCATGGGAGCCGCAAGATCGCTCTGGAGTGTGAAGAAGGTGATGCAGCTTATGCTGAGTCAGTTTGTGCAACAGAAGAGTTGAAGTTTTACAAAGACAATGTTGATCCGGCAGATATGACTTCATTGAAGAAACCAACTACAGAGCATGATCCGGCCCTGAAGTTTTAATCGGCTGATGAGACTAAGCTGGTTGACTTTGTGCCTGGTGATTCGTCCAAACAGTTTAGCATCAGCGCTAACTTGGATCCAAAATAGGAAAGCGCGCTCATCAAGTTCATCCGTGAGAATCAGGACATCTTTGTGTGGAAGCCTTCTGACATGCCAGGTGTACCGAGAGAACTCGCTGAGCACACTCTTAATGTTGGTCCCAAGTATAAACCGGTCAAATAGTTTCTTCGCTGGTTCAATGAAGAAAGACGCAAGGCTATTGGGGAAGAAGTAGCCAGGCTCTTGGCGGCTAGATTTATCGTTGAAGTATTCCATCCTGAGTGGTTTGCTAATCCGGTGCTGGTCCTCAAGAAGAACGGCACTTGGCGTATGTGTGTGGATTACACATATCTCAATAAAGCTTGTCCAGCAGATCCTTTTGCCCTCCCCCGTATTGATCAAATTATTGATGCTACGGCGGGTTGCGAGCGTTTAAGCTTTTTGGATGCATATTCTGGTTATCATCAGATCAAAATGGCAGTTAAGGACTAGGAGAAGACAACCTTCATAACTCCCTTTGGAGCCTTCTGCTATGTGTCCATGCCCTTTGGGCTCAAGAGTGCACATGCGTATCAATGGTGTGTACAGAATTGTCTTCATAAACAGATCGGCCGCAATGTTCACGCCTATGTGGATGATATTGTGGTGAAATCAAGGGAGAAGGAGACATTGATTGATGACTTGAAGGAAACCTTCGATAACCTGCGGGTTTACAAAATGATGCTTAATCCGGCCAAGTGCGTCTTTGGTGTACCTGCAGGCAAGCTCTTGGGCTTTTTGGTGTCTAACAGGGGCATTGAAGCTAATCCGGAAAATATCAAAGCCATCACCTCCTTGGCCAAACCGAAGTGTATCAATGATGTTCAACGTCTTGCAGGCCGGATTGCCGCGTTGAGCCGGTTTATCAGTCGCCTTGGCGAGAAGGCTGACCCTTTATATCAGATGCTGAAGAAAACAGATAACTTCGTCTGGAGTGATGCCGCTAATGAAGCGTTTGAGGACTTAAAGCGGCAGCTGGCTAATCCGCCGGTTCTTCCTGCTCCGGTTGATAAGGAGCCATTGTTGCTATATGTAGCAGCTAATGCCCGGGCTGTTAGTGTGGCTATTGTGGTGGAGCGCAAAGAGGCAGGAAAGGAGTATCCGGTTCAGCGGCCGGTTTATTACATCAGTGAGGTGCTTATCGAGTCCAAGCAGAGGTACCCACATTGGCAAAAATTGGTGTATGGGTTTTTATGGCAAGCCAGAAGCTTAAGCAGTATTTCCAAGGTCATCCCATCACGGCGGTCAGCTCTGCTCCTTTGGGGGATATAATCTAGAACAGGGAGGCAACTGGCCGGATTGCTAAATGGGCTATCGAGCTCGGGCCTCATGGGTTGAAATACATACCCCGAACGGCGATCAAATCTCAGGCACTTGTGGATTTCATCAATGATTGGACAGAATTACAAGCGCCAGAAGAAAAGTCGGATCACACTTATTGGACTATTCATTTTGATGGGTCCAGGCAATTGGAGGGCTCGGGGCTGGAGTCGTATTAACTTCCCCACGAGGTGATAAGTTTTGTTATGTTCTCCGTTTAATGTTACCTTGCACTAATAATGCAGCTGATTATGAGGCTTTACTCCATGGTCTTCGGATGGCTAAGGAGATGAACCTAAGCCGAGTTAAGTGCTTCGGTGACTCGGATCTGGTGGCTCAACAAGTGTCCAGCACTTGGGATTCCAAGGACCCACTCATGGCAGCATATTTTCGTGAGGTGGATATTGTTGCAGGTCACTTTAAAGGTTATCAGGTGGATCACGTGGACCGGCGGAAGAATGAAGCGGCGGATGCTTTAAGCCGCCTGGGTTCCCAACGTAAACCGGTTCCACCTAATGTCTTCCTGGATGTTCTGCATAATACGTCCATCAAGCTCCCTGGTGAAGAGGATTTGGCTGTTCCTGATCCGGAAGCTCAGTTGGTGGCGGCTCTTCATGTTATCCCGGATTGGACGATTTTATATCTGGAGTATATGAACCGGGGTGAGTTACCAGAGGATGAGACTTTGACCAGGCAGATAGTCCGGCGGTCCAAATCCATGACTATTATCAATGGAGAGTTGCATCATTGCAGTGTGACAGGGGCGTTTCAATGTTGAAGCTGACAACGAGAAGGCACGGCAGGAAGCTCTTGACCTGTTGGATGAGGAATGTGACATGGCGGCAGCCCGTTCGGCGATTTATCAGCAAGATCTACGTCGTTATCATAGCCGCCGGGTTAGAACCAGAACCTTTCAAGAAGGAGATTTGGTGCTTCGACTCGTCCAGGATCAGACAGATATGCACAAGCTATCACCCCCTTGGGAAGGACCCTTTGTGGTCAGCAAGAATCTACACAACGGGTCGTACTACCTAATCGATATTCAAGAGCGCAAAGACTCACGTAAATCGAAGGAGGAGACAAACCGGCCATGGAATATTGCTCATCTTCGGCCGTACTATACTTGAGCTATAGGCTCTGCTTATGTACATATTATGACAATGTATATATTATGATCAATATAATAAACCGGAACCTCAGCTAAAGCGGGGTATCTGTTGTTTTCTTACATCATGTGTGGTTACATGGAACTTCTGTTTATAAAGTGGCGCCCGGTTTACCCCTTGATTTAGCTTCCCAAAGCTTTATATTACATCACTTGGCGGCTTGGTCGTATCCGAACCATAGCTACACCTCTTGATCGGTGCAATGCCACAGCATCACTTGGGGGCTTGGTCGTATCCGAACCATAGCTACACCTCTTGATCGGCGCAATGCCACAAAGATCACTTGGGGGCTTGGTCGATCCAACCATAGCTACACCTCTTGATCGGTGTAATGCCACAGCATCACTTGGGGGCTTGGTCGTATCCGAACCATAGCTACACCTCTTGATCGGCGCAATGCCATAGCATCGCTTGGGGACTTGGTCGTATCCGAACCATAGTCACACCTCTTGATCGGCTCAAAGCCAAATCAATCCGGGGCCAAATAGAGTGTTATAAAACAACAACTCAAACATAGGCACCCACTGAGCACAGCTCAAAACGTTACTTGGGTATTCTTTGCTATCGAAATGAACTTAGAATCTACACTTGTAATGGGCTATCAAGCAATGGCTTGGAAGCCTGGTGTATACACCTAAAACCCCGGCTTAACCTGCCTCTTTAAGTAAGTTACTCCGCCAGGTAAACCTGGTATGACCCTCCGAACTTTGACAAGTTACTCTAAAATAAGGACCCTGAACTTGACAAAGTTAAAACGATGTAAGGATTGAGGACCATCTTAAAAGGCTTTGCAAAAATGGTTTAACTCAGTGGCCTGGCAGCCCATGAAAAGCCTCGAATTTGGGGCCTGGCAGCCCGTGAAAAGCCTCGACTACAACGGTTTTATTTGCCTTTTGTTAAGTTTTCTTTGTTTTTACAAGATTTGTGATGCTTTTTAAACCGGTGTTTATCAACCCGGTTAGACTGTCAACTACAAGTTGTGAGTACACGATCAAATCATAATCGGGAGACTATCAGCCAGGTCTGGTTTTGACTAAAAGTCACCAGTATGGAATAAACCGGTGTTTATCATAACCCGGAACGGTTTTATTGTAAACCGGCATCATATAACAGAAGTTGTTTATCCTCCAGAGTGGGGTTATGACCCTCACTACAACGTTGGTCAGCCAACATTATGCCTAAAGATCACAGGTATTATATATTTCCATATTTGGTTATCTTTTACAACCTGGGTTATAAACCTTGATCATATATATATTTGGGTATCATGACCCGCACGAGGGTAAACCACCAAGGTGCTTTAAGCTTCTTATATGCAGGAACAGCTTGAATAAATGGCTATGGATTATGAATATCATATCTTAAGCATGTCGGGTTAAGCAAGCATCAGTCACAGATAAAAATGCACGAAGGCATATCGGACCAAGTATTTTTACTAGCCTATTACAAGGCGTTTCAGTGCCCAAAAGGATAATTGTTTTCTCAAATACATGTTGCAGCATCTAGGTGACTAAACCGGACTCCGGTTCATGATTGGTCGTCACCAGCTTGGCCTGACGGCTGCGGATCATCTCGCGCTGGTTCAACTTCTTCCTCTCTACCCAGTGGCAGTTGCCCAGTTGATCCCAGTTAGGTCTCAGAATACAGCTTCATCGCTTATAAGCGTGGACGGTTCAATATCAGGGGCATAAGTGTGCTTACGGATTGGTGGGATAAGACTTTGCGCTTCTAGAATTGGTGCAGCAACCCGTTTGTTCTTATCATCATAACTCGCCTGATAGTATGAAAGATTCGCCTCTTCAACCAGTTGACAAGCCAATGGGCGTACTTCCCGGTTTATGTTTCGAATATCATCATTGCTAAATTCTGTTCCGTCTTCCTTCAAACTGGGATGACCTTGGGCTGCTTCCACTGGATCAAAGTCAGGTACCCACGCTTTTGCCCGGGTCAGTGCGGCCAAAGCACCCGTTCTAGCGGCAGACTTTTTTAGCTCGTCCACCCGGGCAGGAAGGATAGATAACCTTTCTAAGGTATCCTTGATCAAGGTAGGTTCATTAATGAAGACGGGTTATATGCAATTTAAAATAATAGATGATGTCATGGCGGTTTACCATGGTTCTGGAAAGGGACGTCACGGCGGTTTACAAATTATGTGAAGGTATTGAAGAAGAAATTTTCTTAAGTATTCAGGACTGACATGAACCAGTTCAAATCAGTCCGGGGCCTAATGTTGGGGATATTACCACTGGGTGTAAACCGACCTGGAGAGGCCGGGTTAACCCCATCAGTAGATCGTTATATTTGAAGCCCATGAAGACAGACGGTGGTGCTTTATGAAGGCCCAGGGCCCGGAACCGGTTTGAGACCTATAGATATAAACCGGTATTGATATGTAAACTTGTGTTGTAAGATAGAAAGAGCAGAGACCGAGTCGGACAAGTTTATGAGCCGGCCTCGGGATTCTATAAACCGACGGGCGTCAACCCATGTATATAAGGGGACGACCCGGCGGCGGTTCAGGAGGACAGACAACAACTCGAGACTCAGGCAAAGCGTATTCGCTCCCTGGCCATCGAAACCCCAGCAATTCCATCACAACTAGACGTAGGCTTTTACCTTCATCGTAAGGGGCCGAACTAGTATAAAACTATCTTGCATCCCTGGTCCGCTTTAACCCCTTTAAGCTAACCCGTAGCGATGGCTCCACGACTAAGTCCTTTCTCTAGGACATCTGTCGTGACAAAACCACGACACTTCCGCTTTCGGTCTACGAGGGTACGTGGAGTCACTCTCCCCTCTCGTTGCTATGCATCACCATGATCTTGCGTGTGCGTAGTAATCTTTTTTGAAATTACTACGTTCCCCAATAGTGGCATCCGAGCCAGGTTTATGCGTAGATGTTATATGCACGAGTAGAACACAAGTGAGTTGTGGGCGATACAAGTCATACTGCTTACCAGCATGTCATACTTTGGTTCAGCGGTATTGTTGGATGAAGCGGCCCGGACCGACATTACGCGTACGCTTACGCGAGACTGGTTCTACCGACGTGCTTTGCACACAGGTGGCTCGCGGGTGTCAGTTTCTCCAACTTTAGTTGAATCGAGTGTGGCTACGCTCGGTCCTTGAGAAGGTTAAAACAGCACTAACTTGACGAACTATCATTGTGGTTTTTGATGCATAGGTAAGAACGGTTCTTGCTCAGCCCGTAGCAGCCACGTAAAACTTGCAACAACAAAGTAGAGGACGTCTAACTTGTTTTTCAGGGCATGTTGTGATGTGATATGGTCAAGACGTGATGAGATATAAGTTGTTGTATAAGATGATCATGTTTTGTTGAAGTTATCGGCAACTGGCAGAAGCCTTATGGTTGTCTCTTTATTGCATAAGATGCAAGCGCCAAATAATTGCTTTACTTTATCGCTATGCGGTAGCAATAGTTGCAAGAGTAATAGTTGGCGAGACGACCATGTGACGACACATTGATATAGATCAAGATGATGGAGATCATGGTGTCATGCCGGTGACAATGGAAATCATGAAGATGCTTTGAAGATGGAGATCAAAGGCACAAGATGATGATGGCCATATCATGTCACATATTTTGATTGCATGTGATGTTTATCTTTTATACATCTTATTTTGCTTAGTTCGGCGGTAGCTTTATAAGATGGTCCCTTACTAAATTTCAAGATAAAAGTGTTCTCCCTGAGTATGCACCATTGCCAAAGTTCGTCGTGCCGAGACACCACGTGATGATCGGGTGTGATAAGCTCTACGTTCATCTACAACGGGTGCAAGCCAGTTTTGCACACGCAGAATACTCGGGTTAAACTTGACGAGCCTAGCATATGCAGATATGGCCTCGGAACACTGGAGACCGAAAGGTCGAGCGTGAATCATATACTAGATATGATCAAAATAGTGATGTTCACCATTGAAAACTACTCCATCTCACGTGATGATCGGACATGGTTTAGTTGATTTGGATCACGTGATCATTTAGATGACTAGAGGGATGTCTATCTA
Source organism: Aegilops longissima (assembly GCA_021605205.1). NCBI lineage: Eukaryota > Viridiplantae > Streptophyta > Magnoliopsida > Poales > Poaceae > Aegilops > Aegilops longissima. Next base: position 105,252,007 of record CM038677.1, on the reverse strand, counting down.
AGTGGGAGTTCTTAAGTAATATGATTAATTGAACTTTAATTTATCATGAGCTTAGTCCTGATAGTATTTGCATAACTATGTTGTAGATCAATAGCTCGCGATGTTGCTCCCCGTTTATTTTTGATATGTTCCTAGAGAAAAACTAAGTTGAAAAATGTTAGTAGCAATGATGTGGACTAGGTCCGTAATCTGAGGTTTATCCTCATTGCTGCACAGTAGAATTATTTCCTTGATGCACCACTAGGTGACACACCGATTGCAGGAGCAAAAGCAAACGTTATGAACGTTTGAAAAAGCTCGGTATGATGACTACTTGATAGTTTAGTACACCTTGCTTTACGGCTTAGAACCGGGACTTCAAAATTGTTTTGAACGCCACGGAGCATGTAAGATATTCCAAGAGTTGAAATTGGTATTTCATACTCATGCCCGTGTCGAGAGGTATGAGACCTCTGACTGTACTTTGCCTACAAGATGGAGGAGAATAGCTCAACCGATGAACATGTACTCAGATTGTCTGGGTACTACAATTGCTTGAATCAAGTGGGAGTTAATCTTCCAGATAAGATAGTGATTGACAGAATTCTCTAGTCACCATCACCAAGTTAGTAGAACTTCGTGATGAACTATAATATGCAAGGGATAATGGAAACGATTCCCAAGCTCTTTGTGATGCTGAAATCGACGAAGGTAGAAATCAATAAAAACATCAAGTGTTGATGGTTTATAAGACCACTAGTTTCAAGAAAAGGGCAAAGGGAAGAAGGGGAACTTCAAGAAGAACGGCAAGCAAGTTACTGCTCAAGTGAAGAAGCCCAAGTCTGGTCCTAAGCCTAAGATTAAGTGCTTCTACTGCAAAGGGACTGGTCACTGGAAGCGGAACTGCCCCAAGTATTTGGCGGATAAGAAGGATGGCAAAGTGAAAAACGTATATTGGATATACATGTTATTGATGTGTACTTTACTAGTGTTTATAGAAACCCCTCGGCATTTGATATTGGTTCAGTTGCTAAGAGTAGTAACTCGAAACGGGAGTTGTAGAATAAACAGAAAGTAGTTAAGCGCGAGGTGACGATGTGTGTTGGAAGTATTTCCAAGATTGATATGATCATCATCGCACACTCCCTATACTTTCGGGATTAGTGTTGAACCTAAATAAATGTTATTTGGTGTTTGCGTTGAGCAAGAATATGATTTGATCATGTTTATTGCAATACGGTTGTTCATTTAAGTTAGAGAATAATTGTTATTCTGATTACATGAATAAAACCTTCTATTGTTATACACCCAATGAAAATGGTTTGTTGGATCTCGGTCGTAGTGATACACATATTCATAATATTGAAGCCAAAAGATGCAAAGTTAGTAATGGTAGTGCAACTTATTTGTGGCACTACCGTTTAGATCATATTGGTGTAAAGCGCATGAAGAAACTCCATGCTGATGGGCATTTGGAAACACTTCATTATGAATCACTTGATGCTTGCGAACCATGCCTCATGGGCAACATGACTAAGACTCCGTTCTCTGGAACAATGGAGCAAGCAACAAACTTGTTGGAAATAATACAAACTGATGTATACAGTCCGATGACTGTTGAGGCTCGCGGCGGGTATCGTTATTTTCTGACCTTCACAGATGATTTGAGCAGATATGGGTATATCTACTTGATGAAACATAAGTCTGAAACATTTGAAAAGTTCATATAATTTCAGAGTGAAGTGGAAAATCATCATAACAAGAAAATAAATTTTCTACAATCTGATCGTGGAGGAGAATATTTGAGTTACTCGTTTGGTCTTCATTTGAAACAATGTGAAATAGTTTCGCAACTCACGCCACCTGGAACACCACAATGTAATGGTGTGTACGAACATCGTAACCGTACTTTATTAGATATGGTGCAATCTATGATGTCTCTTACCGATTTACCACTATCGTTTTGGGGTTATGCATTAGAGACAGCTGCATTCATGTTAAATAGGGCACGATCTAAATCCGTTGAGACGACACCATATGAACTGTGGTTTGGCAAGAAACCAAAGTTGTCGTTTCTTAAAGTTTAGGGTTGTGATGCTTATGTGAAAAAGTTTCATCCTAATAAGCTCAAACCCAAATCGGAGAAATGTGTCTTCATAGGATACCCAAAGGAGACAGTTGGGTACACCTTCTATCACAAATCTGAAGGCAAGACTTTTGTTGCTAAATTTGGATCTTTTCTAGAGAAGGAGTTTCTCTCGAAAGAAGTGAGTGGGAGGAAAGTGGAACTTGATGAGGTAACTGTACCTGCTCCCTTATTGGAAAGTAGTTCATCACAGAAACCGGTTCCTTTGACACCTACACCAATTAGTGAGGAAGTTAATGATGATGATAATGAAACTTCAGATCAAGTTGTTACTGAACCTCGTAGGTCAACCAGAGTAAGATCTGCACCAGAGTGGTATGATAATCCTGTTGTGGAGGTTATGTTACTTGACCATGACGAACCTACGAACTATGAGGAAGCGATGATGAACCCAGATTCCGCGAAATGGCATAAGGCCATGAAATCTGAGATGGGTTCCATGTATGAGAACAAAGTGTGGACTTTGGTTGACTTGCCCGATGATCGGCAAGCCATAGAAAATAAATGGATCTTCAAGAGGAAGATGGACGCTGATAGTAGTATTACTATCTACAAAGGTAGACTTGTCGAAAAAGGTTTTTGACAAAGTTCAAGGTGTTGATTACGATGAGATTTTCTCACTCGTAGCGATGCTTAAGTCTGTCTGAATGATGTTAGCAAATTGCCACATTTTATGAAATCTGGCAAATGGATGTCAAAACTACATTCCTTAATGGATTTCTTAAAGAAGAGTTGTATATGATGCAACCATAAGGTTTTGTCGATCCTAAAGGTGCTAACAAAATGTGCAAGCTCCAGCGATCCATCTATGGACTGGTGCAAGCATCTCGGAGTTGGAATATACGCTTTGATGAGTTGATCAAAGCATATAGTTTTATACAGACTTGCGGTGAAGCATGTATTTACAAGAAAGTGAGTGGGAGCACTACAGCATTTCTGATAAATATATGTGAATGACATGTTGTTGATAAAAAATAATGTAGAATTTTCTGGAAAGCATAAAGGAGTATTTGAAAGGAGTTTTTCAAAGAAAGACCTCGGTAAAGCTGCTTACATATTGAGCATCAAGATCAATAGAGATAAATCAAGACGCTTGATAAGTTTTTTCAATGAGTACATACCTTGACAAGATTTTGAAATAGTTCAAAATGGAACAGTCAAAGAATGAGTTCTTTCCTGTATTACAAGGTGTGAAATTGAGTAAGACTCAAAGCCCGACCACAGCAGAAGATAGAAAGAGAATGAAAGTCATTCCCTATGCCTCAGTCATAGGTTCTATAAAGTATGCCATGTTGTGTACCAGATCTATTGTATACCCTACCACTGAGTTTGGCAAGGGAGTACAATAGTGATCCAGGAGTAGATCATTGGACATCGGTCAAAATTATCCTTAGTGGAATGAGGACATGTTTCTCGATTATGCAAGTGACAAAAGGTTCATCGTAAAGGGTTACGTCGATGCAAGTTTTGACACTGATCCAGATGACTCTAAGTCTCAATCTGGATACATATTGAAAGTGGGAGCTATTAGCTAGGGTAGCTCCGTGCAGAGCATTGTAGACATAGAAATTTGCAAAATACTTACGGATCTGAATGTGACAGACCCATTGACTAAAATTATCTCACGAGCAAACATGATCACATCTTAGTACTCTTTGGGTGTTAATCACATAGCGATGTGAACTAGATTACTGACTCTAGTAAACCCTTTGGGTGTTGGTCACAAATCGATGTGAACTATGGGTGTTAACCACATAAAGATGTGAACCGTTGATGTTAAATCACATGGCGATGTGAACTAGATTATTGACTCTTGTGCAAGTGGGAGACTGAAGGAAATATGCCCTAGAGGCAATAATAAATTATTATTTATTTCCTTATTTCATGATAAATGTTTATTATTTATGCTAGAATTGTATTAACCGGAAACATAATACATGTGTGAATACATAGACAAACATAGTGTCACTAGTATGCCTCTACTTGACTAGCTCGTTAACCAAAGATGGTTAAGTTTCCTAAACATAGACATGAGTTGTCATTTGATTAACAGGATCACATCATTAGGAGAATGATGTGATTGACTTGACCCATTCCGTTAGCTTAGCACTTGATCGTTTAGTATGTTGCTATTGCTTTCTTCATGACTTATACATGTTCCTATGACTATGAGATTATGCAACTCCCGTTTACCGGAGGAACACTTTGTGTGCTACCAAATGTCACAACATAACTGGGTGATTGTAAAGGTGCTCTACAGGTGTCTCTGAAGGTACTCGTTGGGTTGGCGTATTTCGAGATTAGGATTTGTCACTCCGATTGTCGGAGAGGTATCTCTGGGCCCACTCGGTAATGCACATCACTTAAGCCTTGCAAGCATTGCAACTAATGAGTTAGTTGCGGGATGATGTATTATTGAACGAGTAAAGAGACTTGCCTGTAACGAGAGTGAACTAGGTATTGAGATACTGACGATCGAATCTCGGGCAAGCAACATACCGATGACAAAGGGAACAACGTATGTTGTTATGAGGTTTGACCGATAAAGATCTTCGTAGAATATGTAGGAGCCAATATGAGCATCCAGGTTCCGCTATTGGTTATTGACCGGAGACGTGTCTCGGTCAAGTCTGCATAGTTCTCAAACCCGTAGGGTCCACACGCTTAAAGTTCGATGACGGTTATATTATGAGTTTATGTGTTTTGATGTACCGAAGGTAGTTCGGAGTCCCGGATGTGATCACGGACATAACGAGGAGTCTCGAAATGGTTGAGACATGAAGATTGATATATTGGACGACTATATTCGCACAGCGGAATGGTTTCGGGGGTTATCGGATATATACCGCAGTACCGGGGGGTTACCGGAACACCCCCCCCCCCCTGGGGGGGTTATTGGGCCTCATGGACCCAAGTGGTGGAAGAGGAGAGGCAGCAAGAGGTGGCACGTGGACCCCCTTGCCCCAATCCGAATTGGGAAAGGGAAGGGGGCGGCGGGCCCCCTTCTCCTTCCTTCTCTCCACCTCCTCCTTCCCCCTTCTCCTAGTTGGAATAGGAAAGGGGGGCAAACCTACTTGGAGTAGGATTGCCCCCCTTGGCGCCCTCCTCCCTTGGCCGGCCCCTCCTCTTCCCCCTTATATATACGGAGGAGGGGGCACCCATAGACACAACAATTGATCTCTTGATCTCTTAGCCGTGTGTGGTGCCCCCGTCCACCATATTCCACCTCGATAATATCGTAGCGGTGCTTAGGCGAAGCCCGGCGTCGGTAGCATCATCATCCCCGTCACCACGCTGTCGTGCTAATGGAACTCTCCCTCAAAGCTCGGCTGGATTGGAGTTTGAGGGACGTCATCGAGATGAACGTGTACTGAACTCGGAGGTGCCGTACGTTCGGTACTTGGATCGGTCAGATCATGAAGACGTACGACTACATCAACCGCGTTGTGCTAACGCTTCCGCTTTCGGTCTACGAGGGTACGTGGACTCACTCTTCCCTCTCGTTGCACCATGATCTTGCGTGTGCGTAGGAATTTTTTGAAATTACTACGTTCCCCAACAGTGGCATCCGAGCCAGGTTTATGCGTAGATGTTATATGCACGAGTAGAACACAAGTGAGTTGTGGGCGATACAAGTCATACTGCTTACCAGCCTGTCATACTTTGGTTCAGCGGTATTGTTGGATGAAGCGGCCGGACCGACATTACGCCAGACGCTTCGCGAGACTGGTTCTACCGACGTGCTTTGCACACAGGTGGCTGGCGGGTGTCAGTTTCTCCAACTTTAATTGAATCGAGTGTGGCTACGCCCAGTCCTTGAGAAGGTTAAAACAGCACTAACTTGACGAAATTGTTGTGGTTTTTGATGCGTAGGTAAGAACGGTTCTTGCTCAGCCCATAGCAGCCACGTAAAACTTGCAACAACAAAGTAGAGGAGGTCTAACTTGTTTTTTAGGGCATGTTGTGATGTGCTATTGTCAAGACGTGATGAGATATAAATTGTTGTATAAGATGATCATGTTTTTTTGAATTTATCGGCAACTGGCAGAAGCCTTATGATTGTCTCTTTATTGCATAAGATGCAAGTGCCAAATAATTGCTTTACTTTATCGCTATGCGATAGAAACAGTTGCAAGAGCAATAGTTGGCGAGACGACCATGTGACGACACATTGATATAGATCAAGATGATGGAGATCATGGTGTCATGCCGGTGACGATGGAAATCATAACGATGCTTTGAAGATGGAGATCAAAGGCACAAGATGATGATGGCCATATCATGTCACATATTTTGATTGCATGTGATGTTTATCTTTTATACATCTTATTTTTCTTAGTTCGGCGGTAGCTTTATAAGATGATCCCTTACTAAATTTCATGATAAAAGTGTTCTCCCTGAGTATGCACCATTGCCAAAGTTCGTCGTGCCGAGACACCACGTGATGATCGGGTGTGATAAGCTCTACGTTCATCTACAACGGGTGCAAGCCAGTTTTGCACACGCAGAATACTCGGGTTAAACTTGACGAGCCTAGCATATGCAGATATGGCCTCGGAACACTGGAGACCGAAAGGTCGAGCGTGAATCATATAGTAGATATGATCAACATAGTGATGTTCACCATTGAAAACTACTCCATCTCACGTGATGATTGGACATGGTTTAGTTGATTTGGATCACATGATCATTTAGATGACTAGAGGGATGTCTATCTAAGTGGGAGTTCTTAAATGATTAATTGAACTTTAATTTATCATGAACTTAGTCCTGATAGTATTTGTATAACTATGTTGTAGATCAATAGCTCGCGATGTTGCTCCCCGTTTATTTTTTATATGTTCCTAGAGAAAAACTATGTTGAAAAATGTTAGTAGCAATGATGCGGACTAGGTCCGTAATCTGAGGTTTATCCTCATTGCTGCATAGAAGACTTATGTCCTTGATGCACCGCTAGGTGACAGACCGATTGCAGGAGCAAAAGCAAACGTTATGAACGTTTGACAAAGCTCGGTATGATGGCTACTTGATAGTTTAGTGCACCATGCTTTACGGCTTAGAACCGGGACTTCAAAAATGTTTTGAACGCCACGGAGCATGTAAGATGTTCCAAGAGTTGAAATTGGTATTTCATACTCATGCCCGTGTCGAGAGGTATGAGTCCTCTAACAGTACTTTACCTACAAGATGGAGGAGAATAGCTCAACCAGTGAACATGTACTCAGATTGTCTGGGTACTACAATTGCTTGAATCAAGTGGGAGTTAATCTTCTAGATAAGATAGTGATTGACAGAATTGTCCAGTCACCATCACCAAGTTAGTAGAACTTCATGATGAACTATAATATGCAAGGAATAACGGAAACGATTCCCAAGCTCTTCGTGATGCTGAAATCGACGAAGGTAGAAATCAAGAAAAACATCAAGTGTTGATGGCTGACAAGACCACTAGTTTCAAGAAAAGGGAAAAGGGAAGAAGGGGAACTTCAAGAAGAACGGCAAGCAAGTTGCTGCTCAAGTGAAGAAGCCCAAGTCTGGTCCTAAGCCTGAGACTAAGTGCTTCTACTGAAAAGGGACTGGTCACTGGAAGCGGAACTGCCGCAAGTTTTTGGCGGATAAGAAGGATGGAAAAGTGAAAAAAGGTATAATGGATATACATGTTATTGATGTGTACTTTACTAGTGTTTATAGCAACCCCTCGGCATTTGATACTGGTTCAGTTGCTAAGAGTAGTAACTCGAAACGGGAGTTGCAGAATAAACAGAAACTAGTTAAGGGCGAGGTGACGATGTGTGTTGTAAGTAGTTCCAAGATTGATATGATCATCATCGCACACTCCCTATACTTTCGGGATTAGTGTTGAACCTAAATAAATGTTATTTGGTGTTTGCATTGAGCAAGAATATGATTTGATCATGTTCATTGCAATACGGTTATTCATTTAAGTTAGAGAATAATTGTTATTCTGATTACATGAATAAAACCTTCTATGGTTATACACCCAATGAAAATGGTTTGTTGGATCTCGGTCGTAGTGATACACATATTCATAATATTGAAGCCAAAAGATGCAAAATTAATAATGATAGTGCAACTTATTTGTGGCACTGCCGTTTAGATCATATTGGTGTAAAGCGCATGAAGAAACTCCATGCTGATGGGCTTTTGGAATCACTTCATTATGAATCACTTGATGCTTGCGAACCATGCCTCATGGGCAAGATGACTAAGACTCCGTTCTCTGGAACAATGGAGCAAGCAACAAACTTGTTGGAAATAATACATACTGATGTATACGGTCCGATGAGTGTTGAGGCTCGTGGCGGGCATCGTTATTTTCTGACCTTCACAGATGATTTGAGCAGATATGGGTATATCTACTTGATGAAACATAAGTCTGAAACATTTGAGAAGTTCATATAATTTCAGAGTGAAGTGGAAAATCATCGTAACAAGAAAATAAATTTTCTACGATCTGATCGTGGAGGAGAATATTTGAGTTACGAGTTTGGTCTTCATTTGAAACAATGCGGAATAGTTTCGCAACTCACGCCACCTGGAACACCACAGCGTAATGGTGTGTCCAAACATCGTAACCGTACTTTATTAGATATGGTGCAATCTATGATGTCTCTTACCGATTTACCACTATCGTTTTGGGGTTACGAATTAGAGACAGCTGCATTCACGTTAAATAGAGCACCATCTAAATCCGTTGAGATGACAACATATGAACTGTGGTTTGGCAAGAAACCAAAGTTATCGTTTCTTAAAGTTTAGGGTTGCGATGCTTATGTGAAAAAGTTTCATCCTGATAAGCTCAAAACCAAATCAGAGAAATGTGTCTTCATAGGATACCCAAAGGAGATAGTTGGGTACACCTTCTATCACAAATCTGAAGGCAAGACTTTTGTTGCTAAATTTGGATCTTTTCTAGAGAAGGAGTTTCTCTCGAAAGAAGTGAGTGGGAGGAAAGTATAACTTGATGAGGTAACTGTACCTGCTCCCTTATTGGAAAGTAGTTCATCACATAAACCGGTTCCTGTGACACCTACACCAATTAGTGAGGAAGTTAATGATGATGATCATGAAACTTCAGATCAAGTTGTTACTGAACCTCGTAGGTCAACCAGAGTAAGATCCGCACCAGAGTGGTATGGTAATCCTGTTCTGGAGGTTATGTTACTTGACCATGACGAACCTACGAACTATGAGGAAGCGATGATGAACCCAGATTCCGTGAAATGGCATGAGGCCATGAAATCTGAGATGGGATCCATGTATGAGAACAATCTGTGGACTTTGGTTGACTTGCCTGATGATCGGCAAGCCATAGGAAATAAATGGATCTTCCATAAGAAGACGGACGCTGATAGTAGTATTACTACCTACAAAGATAGACTTGTCGAAAAAGGTTTTTGACAAAGTTCAAGGTGTTGATTACGATGAGATTTTCTCACTCGTAGCGATGCTTAAGTCTGTCCGAATGATGTTAGCAAATTGCCACATTTTATGAAATGTGGCAAATGGATGTCAAAACTACATTCCTTAACGGATTTCTTAAAGAAGAGTTGAATATGATGCAACCAGAAGGTTTTGTCGGTCCTAAAGGTGCTAACAAAATGTGCAAGCTCCAGCGATTCATCTATGGACTGGTGCAAGCATCTCGGAGTTGGAATATACGCTTTGATGAGTTGATCAAAGAATATAGTTTTATACAGACTTGCGGTGAAGCCTGTATTTACAAGAAAGTGAGTGGGAGCACTACAGCATTTCTGATAAATATATGTGAATGACATATTGTTGATCGAAAATAATGTAGAATTTTCTGGAAAGCATAAAGGAGTATTTGAAAGGATTTTTTCAAAGAAAGACCTCGGTGAAGCTGCTTACATATTGAGCATCAAGATCTACAGAGATAAATCAAGACGCTTGATAAGTTTTTTCAATGAGTACATACCTTGACATGATTTTGAAATAGTTCAAAATGGAACAGTCAAAGAAAGAGTTCTTGCCTGTATTACAAGGTGTGAAATTGAGTAAGACTCAAAGCCAGACCACATCAGAAGATAGAAAGAGAATGAAAGTAATTCCCTATGCCTCAGTCATAGGTTCTATAAAGTATGTCGGCTGTGTACCAGATCTATTGTATACCCTACCACTGAGTTTGGCAAGGGAGTACAATAGTGATCCAGGAGTAGATCACTGGACAGCGGTCAAAATTATCCTTAGTGGAATAAGGACATGTTTCTCAATTATGGAAGTGACAAAAGGTTCGTCGTAAAGGGTTACATCGATGCAAGTTTTGACACTGATCCAGATGACTCTTAGTCTTAATCTGGATACATATTGAAAGTGGGAGCTATTAGCTTGAGTAGCTCCGTGCAGAGCATTGTAATAGTGTCGGTTACCCCCTCCGGTTTACTATGGTAATGTGTATATCCTTCCCGGACTACCCCCTCCGGTTTATATAGACACCGGGGGAATCTAGGGTTTACATAGAGTCGGTTACATAAGAAGGAATCTTCATAATCGATCACCAAGCTTGCCTTCCACGCCAAGTAGAATCCAATCCGGACAGGGGTACAGTCTTCGGCCTTCATGTCTTCTCAGCCCATCAGTCCGGCCCAATGGATAACAGGCCGGACGCCTGAGGACCCCCTAGTCCAGGACTCCCTCAGGGGGAAACCTACTCCTACTAGGAGTAGGATTCTCCTTGGGGCGCGCCATAGAGAGGGCCGGCCCTCCCCTCCTCCACTCCTTTATATACGGGGGAGGGGGGCACCCCATAGACACACAAGTTGACAGTTGACTTAGCCGTGTGCGGTGCCCCCTTCCACAGATTTCAACCTCGGTCATATCGTTGTAGAGCTTATTCGAAGCCCTATGTCAGTAACTTCATCATCACCGTCACCACGCCGTCGTGCTGAGGAAACTCTTCCTCGGCCTCTGCTGGATCAAGAGTACGAGGGACATCACCGAGCTGAACGTGTGCAGATCACGGAGGTGTCGTGCGTTCGGTACTTGGATTGTTTGGTGAAGGAAATATGCCCTAGAGGCAATAATAAAGTTATTATTTATTTCCTTATTTCATGATAAATGTTTATTATTTATGCTAGAATTGTATTAACCGGAAACATAATACATGTGTGAATACATAGAGAAACATAGTGTCACTAGTATGCCTCTACTTGACTAGCTCGTTAATCAAAGATGGTTAAGTTTCCTAACCATAGACATGAGTTGTCATTTGATTAACGGGATCACATCATTAGGAGAATGATGTGATTGACTTGACCCATTCCGTTAGCTTAGCACTTGATCGTTTAGTATGTTGCTATTGCTTTCTTCATGACTTATACATGTTCCTATGACTATGAGATTATGCAACTCCCGTTTACCGAAGGAACACTTTGTGTGCTACCAAACGTCACAACGTAACTAGGTGATTATAAAGGTGCTCTAGAGGTGTCTCCGAAGGTACTTGTTGGGTTGGCGTATTTCGAGATTAGGATTTGTCACTCCGATTGTCGGAGAGGTATCTCTGGGCCCACTCGGTAATGCACATCACTTAAGCCTTGCAAGCATTGCAACTAATGAGTTAGTTGTGGGATGATGTATTATGGACCGAGTAAAGAGACTTGCCGGTAACGAGACTGAACTAGGTATTGAGATACCGACGATCGAATCTCGGGCAAGCAACATACCGATGACAAAGGGAACAACGTATGTTGTTATGCGGTTTGACCGATAAAGATCTTCGTAGAATATGTAGGAGCCAATATGAGCATCCAGGTTCCGCTATTGGTTATTGACCGGAGACGTGTCTCGGTCATGTCTACATAGTTCTCGAACCCGTAGGGTCCAAACGCTTAAAGTTCGATGACGATTATATTATGAGTTTATGTGTTTTGATGTACCGAAGGTAGTTCGGAGTCCCGGATGTGATCACGGGCATAACGAGGAGTCTCGAAATGGTCGATACATGAAGATTGATATATTGGAAGACTATATTCGGACACCGGAATGGTTTCGGGGGTTATCGAATATATACCAGAGTACCGGGGGGTTATCGGTACCCCCGGGGGTTATTGGGCCTCATGGGCCCAAGTGGTGAAAGAGGAGAGGCAGCAGGAGGTGGCGCGCGGCCCCCCTTGCCCCAATATGAATTGGGAAAGGGAAGGGGGCGGCGGCCCCTGATGAAGTCATGTACCTAGGGTAGGGTCATGAACCTGTCCAAGATACCCTCCCCAAGGACATCCTTAGAATAAACTACCTTCCAGTCGACCTGGGAGGATTCCACTCGACAGACTCAAAGACATTCGACTATGAAGACCCACTCGACCACCAGGAGTTCGAGAACCACTCGGTGTCCTAACGATCTGTAGTTAAGTAGTCTTTATGGTCATGATGACACTTTATGTAAGGCGTTACGAACGCTTTGGTCTTAATGTACCTTTAACCCTCACTCGTGGGCTGGCTGGGGTCTGGCGCCTCTATATAAGCCACCCCTCCACGGTAGAGGGTTCGCACTCGTAATTCATACGCATATAATCCAAATGACCGCCTCCGGGCTCGAGGCGTGGGGTTATTACTTCCTCCGAGAAGGGCTGAACTCGTAAAACTCGTGCGTATACAACTGCTCCATAGCTAGTACCTTGCCTCTCCATACCTACCCCCCCCCCCATTCTCTTGTCAGACATAGAACCACGACAGTTGGCGCCCACCGTGGGCAGGTGTTCTAGCGATTTGTTGGAGAAGTTGGGATTCTTTCGATCTCCTACATCATGGTTTCAGGTGAAGTTTTGGTCGAGGGCCGCGAGATCCGTCTCGGTGCGCTCACGTTCATCGCCGACGACTCCGCTTGGCTTCAGGAGGCTCCTCTCGAAGTCGACGCGCTCCCCGTCCGCGGGGCAACACACTTTCACGCGTGCGTCCGCGGCGTCCTCCTACGGCAACCGTCGACCCAGTATGGGTTGGTTCTTGTGCCGTCCTCACTCCCAGTCTCCCGCCAGCGCAAGCGCTCCGGTCTGTCGAGGCTTCAGCGGTGGGTGAGGCATGCGGTGGCTCGCCAGTCGGCCACTTCCCAAGTCGCGGCAATCGAGCCCGACGAATCTCTCTACGCCTGTTCGATCTGTCGACTGGCTCCACAGAGACTGCATCCGAGTGCGATAGCAGCAATCCGGCGGCAGAGGTTCTGATGGTCCACGGACCACACAGTCCTCCTAGATTCCCCCGCACCGACGGAGGCGACGGTGGAGGCGGTCCGGTGCAAGCTCACGAAGAGTACCAACCCGATCCCCTCACTTCGCTGCAGAGGGAAGAACTTCGCCGTTGGAACATGGATGCGCTTCACACTCCTATCATTGGAGAAACCCCCGAGGCTCGTGCCTTGGAGGATGCGCGCAGCTAACACAGACGGCGCGACTCATTGAGAACCTCCAGCGAGTTCTCGACGAGCGCACGCGTCCACGGGTTCCAGAATCCAGTCGACGTCAGCTCTTTCCACAACCAACTCAGGTATATCGAACTCCGATTCAGAATTTAGCAGCTGCAGCCCGTATAGCAGAGTCGATTCAGCCTTCCCAGTCGGAGGCGGGTAGAGGTTTGCAACAGATCAGAGATTTACTCCGGGCAGCAGGAGATCAAAATTCAGTCGTATCACAGTCACGGAACAGGATTCACAGCAGATCCGTCGCTGCGAATTCAGTCCAGTCGGCCCATAGTCCAAGATTGCCCCCGAGGCGTGAGGAACGAGGAGGCCGGCGTGATGATCAGTACAGGAACCGCGAGCCGTATGAGCACCGATTCGATCGCAATGATCGACGTCGAGTGCCCACCCCTCCCCCAAGGGGCGGATCATACGCTCCTTGGCAACAAGATGACAGACGCCAAAGACAAAGGTCTTTGGCGAAGAGTTCCAGTCGACCCCAGAGAGCCAGGCTTTGATGCGAGATCCATTATCGTTCAAGGCTTGGTTGACAGGAACAGAGCTCGCCGAGAAGGCCATGAGAGAGATGTTCCCTCCAGCAGTAGAGTTCATGTCTCAGGGCCAGAGTGTTTTAGCAGGGCCATCAGAGCCGCAGTGATTCCTCCCAACTTCAGGTTGGCGACTGGAGTCAGTAAGTTCACCGGTGAGTCCAAGCCTGACACTTGGCTTGAGGACTCTTGAGTGGCTGTCCAGATTAGCGGCGGCAATGATGAGGTAGCTATGAAGCATTTGCCCCTTATGTTGGAGGTTCGGCGAGCATGGTTGAATCAGTTAGCACCAAGATTTACACTTGGGAAGATCTTGCCCGAGTATTTGTCGGGACATTTGAAGGGACTTGCAAGCGACCAGCAGGGGTTGACAGAGTTGCGATCGTGTGTCTGAAGTCGAATGAAACTTTGAGAGACTACATCCAGAGATGGATTACCTTGCACCACACAGCTTGAGAATGTGTCTGATCACCAGCGATCTGTGCTTTCAAGGAAGGTGTCAAAACAGGAGTTGAGTTTGAAATTGATCGGACAGAGATATGACCACGAGTCGGATGATGGAGATTGCCACCAAGCACGCTAATGGTGAAGAAGAGGATCGGCTCGGGGTGGTAAGTACAAGTTAGCCGCTAATGAAGCCGTGGAGGAACTCCATCGAAGCGAAGCGCAAAGCCGAGCCAGCCGCTCCCGGAGAAGCCTTGGCTGTGACCCCAGGAAAATTTAAGGGGAAACCCAAGGGTCTGTGGAACCCCAAGAAGGTGAAAGACCAGGATGGGAATGATGTGTTGGATTTGCCATGTCACATTCACACGAAGAAAGATGAAGAGGGTAAACTCATTTACGAAGCATACCACTCGACGATGTCGGCTCTTGATTCAGCGGTTCAAGGAAGCAACCCAAGGATAAGGAAAAGGGTCGAACAAAGTTGAGGACAAGGAAGATAGTGACGGTGGATACCCCGTGTCAATTCCACCTGATGATTTTTTTGCCGACGTTGAAAGCAAAAGTCGATTGAAAGTTATCAACCGAGAAGTGAACATGGTCGCTCGGCGACGCCCAATTATCTGAAATGGTCCCGGACCGCCATCACATTCGACCGGTCGATCACCGACACACATTGCCACCCCGGGAGGCAAGCGCAAGCGTTGATGGTCGATCCGATCGTCGAAGGCACTCGACCGACCAAAGTTTTGATGGATGGTGGTAGTGGTTTGAACATTTTGTATGCAGAGACGTTGAAAGGGATGGGCATTCCGATGTCGGACTCAAAGACCAACAACATGAGCTTCCATGGAGTCATTCCTAGAAAGAAGGCTGAGTGACTCGGCCAAATTGCTCTCGATGTGGTTTTTGGTGACTACAAGAATTTTCGTAAGGAAAAGTTGACCTTTGAGGTCGTGGATTTCCAGAGCGCTTATCACGCTATTCTGGGAAGGCCGGCGTATGCCCGTTTCATGGCTCGACCATGTTATGTGTACCTTAAGCTGAAGATGCCCGGCCCCAAGGGTGTGATCACTGTCACTGGCAATCGGAAGAAAGCGGAAGAGTGTTTCCAGAAAGGCTCTAAGATTGCTGATGCTCAGATGGCAGTGGTAGAATTGCAAGAATATCAGAAGACTGCAGATCCGAGTGATTTGTTGCGAGCCAAGAAGCCCGCTACGAAGTCGGCATTTCAGTCGTCCGGTGAGACGAAGCAGGTTCATATTCACCCGACCGACCCCAATGCTGCTCCGACCAACATCTCAACAACACTCAACTCCAAATAGGAAGAAGCGCTCGTCCAGTTCCTCCTTGAGAACTGGGACATCTTTGCATGGAAGCCTGCTGACATGCCGGGTGTTCCCAGGGAGCTGGCTGAGCACCGTCTGCGAGTCGACTCAAAAGTCAAACCTGTCAAAGAACATCTTCGACGGTCCGCCCTCTAGAAGAGAAAGGCCATAAGCGAGGAGGTGGCTCGGCTCTTAGCAGCAGAGTTTATCCAAGAAATTTACCACTCCGAGTGGCTCGCCAATGTGGTCATGGTCCCTAAGAAGGACAATTCACTGCGCATGTGCATCGACTTCAAACATATCAATCGGGCCTGCCCGAAAGATCATTTTCCTCTCCCCCGCATCGACCAAATAGTCGACTCAACTACGGGATGTGAGCGGTTGTCTTTTTTAGACGCATACTCCAGGTACCATCAGATCCGTCTGTGTGGACCCGACGAGATCAAAACAGCTTTCATCACTCCATTCGGGTGCTTCTGTTATGTCACCATGCCATTCAGCCTCAAGAATGCCGGAGCCACGTTCATGAGGATGATTCAGAAGTGTTTACTCACTCAAATCAGTCGGAATGTGGAAGCTTACATGGATGACATTGTGGTCAAGTCACGGAAAGGTTCCGACCTGTTGACTGACCTTGCTGAAACATTTGCCAATCTCAGGAGGTATGATATCAAGCTTAATCCATCAAAGTGCACATCCGGAGTTCCTGGTGGAAAATTACTCGGTTTTCTCATTTCTGAACGAGGAATCGATGCTAACCCAGAAAAAGTTGGCACTATTCTCCAAATGAAACACCCTATGCGTGTGCACGATGTCCAGAAGCTTACTGGATGCTTGGCCGCTTTGAGTCGATTCATCTCTCGCCTCGGTGAAAAGGCATTGCCTCTTTACCGACTGATGAAGAAGTCAGACAAATTCGAGTGGACTCCTGAAGCTGATGCAGCGTTTGCAGAGCTCAAAGCTCTGCTCTCCACCCAGCCGGTGCTTGCTGCCCCAATCAGCAAGGAGCCGTTGCTGCTTTACATTGCAGCCACAGGACAAGTCGTCAGTACAGTACTTACGGTCGAGCGGGAAGAGGAAGGAAAAGCCTTCAAAGTTCAGCGCCCAGTATATTATCTTTCTTAAGTGTTAACCCCGTCGAAGCAAGGATACCCTCATTATCAGAAGCTTGTGTATGGGATTTATATGACCGCGAAGAAGGTTGCTCATTACTTCTCTAATCATTCCATTA
Organism: Aegilops longissima; assembly: GCA_021605205.1. Classification (NCBI taxonomy): domain Eukaryota; kingdom Viridiplantae; phylum Streptophyta; class Magnoliopsida; order Poales; family Poaceae; genus Aegilops; species Aegilops longissima. The sequence goes on along the minus strand of CM038677.1, from coordinate 105,234,903 downwards.
CGATCGTCGTGACGCCCGTTATCGAGATTACACTGTGAGAGACATGAATCGGTCGAGTGGCGAAATGGGCGATTGAACTTTTTCCCTTGATATCAAGTTTGAGGCAAAGAAAGCCATCAAGTCCCAAGCAATAGCAGATTTCATCGCCGAGTGGATTGAACAACGATTACCGACTCAAGTTCACTCGGAGCACTAGACTATGTTCTTTGATGGTTCCAAGATGCTGAATGGTTCGGTCTTTGGGGTAGTATTGGTTTCCCCGAGGAGATAAGCTCGATATGTGCTCCAGATTCACTTTGATTCTTCCAACAATGAAGCGAATCTGAAACCTCGTTGTATGGGTTGCGTATGGCCATTTCACTCGGCGTCCGTCGCCTCATGGTCTATGGCGACTCAGATCTGGTGGTTAATCGGTGATGAAGGAGGGGACGTCAAGTCCAGCCATGACTAGCTCTTCAGAATGCAAAGGAGGAAGCTAGAGAAGAAGTTTGAGGGTTAGAGCTCCATCACATACCCGATCGAAAATCAAGCTGCTGATGATTTGGCGAAAATATGGTCCAAGAGGGAAGCCATTCCCAGTGATGTGTTTTGGAGCACATCCGCACACCATCGATTCAAGAGGATCCTTTCACCAAGAAGCTCCACAGCCAAAAAGTGCCACCGATCCGATGAAGTTGAGGTCCCAGCGGTGGTCGACCTAATCATGGAAGTCGTGGTCATCACTCCTGACTGGACAGTACCGTACATCGCGTATATCCTGAGGAAAGAGCTCCCGAAGAACAAAGAAGAGGCTAGACAGATCGTCCGTCGATCCAAGGCCTTTACTGTGATCAAGGGACAGTTATTCAGAGAAAGCGTGACTGGAGTCAGCCAGAAGTGCATAACGCCAGAAGAAGGTCAGATAATTCTTGATGATATCCACTTGGGGACCTGTGGTCACCATGCGTCCTCTCGGACCATCGTGGCTAAATCATACCGAGCGGGATTTTACTGGCCTAAGGCAAATGAAATGGCAAAGGAAATAGTCGACAAATGTGAAGGATGTCAGTTCTACTCCAGTATGTCACACAAACCCGCCTCAGCATTGAAGACCATTCCCCTCGTCTGGCCTTTCACTGTTTGGGGGTTGGATATGATTGGACCACTGAGAACTGGCAGGAGTGGTTTCACTCATTTGCTTGTGGCAGTCGACAAGTTCACGAAGTGGGTCGAAGCTAAACCTATCAAGAACCTTGATGCGTGCACTGCTGTCAGTTTCATCAGAGAGTTGATATTCAGATATGGAGTTCCGCACAGCATCATCACTGACAATGGGTCAAATTTCGATTCCGACAAGTTCAAAGCCTTTTGCGCCTCTCAGGGCACACGAGTCGACTATGCTTCAGTAGCTCACCCCCAGTCGAATGGACAAGCAGAACGAGCAAATGGTCTAATCCTCAAAGGACTGAAACCTCGACTGATGTGTGATCTCAAGCATGCAGCAGGAGCGTGGGTTGACGAACTTCCGTCGGTTCTTTGGGGATTGAGGACCACTCCTAATCGGTCGACTGGGAGAACTCCATTCTTTATGGTCTATGGAGCTGAAGCAGTTCTGCCGAGTGACCTCCTTCACAATGCCCCCCGAGTCGAACTCTACTCTGAAGCTGAAGCGGAGCAAGCCCGTCAAGATGCAGTCGACCTCCTTGAAGAGGAGAGAGAGATGGCCCTGATCCGCTCGACCATCTATCAGCAGGACTTGCATCGATTCCACGCCAGAAATGTGAAGAGTCGAGCCTTTCAAGAAGGAGATCTGGTCCTCCGAGTGGATCAACAGAAACCACACAAGCTCGCTCCCACTTGGGAAGGTCCCTTCATCGTCACCAGAGTTCTTCACAATGGAGCTTACCATCTTTACAACGTCGAACGCCAGATCGATGAGCCTTGGGCATGGAATGCGGAGCTGCTCCGCCCCTTTTATACTTAAGAGCTCACTCGGGTGAGATGTAATAAAAGTACCTCTGTAGTTTGTTTATCTAAATCATAAATATTATAATTTTCCCAGTGATTGTTATTACTGTTTGTTAAAATTCCCACCCAGTGGGTGACTTAGCTGCGAATCTGTTTCGCCTAAGTTTGTAAAAAAAATCCTTACTGAGTGGTGAGCCAGCCTCTCACTCGGGGGCTTAGCTGCGAATCCGTTTCGCCTAAGTGTTTTAAAATCCTACCGAGTGGTGAGCCAGCCTCCCACTCGGGGGCTTAGCTACAGTCCAAGTACTCGCCTAAGTGTTTTAAATCCTACCGAGTGGAGAGCCAGCCTCCCACTCGGGGGCTTAGCTGCAGTCCAAGTACTCGCCTAAGTATTTAATACAATGTGCACTTTGCAAGGACGACGAGGTACAGGTCGACTGTTGCCTTCCCCTTCAAAGCTATGACACAAAAATCCTCCTTGGAGGCTTAGCTGCAGTCCAGTACTCGCCTAAGTTTGAAAAATCCTACCAAGTGGAGAGCAAACCTCCCACTCGGGGGCTTAGCTGCAGTCCAAGTACTCGCCTAAGTGTTTTAAATCCTACCAAGTGGAGAGCCAGCCTCCCACTCGGGGGCTTAGCTGCAGTCCAAGTACTCGCCTAAGTATTTAATACAATGTGCACTTTGCAAGGACGACGAGGTACAGGTCGACTGTTGCCTTCCCTTCAAAGCTATGACACAAAATCCTCCTTGGAGGCTTAGCTGCAGTCCAAGACTACCTAAGTTTGAAAAATCCTACCGAGTGGAGAGCAAACCTCCCACTGGGGCTTAGATGCAGTCCAAGACTACCTAAGTTTGAAAAATCCTACCGAGTGGAGAGCAAACCTCCCACTCGGGGCTTAGCTGCAGTCCAAGACTAGCCTAAGTATCAAAAATCCTCATCGAGTGGAGAGCAAACCTCCCACTCGGGGGCTTAGCTGCAGTCCAGTACTCGCCTAAGTATCGAAAAATCCTACCGAGTGGAGAGCAAACCGCCCACTCTGGGGCTTAGCTGCAGTCCAGTACTCGCCTAAGTACGAAATCCATTCTGATCCGCAAGGACGACGAGGTGCAGGTCGACTGTTGCCTTCTCCTTCGGAGCTGCGCCACAAGTACAACGTGCGCTCCATCCCGATCCGCAAGGACGATGAGGTGCAGGTCGACTGTTACCTTCTCTTTCGGAGCTGCGCCACAAGTACAACGTGCGCTCCATCCCAATCCGCAAGGACGACGAGGTGCAGGTCGACTGTTACCTTCTCTTTCGGAGCTGCGCCACAAGTACAACGTCGCCCATCCCGATCCGCAAGGACGACGAGGTACAGGTCGACTGCTTCCTTCTCCTCCACCTGCAAGAGCAACAAAGTGTAGGTCGACTGGATCCACCTCAGAGCTGCATCTCAAGCATTGAGGCATAATCCGAGTGAAGAGCAAAGTTCACTCGAAGGCAAACAAAAGCATATTTCAACGATAAGTAAAGTTCGGATAGCATCCTAAGGATGCAGAAGTACCCAGGCCTCAAGCCCGCTAAAGTTTATCGGTTACAAAAACCACTCGGCATTCCGAGGCAAATTTAAGGTAGAGCATAAAAGTTTTTTACTCCTCAGGTGGAGGACTAGAAGGAGCCACAAACTGGTCAAGGTCGATCCCATCAGCAATCCAGGTGGCAGCGGTGATGAAAGTCTCCATGAAAGATTGGAAATCATACTTCTTGGTATTGGCAACTCTGATGGCCGCTAGCTTTTCCTCCCGCGCCTCCTTGCAAGGGACACGAACGAGAGACGAGCAACATCAGCACCGCACCGGCGTAAGACTTTTCCATTCTTGCACTCGACTTGGAACCTCATTCAGTCGAGTCATTAAGGACTCGAGGTCATTCTGAAGCATCTGGTCTGGCCAGAGTGTTGAGTCGATCCGCGTCACTGCAGCTTTCAATCGAGCGAGATAGTCCACCACACCAGCAATGCGAGACTCCAGTCGGATCACGTTCATAGCGGATTCATCCTTCACGGGAGAGTTGATGGGGTCCAGGCTTGTCTCCACTCGACTGGTCTCTTCTTCGAAGTTCCGACAGAATTCTGCAAATACGACTCGAGTTCAAGCTAATGGTTCTATGTTGAGTCAATGATGACAAGTCAATCGGATAAGAGGAATTACCTTCAAGCATAAGGAATAGCTTCTTGGCGAGCCCTCCCAGATAAGCCTCCAGATCATTCTTCCTCCCCGCCAGTTCGCCGGCCTTGTCAGTCAGAGCAACTTTGTCATTCTTCAGTCGGCTAACCTCCTTGTTGGCCGCGTCGAGAGCAGCCTTCAGTTTGGTATTCTCCTCTTCGAGTTTGCTGACTGAGACTAGTTTCTCTTCCGCGCTTTGTTTTCTCAAAGCCGCCTACATCATCTCTCTGCAAGGTCGTGGTCTTTCTTCTTGAGCCTCCTCCGGTTTGTCTCGCAAAAAACAATAAGCCCGAGTTGAGAATGGGTAGAAAGACAAAGACAGTCGTCAAGTTCTCACCAGCCATACCTTTTGCTTCGTCTCTCGCCTTTCGCAAGTTCTCCTGAGCAAGCTTCAAGTCAAGGTTGAGCTGGATCTGTTTGTTCTCCAATTCGGTATAGCGGGCCACGAGCTCGTAAGATTTCTGCAAAGAGTCAATCGACAAAACATCAAAGACATGTCACTTCCGAGTGACTAAAGAAAAATCGTAGCATTTCTAAGACTACAGTCGAATCAAAACATTCGACAAGAGTCTCGGGATTACACCCAAGGGTGCACTCAGTGTGCCCCACTGGTTTTACCAATCGGTTTGACCAATGACCGAAAGAAGCAAAAGGTTATGATCCTAAAACCATAGCTAACTGTCGTGCCAGCTGTGTAAAAAACAGTTCTTAGACTATAGTTGATCGCTCAGTCCACCATAGTCTCGTGGACTACACCAGTGGGTGCACTCAGCGTGCCCCACGGTTCCAAAGATCCATTCGACATGGCCCGACCAGACCGAGTGAAGAAGTTCAAAGTATAAAGACTATAGTCGATCGCCCAGATCCACCATAGTCTCGGGACTACACCAGTGGGTGCACTCAGCGTGCCCCACCAAGACAAAAATTCAATCGACACACACACCCAGTGGGTGTACAGATGCAGATATGTTAACCTTCAGAAAGAAGAAATTTCAGGTAGCATATCCTAACAGAACAAGCAACTTACTTGGGCATTGCTCTGAAGAGCCGAGCTTGCATCATAAGCCGCTTGGCTGGCCTCCCGGGCCACCTTCACTTGCTCCATCATGATCCCAGCCTGGCGTATGGCCTCCTTAGCAGCACTCACTTGGTCTTCCGGGACGTGGTGTGTGGCAAAAAGGGATGGTGGGTCAGCAGTCGACGACGAAGGCCGGACACTCGTCAGCGGCACAGCAAAGGACACATAAGCCCGAGTGGTGTCGCCTCCCTCATGAACTAGCGTCTCGGGCAGTGATACAACTGGAGTAGCCTTGCCAGCAGGCACCTTTTTGTCCTTCCTCTTCCTCAGCGGTGTTTCATCATCGTCATCAGGGAGATCAATGACATGAGGTGGAACTACAAGAAAGATTCAAAGGTAAAACAGAAATCAATCGACCGTAGTTTAAACGCAAAGATCATACTAAGGTTGGAGGTGGCGGCATCTTCCATTTCCTGATCTTCGTGCTTAGCTGAGGTCTCGGAGGTGGCAGCACTGCAGATTTCAGAAGTCAGTTGATCAGTCAAACGAGTCGACCAAAAGTACACTCATGGTAGACAGGAAAACACAAGTTCTGCTGATTACCCGGAAATGGTGGGAATGACCATCCTCATCTTGGGCAAGGCCTTCGCCGGCTTTGATGACGTTGCTCGGGGTTGCTTTGGTGGTTTCTCAGTCGGCACTGGAGAAGTCGTTCGAGTGCGCTTCGACGACCGCCCGACGGGCACGATAGCCTTACCGCGCTCGACCGCCGGATCATGCGTCAGCTTGGATCGCCTTTCCGAGTGGGGTGGATCCACGTCTCCCTCCTCTTCCTCCTCCTCCTCCTCCTCCTCTTCATCAGAGCTGTCGTTTTCCCCAGACTCCCATTCCTCCTGGCTTTCGCCTCCGCTTCCTTCTTCTTCTTCAAATGGTTCTTGCGCCCCGTTGGGCATCGAGTACATCTCAGTGATGACCTAGAAGACAGCAAAACAAGATGAAAGTCAGTCGGCCGATTCGCAGCGGAACAGAGCAAATGCAACAGATCACGATCGGAGATCGCTGGTCGACTACCTTGTCCGTTCGTAAGATTGGTCGAGTGGTGGGATCCTCCTAGCTCCACGAGGGTTATCCTTGTTCCCTGTGATAGCAGTCATCCACCTCTCCAATGTGGCGTCGTCAACCTCCTCTGGGTGGACCCGGGTGGTGTCCTCGGTACCGGAGTACATCCACATTGGGTGACCTCAGTATTGGAGCGGCTGAATTCGCCGTCGAAGGAAAACCTCCAGAAGATCCATGCCGGTCACTCCGTCGCGAATGAGCTGGACTATACGCTCCATCAACAATTTGACCTAGACCTTCTCCTCCGGAAGCACCTTCAGAGAGGACGGCTTGTTCACTCGATCCATGGAGAAAGGAGGGAGTCCAGTCGACTGCCCTGGCGTCGACTGGTCTTGGCAGTAGAACCAGGTCGACTGCCACCCTCTGACTGAATCGGGAAGAATCATGGTCGGAAAGGCACTCTTACCCCTCATCTGGACCCCAAGACCCCCACACATCTGGATTACTTGGGTTCTTTCATCATTCGGACTAGCCTTTTTCACCGTCTGAGAATGACAAGTGAATATGTGTTTGAAGAGGCCCAGTGTGGCCGACAACCCAAGAAGTTTTCGCACAAGGACACGAAAGCGGCGAGATAGGCAATGGAGTTGGGTGTGAAGTGATGGAGTTGTGCTCCGAAGAAATTCAGAAAACCCCGAAAGAAAATATTCGGTGGTAGAGAAAATCCGCGATCAACATGGGTGGCTAAGAGGACGCACTCACCCTCCTGAGGCTGCGGCTGCCACTCCGTCCCCGAAAGCCTTGCTGACCCGTGGGGGATCAATCCCTCTTTGGCCAGGTCGTCGAGGTCTTTCTGGGTGATGGTCGAGCGGATCCAACCTCCCTGGACCCAACCTTGCGGCAGGCTGGACCGCGACGAGGATCCGCCCCGACTGGGCGCTCTCCTCGCCGCCGCCGCTTCTTCTTCGCCCGCTCCAAGGCCGCCGTCTTCTCCTTCACCATTGTCGCCGGCAAAGCAGGAACGGAGCAGCGGCGCTGAGTAGGTTACGGGCGCGGCGGATGAATCTGAGGACGGAGGAGGGGAAAATGAGGGCGCACTGTTCAAAATACCCCCGCCCGGTGCCTTATATGAAGTCGCTTCCGAGTGGCTGACTGGTAGGCCCGGGCAATCCTGTCAAATCCCGCAACAGTCGCGCACGCTATACGTGGCGAAAAAGGTGGCGCGGAGATCAAGGCGTCCTTGCCTTATCCCATCCGAGTACCGCGGCCTTCTCCGCTTCGCGCTCTTCCCAAAATTCGGATCCCGCTAAATCCGCTAACAGCAGAGCATCTTGTCAGACGGCAGATTTCCTCCGATCCGTCGCTCGGAAATCTCCAAGTTCATAAAGTTCACTCGACAGATATAAGGAATGGATCAAGGCGACTGAAAGAGAAGTTGACACCATCACTACAAGGTCACTGATCCAGAGTAAGACACACTCACAGCACAAAAAACAGGTCGGAAAGATTATCAACTCCTTCCTCACTCAAACCTCGATCCATTCGGGGCTAATGATGAAGTCATGTACCTAGGGTAGGGTCATGAACCTGTCCAAGATACCTCCCAAGGACATCCTTAGAATAAACTGCCTTCCGCATTTACACGGGAGGATTCCACTCGATGCACTCAAAGACATTCGACTATGAAGACCCACTCGACCACCAGGAGTTCGAGAGCCACTCGGTGTCCTAACGGTCAGTAGTTAAGTAGTCTTTATGGTCATGATGACACTTTATGTAAGGCGCTACCAAGAACGCCTGGTCTTAATGTACCTTTAACCCTCTGCTACGTGGGCTGGCTGGGGTCCTGTCGCACTCTATATAAGCCACCCCCCTCCACAGGTAGAGGGGTTCGCACCCCTGTAATTCATACGCATATAATCCAGTCAACCGCCTCCGGGCTCTGAGACGTAGGGTTATTACTTCCTCCGAGAAGGGCCTGAACTCGTAAAACTCGTGCGTATACAACTGCTCCATAGCTAGTACCTTGCCTCTCCATACCTACCCCCCACTCTACTGTCAGACTTAGAACCACGACAGCCCCCCTTCTCCTTCCTTCTCTCCACCTCCTCCTTCCCCCTTCTCCTAGCTGGAATAGGAAAGGGGGGCAAAACCTACTTGGAGTAGGATTGCCCCCCCTTGGGCGCGCCTCCTCCCCTTGGCCGGCCCCCTCCTCTCCCCCCTTATATACGAAGGAGGGGGGCACCCCATAGACACAACAATTGATCTCTTGATCTCTTAGCCATGTGCGGTGCCCCCCTCCACCATATTCCACCTCGATAATATCGTAGCGGTGCTTAGGCGAAGCCCTGCGTCGGTAGCATCATCATCACTGTCACCACGCCGTCATGCTGACGGAACTCTCCCTCAAAGCTTGGCTGGATCGGAGTTCGAGGGACATCATCGAGCTGAACGTGTGCTGAACTCGGAGGTGTCGTACATTCAGTACTTGGATTGGTCGGATCGTGAAGACGTACGACTACATCAACCGCGTTGTGCTAACGCTTCCGCTTTCGGTGTACGAGGGTACGTGGACTCACTCTCCCCTCTCGTTGCTATGCATCACCATGATCTTGCGTGTGTGTAGGAATTTTTTCGTAATTACTACATTCCCCAACAGTTGGATCATGAAGACGTTCGACTACATCAACCGCGTTACTAAACGCTTTCGGTCTACGAGGGTACGTGGACACACTCTCCCCGCTCGTTGCTATGCATCACCTAGATGGATCTTGCGTGTGCGTAGGCAAATTTTTTGAAATACTACGTTCTCAACATTTTCCCTTTGAGATTTTGTTTTATCGGATTGAATACTTTTATGGATTTGAGAGCACTTGATATATGTCTTGCATATGAATAATCGTGTTGACAATGGGGTATCATATTGATTCACTTGATATATGTTTTGGCACTCAACTCGTGGATTCCCGAGGTGACATTGGGGTAATCTACGCACAGGGGTTGATGCACGTTCTTGTCTTTGTTTCTCCGGTAAAAATCTTGGGGCACTCTTTGAGGTTCTTTGTGTTGGATTGAGTATTATGAATCTGAAATTATTTGGTGTTATTTTAGTACGAACTCTTGGATAGACCGATCAGAAAGAATAGCTTCGAGGTGGTTTCGTACCCTACAAACGATTTCTTCTTATGTTCTTCGCTAGATAGGAACTTTGGAGTGATTCTTCATCGCACTTTGAGGGGTGGTTATATGATCCAATTATATTAGCACTGTTGAGAGATTGCACTAGCGAAAGTACGGACCCTAGGCATCATTTTCAAGCATTGCAATACCGTTTGTGCTCCATTTTATCAATTGCTACCTTGCTATTTTTTGTTGTTCCTATTACAAAAATCAATATCCACTATCATTACTACACTTGTATCACCATCTCTTCGCTGAACTAGTGCACCTATACAAATTACCATTGTATTCGGTATGTTGGGGACACAAGAGACTTTTTATTATTTGGTTGCAGGGTTGTTTGAGAGAGACCATCTTCATTCTACTCCTCCCACGGATTGATAAACCTTAGGTCATCCACTTGAGGGAAAATTGCTACTGTCCTACAAAACTCTGCGCTTGGAGGCCCAACACAAGTCTACAAGAACAAATTGCATAGTAGACATCATAGCACGTCAGGCGTGACGGATTCTGCAAGAACCGTTCTCTTTGAGTGCTCGTATTTTAAAGGCTTCCTACTTCCCGGATACTTCGTTCCTTCATGCGGAACTGGGCACTCGTCCATCCCAGATTTGGTGGGCGATTCTAGAAGGAAGAGATATTATGAAACAAGGAATTATAACGTGTACCGGCAATGGCCAGACAACTCATATCTGGGATGACAATTGGATCCCGAAGGAGGCTTCACTTCGCCCTATAGTCTCACTAGTTTCTGACCCACCCACTTTGGTGTCAGAACTCTTGCTGCCAGCTATGGCGACATGGAATGAACCTCTGATCCGAGCTACCTTCCTTCCGATCGATGCTGAGTCTATTCTGAAGCTTCCGGTGTGCACAAGAAATGTCAACGACTTCTGGGCTTGGCACCCGGATAGTAAGGGTCGTTTCACTGTTAGCTCAGCATATAAGTTCTTGATAACAAAAAAATCCAGAGGGAGAAGTGGTTGGAGGGTCGAAGTGGCTCATCCAGTGGGGAGCGGGAAGAAAAATCTTGGACCTCAATGGAATTTGGCAGTCCCTTCGAAGGTCAAAGTGTTCATTTGGAGGCTGGCACGTCATTCCCTGGCTCCCTGCCAACCATTGATGTTCTTAACCGCCGTAATATGTCGACCCGAGATGCTTGCCTGCTTTGTGGCTTCGACGATTCATGGCCCCATGCTTTATTATCTTGCACTATGGCGAGGTGTACCTGGACCTCACTGATGTTTGCTAAACTACGTCGGTATTTCCCCAAAGAGGAAGGGATGATGCAGCACAGCGATGGTAGGTATTTCCCTCAGTGATGAGACCAAGGTTATCGAACCAGTAGGAGAACCAAGCAACACTACATAAACAACACATGCACACAAATAACAAATACTCGCAACCCGGCGTGTTAAAGGGGTTGTCAATCCCTTTCGGGTAACGACGCCAGAATTTGGCAAGCGGACGTGAGAAAGTTGTAATAATTTGATAGATAGATCTCGCGGGAACGCAAGATGAAATAAATTGCAGTAAGGTATTTTTGTATTTTTTTTGTTTGATAGATCTGGAAATAAAAGCAAATAAAATAGATTGCAAAGGCAAATATAATGGGAAAGAGACCCGGGGCCCGTATATTTCACTAGTGGCTTCTCTCGAGAAAAATAGCAAACGGTGGGTAAGTGAATTACTGTTGGGAAATTAATAGAACTTCAAATAATCATGACAATATCCAGGCAATGATCATTATATAGGCATCACATCCAAGATTAGTAGACCGACTCCTGCCTGCATCTACTACTATTACTCCACACATTTGTAACGCCCTCGATGCGGCTATATCTCCCACGTGTCGAAGCACGACTTAGAGGCATAACCGTATTGAAAGCAATGTCGCAAGTGAGGTAATCTTCACACAACCCATGTAATACATAAGGGAAAAGAGATACATAGTTGGCTTACAATCGCCACTTCACACAATACATGAGTAAAAACATTACATCATACAGATACAAGCAAGGTCCGACTATGGAACCAAAATAAAAGAAGACTACCCCAAATGCTACACAGATCCCCGATCGTCCCAACTGGCTCCACTCTCGATCAACTGAAACGAAACAACACAAAGAACAAGATCTTCATCGAGCTCCTCCTTGAGCTCGGTCCATCACCGCACGGTTTCATCGGCACCGCAAACTGGTTTTGAAGTATCTGTGAGTCACGGGACTCAGCAATCTCACACCATGAGATCAAGACTATTTAAGCTTAAAGGTAGGATAGGGTAGTGAGGTGGAGCTGCAGCAAGCGACTAGCATATATGGTGGCTAACATACGCAAAAGAGAGCGAGAAGAGAAGGCAAAAGCACGGTCGAACAACTATGATCAAGAAGTGATCCTAGAGCAACCTACGCCAAACATAACTCCAACACCGTGTTCACTTCCCGGACTCCGCGAGAAGAGACCATCACGTTACACACGCCGTTGGTGTATTTTAATTAAGATCAACTTCGGGTTTTCTACAACCGACATTAACAAATTCCCATCTGCCACATAACCGCGGGCACGACTTTCGAAAGTTCAAACCCTGCAGGGTGTCCCAACTTAGCCCATGATAAGCTCTCGCGATCAACGAAGAATAGACCTTCTCCCGGAAGACCGATCAGTCTCGAATCCGGCTACAAGACATTTCACAGCAATAAAACAAGTCCAAGAAGACCTCCCGCGTGCGACACCACGATAGTAGCCGCAGATCTCGTCTCGAGCCACGACCGGATGAACACTACGTCGGCAACCGACGATACCCCAAGTTGCCTCGGGGCGGCACCGCAAGTGGCTCTAGTTTGGACCAACACTTAGACAAGCATTGGCCCAGGGGGGTAAAAAAGATGACCCTCGGGATGCGCGACTCCCAAGGGAAAAAGGCTAGGAGGCAAATGTAAAACCAATGTTGGGCCTTGCTGGAAAAGTCTTATTCAAAGCGAACTGTCAAGGGGGTCCCATAAATCACCCGACCGCGTTAGGGACGCAAAATCCGGGAACATAACACCGATATGACGGAAACTAGGGCGGCAAGAGTGGAACAAAACACCAGGCATAAGGCCGAGCCTTCCACCCTTTACCAAGTATATAGATGCATTAATTAAATAAGATATATTGTGATATCCCAACAAGTAAACATGTTCCAACAAGGAACAACATCTCCATGTTCCAACAAGGAACAAACTTCATCTTCACCTGCAACTAACAACGCTATAAGAGGGGCTAAGCAAAGCGGTAACATAGCCAAACAACGGTTTGCTAGGAAAGGGTGCAACAGGTTAGAGGTTTGACATGGCAATGTGGGTGGCATGATATAGCAAGTGGTAGGCATCGCAGCATAGGCATAGCAAAGAGCGAGCATCTAGCAAGCAAAGATAGAAGTGATTTCGAGGGTATGGTCATCTTGCCTGAAATCCCGCAAGGAAGAAGATCGAGTCCATGAAGAGGACAAACGGGCAAAGTCGAACGAATCCTCACAACTCCGGAACGGAACCGAAGCTAACGAGAGAGGCAACCCGGAAAGAAGCAAACAACATAGTAAAACCACCATCACATGAACATGGCATGATGCACAAGCGAGTATGATGCATGTCCGGTTTAAATATGCATGGCATGGCAATATGCACAAACAAAACTACAAGTTAAATGGAGCTCAATATGCAACGAGTTGCATATTGACGGAACACCACAACAAATATTTAGTTCTCTCTCGGTTAGGTACACAACAATATTAAATGTTGTTAAACATGGCAAGAGGTGGAGCATAATTAAACTAACTATTTAGGCAAGTTTAAATGAGGCCGGAAATAAGAAACAACAATTCCGGAAAATCCCCATGAGCAATATTTTAGATTCGGTACTGATCTGCCCTAAACACAATTTTAGAGTTGTTAAACAGCAACATAAAGTGGACCATGATAATCTAGGCATTTTTCCACCCCATTTACATATAAAGAACATTTAATTCCGAGTTACGGTTATTTAGTTATGAATTAAAGCATTTTAACATGGCATATTAACAAATTAATGCAAACATCAATTTAAACATTTTAACATGGGATGAAAGTGGCAAAATATTAATCTACACAATTTTCTGAGCAAATTACATATATATAAAACATTTTAATCCGATGCACCATTTGTGAGTTATTAAATGCATGATGAACAAGGGGTTTTCTGCAAAATAGTAAATCCCTGATTAATTAGCAAATTCGCAGAACGGAAAAAAACACTCTGGGCCGAAACTGGCTAGCCCCATAGAGGAGAGGCCAGGGGGCTGCTCACCCTGGGCCTTGGGCCGGTTCGGTTGAGCAGGAGGAGGGACAGGCCGGCTGGGCCTCGGCTGCGCGTGGAGATGGGCCGAGGCGAGGCGCTCTGGGCCTTGGCGCTGGCGGTTTGGGGAAGCTGGGTCGGTGGAAGGAGGCAGGCCGACGCAGCGGCTCGAGTCAACGCGGGCGAGCAGAGGCGCTGGCCGCGCAGCATCTTCTCTTGCTCGGCAGAGCAGGGAGGCCGGCGACGACGCCAAGATCGGCGAGGCTCCGGCGAGGTGGCCTTGGCGGGACCGCCGGAACGGGCTGGGACGGCGGATCCAGCGGATCCGGTGGGCGGCAACCGCGACGACCGGAGCCGTGGACGAGGCCGGGTGCGAGGCTCGCGGACTGCCGAGACGGCGATTTAACGGAGCAGGGAGGCCGATGCGGTCATGTCTTGGCGAGCGGAGCAGCAGGGACACAGGCGGCGCCACGGCGAGGCGAGGATGGGGCGAAGGCAACCCGGAGGCGGGGACAAGGCCGGAGACGCAGGGGCTCGCCGGATCGGGCAGAGACGACGACGAACAAAGCAGGGCCGCGGCGGGAGCTGGGGCTTCTTTCGGTTCCTGCTAGAAGAAATCGGAGGGAGAGATATGAGAGCTCCGGGAGAGAGAGAGAGAGAGGGAGATTAGAGCAGAGGGAGACGAAGGAGAGGGAAAGAACGGGAAGGAGAGGCGCGCGACGGGGGGGGCTCGCCTGGGGCTGCTGCTGCGTTGGCGCTCAACGGCGTCGGCTCGCCGGCCGGCGCGGCGGGGCGGACGGGGTGCTCGGGGAGAGAGAGGTGAGGGCGCGAGGGAGACCAGGGCGGTTGGCCGGCGGATCAGGAAGGAGGAGGCTGCGGCTGGGGTCCGGTGGAGAAAAACATGGGGGATTTTGGATCGGGAGGATCCCGATGAGGTAGAGACAAGAAGAGTGGCGGCGGCGTGGGATGAATGGGACAGCTCTCCTAGAAATTAGGGTTGGACCCTATATTTATAACAGATGAAAACAGTTTAGGGCGGTTAGGTCCCTCCGATCGTAATCGGACGGTCGCGAATAAAATAGCTAGGGAGCCCAATTAACAAAACGGAGATGTTTTGTAGACGTTAGGGGATGATCCGGACACAACGGTAACGACTGCCCGGGTCAGGTTCGGGGGAGGTTTCGGACGCACGCGAGGGGTCTTGAGCAAAGAGTAGAGAGGGTTTCGGACCGAGGGGAGAGGAGAGAGAGAGAGAGAGAGAGTACCGTCCGGCGGCAGTTTCGGAAGCCGAAACGTCCGACGAAGGTACCGATAACGATACCGCTATACCTGACGGTTGGGCTATCAGATGGACTCCGAATGCGACGAAACTTGGCAGGCGGCCTGTCTACACTATAATAAGACCGCATGACAAGTTGCAACCCATTCCGAGAACATTTTATATGCCACTTATAAAATAATATTTCGAGAAAGCAGGCGCGTGCGAGTGTATCCGGACTCGGAACGGACAACGGAGAGAACCGGCGGAACCCAAACGGATGCAAGTTTTGAAAAACATGCGGATGAAATGCAGATGATGCCATGAGATGAGATGCATAACAACAACAAAAGGCAAAACAACAGACAAAACCCAACCACGAAGGAAATAATAAATCACATCTCCGGAAAGGGCAAGAGTCGGAGTTACGAATCTGGAAAGTTGTATCCGGGGTGTTACAACACTCCACCACTACGAGAGGATCTCGTCCCGAGATCTAGAATGGCACCGGAGGGAAAAGGACGAGGAAGATGAGAGGTAAAACTAAGTTGCTTCTTTGACAAACGAGTGAAACCAAAGAACCTTGAGAGGTTGAGCAAAATGAAAGAAAGAAAATAACGAAGATGACCGAGATTGCAAACAATCCGTTAGAAAAGAGGAACAAGGAACATTACGATAACTTGAAGGTTGAAAAGGCATGAATCAAGAGTTTAATGGACAAGATAGAATTCGAAACCACTCCTTTTAAAACAAGATGAGAGAGGAAGAATTCGAGCAGCACTCCGATTGAAAACGAGACACGAATGAACAAGAATGATATAATTTGGCAGCACTCCGATTGTAAATGGAAGGAATTGAACAAGAACTTGACAAGATGATAGGATACTTGATGAGATCAACAACACACTACCTCCGGAACTATTGAAAAAAAAGGCACAAGGGGTAAGAAAGATTTCAGACAGCTTTCCGGTTGAGGAAGCAGGCAAAAACTTGATAAGATGAGAGAACTCGAATGAAAACATGACACTCCGGTTAAAAACGATAAGCAAGGAAAAGAACATGATCTTGCCAAAAGAAGATGATGGATCGAAGAGTGCAACATCACAATGCCTCCGGAAGAAAAATTGAAGATAGGTCGTTGGAATAAAGGAATGGAGAAGAAAATGCCAACTTCTACCACAATTGAATTTGGAAGGCATCCTTGCAAAGAAGAATTGAACGGAGTTGTTGGAAAACCAACAACGAAAAGAATAAGCTTGTAGTGGGCTTATGGAAACATCTCCACATTATGAGGTGAGCTTCTGCCACCAACGGAAACAAACGATTGGATTGATATCAACAAGGAGACGAGAAACTTATTTCACCGGGAGGACAAATGAAGAACTTGGGTCATTTATAAGCACCATAAATAGCAACAATCCTTAGGGAAAGCTTTAGGTGAAATATAGCCCAAGACAACTCCAATGAAGAGATTTGATGGATTTAAAATACCTCATTCTTGACAACATGTGAATCATGAAACACGAAGGGAAATTGCCAAGAGTGACATAACACCATCTCAAGAGATAAGGTAGAAAGAATTGCACTTCGGAATGCAAGAAGAAGAATACTTGAGCTCCTCAAAACAAAACATGTGTTGAGCACCATGTTTAATTTTGAAGTATGGCTTGGCGGATCATAGCTTCGAGAGAAATCTTGAAGACCAATTAATAATTAAAAGAATCCTTGACGAACCATCATGTAGAGCCTCCATGATGAACTCCGGTAACCAAAAGGGTGATAGAAAGAAAGAGAAGTTGAAAAACACAAGGTGAAGCCTTGCGGTGATAAGATGAAGCTTTGAATTGATATAGCCGAGAAAACTTGGAACTCCGGAAAGAAAAGATGAAGCATCTCGTACCGAAATTGTGATATGATGAACAAACTCCGGAAAGAAGAGATGAACAACTTAGAACTGAGAAATTGATACCATTACGAACTCCGGAAGAATGAATCAATCACTTGGATGAAACAAGAACAAGAATTATGTTATGCGTATCCTTCATCAAATTAAATTGATGACAAGCAATGGATTTGGCATACTACTTATTCCCGTAGAAAAGATTAAGATAGATATGGCGCAAACTTGGGAAGGTCTTCAACGAACCACCGGTAGGATTGGAAAGAACGAATGAGTCTATATGATAACGAAGGAAGAGAACTCTTGAACAAACCACCATAATAAATTGAGAATGAACGTAGCAAAGGCACAATTCACCGGGAAGAATTGTAAAACGAATAAAGATGCTTGACAAAATTTAGATACATAAGAACGAAGAGATCATGAACTGATTAGAGGATATCTCGACGATGCACCGGTGAGATTTGGAAAACCAGAGTTGAAACGCTTGAATGAATAATTCTGAGATGATGGGCTCCGAAGAATCAAACTGAAAAGACTTCTGAAATGCTCCGGATGGATGAAAAGAATTCTCACAATCAAAACAATTATGAGGATGGCACGAAGCTAGAACCATGAATCTTGAAGAGAAAGAAGCGAGATTTAAGAGAAACTCTTCTTCGGTCTTCAAAATTCGAGAATGACGACGAGAACATCACCATGAATTATTGAAGCACTCCGGAATGAAAATTAGGAAGGTTGAACCAACAATGAAAAAAAATGTGAAAGATCTTGGAGAAAACCAAGACTGATGATAATTCATTCTTACGTCAAACTTTGCAATGAATTTGAGAAAAACTCCGGAAAAATAAAAGAGTCAGGTAGATCCTGGAAAAAGACCTGTGGGTTAGGGCCCACTCAAAAGAACCACCGTTGAACAATTGCTTGAAATCGATATTGCACCGGTAGAGTTAAATGGCTTGAATGAGAAAGCATCCTCAAAAGAACTTGAGTGAATTGAGAATGGAAACTAGAATCTTCTGAGATATCTTCAACACTCCGGAACAAATTAATAGCGAGAAGTGAATGATTAAGAGATGCACCGACATGAGAAAGCATTTGAAACGATGAAAAGAAAACGATCAACACTGAAAGCTTGACTAAATCCACCGGAGAAGAAAATTAGAATGGAACAATGAAAAGGTTGAAGCTTCCTTAGCGTCTTCACGAGAAATCACCGGATAAAACATTAAAGGAAAAGAATGAAGAAACTTCACTCAACAAAATGGATACTTGATTAAGAAATCTGAGTCCTTGAAGAAAAAGGGTGGGAGGGCGGGAAATCAAAACAACTTGGGACGGATGAAACAAACACCGTTGAGAAAACTTAGAATTGATCTTGCGAATGTTGGAATGATCGGATTCACTTGAAGAGAAGCACGCCGGTTGGAAAAGAATTAACATGACAAGCTCAGTGATCAAGAAGGATTAGTATTCACATAGAAATATGAGAACACCATTTAGAATAAGGTATGGAATCAACACTTGACTTCGAAGCAACTCGAATACCACAAATAAAACAAAACAAAGGATTTGGCTTGCAGAATAAGCCAGAAACAAACATATGATAGAGATTTCGCCCAAAGTGTTCGTGGTGGGGCCCACACGGACACGACGTATAGCGGACGTCACGAATGACAAACAAGACGTCCCCGAATCAGCATAGCCAAGGATTCTTTAAGACGCCTCGCGACCACTGTAAATCGACCGTGAATGGGCGGACCACTAGACGTTGAACCCCAATCTCAAATCATACATCCGTCGGAAAGAATATCCCGTAAGCTACTAGAATTCCCACCTATAAACTCCCAAACTTTCTGGTTATGCAATCTGGTGTTGGGGATACAGGGACACAAAATATATCACCCAAACTAACAATACCTAGATCCAAATTGTATCCATCCGTCAACACATAACCAAGAAATCCTCGAAATCGTGTACCTCGACCTTCAAAAACATCCGTTATACAAGTCATGGCAATACTCCCTTTTCGCCACAAGATCTTTGGCTATCGGGGTTATCTCACCAACACCTGCACAAAAGAGATTTCGATGTCGGCAAAACTCGGTATTCCAGAATCTGCAACGATAAAATTGTGACGACAACACCTCGGAGCTCAACTCCCGGGACACCGCCACAACCCCTAAATGTCGAGGCACCAAGAACAATGTTCTCGTCACAAAACCATCGAACGATTCCAAGATACCCACGTGATCCTAAAAAATTTTAGTGAAATTTGAGGAGAGATAAGTCAAACTCTACGTCAGATACCTCACCGAGCGATTTAAGGACCGAGGAGTACAAAGAATCCTACTCTCCGATATATATAATCCTAAGACTCAAAACATTTTCCATTCTAGACTCAACAACGCCAAGAAACAATCAAGTAGGGGCTCCTAAGTCGGGAAGGCTCGATTACCAACTTAGCGCCCGATGCGGCTATATCTCCCACGTGTCGAAGCACGACTTAGAGGCATAACCGCATTGAAAGCAATGTCGCAAGTGAGGTAATCTTCACACAACCCATGTAATACATAAGGAAAAGAGATACATAGTTGGCTTACAATCGCCACTTCACACAATACATGAGTAAAACATTACATCATACAGATACAAGCAAGGTCCGACTACGGAACCAAAATAAAAGAAGACTACCCCAAATGCTACACAGATCCCCGATCGTCCCAACTGGCTCCACTCTTGATCAATGAAACGAAACAACACAAAGAACAAGATCTTCATCGAGCTCCTCCTTGAGCTCGGTCCATCACCTGCACGGTTTCATCGGCACCGCAAACTGGTTTTGAAGTATCTGTGAGTCACGGGACTCAGCAATCTCACACCCGCGAGATCAAGACTATTTAAGCTTAAAGGTAGGACAGGGTAGTGAGGTGGAGCTGCAGCAAGCGACTAGCATATATGGTGGCTAACATACGCAAAAGAGAGCGAGAAGAGAAGGCAAAAGCACGGTCGAACAACTATGATCAAGAAGTGATCCTAGAGCAACCTCGTCAAACATAACTCCAACACCGTGTTCACTTCCGGACTCACGAGAAGAGACCATCACGGTTACACACGCGTTGGTGTATTTTAATTAAGATCAACTTCGGGTTTTCTACAACCGGACATTAACAAATTCCCATCTGCCACATAACCGCGGGCACGACTTTGAAAGTTCAAACCCTGCAGGGTGTCCCAACTTAGCCCATGATAAGCTCTCGCGATCAACGAAGAATAGACCTTCTCCCGGAAGACCGATCAGTCTCGAATCCGGCTACAAGACATTTCACAGCAATAAAACAAGTCCAAGAAGACCTCCGGCGTGCCGACACCTCGATAGTAGCCGCGTATCTCGTCTCGAGCCACGACCGGATGAACACTACGTCTGACGGCAACCGACGATACCCCAAGTTGCCTCGGGCGGCACCGCAAGTGGCTCTAGTTTGGACCAACACTTAGACAAGCATTGGCCCGGGGTAAATAAAGATGACCCTCGGGATGCGCGACTCCCAAGGGAAAAAGGCTAGGAGGCAAATGTAAAACCAATGTTGGGCCTTGCTGAAAAGTCTTATTCAAAGCGAACTGTCAAGGGGTCCCATAAATCACCCGACCGCGTTAGGGACGCAAAATCCGGGAACATAACACCGATATGACGGAAACTAGGGCGGCAAGAGTGGAACAAAACACTGCATAAGGCCGAGCCTTCCACCCTTTACCAAGTATATAGATGCATTAATTAAATAAGATATATTGTGATATCCCAACAAGTAAACATGTTCCAACAAGGAACAACATCTCCATGTTCAACAAGGAACAAACTTCATCTTCACCGCAACTAACAACGCTATAAGAGGGCTAAGCAAAGCGGTAACATAGCCAAACAACGGTTTGCTAGGAAAGGGTGCAACAGGTTAGAGGTTTGACATGGCAATGTGGGTGGCATGATATAGCAAGTGGTAGGCATCGCAGCATAGGCATAGCAAAGAGCGAGCATCTAGCAAGCAAAGATAGAAGTGATTTCGAGGGTATGGTCATCTTGCCTGAAATCCATAAGGAAGAAGATCGAGTCCATGAAGAGGACAAGCGGGCGAAGTCGAACGAATCCTCACAACTCCGAACGGAACCGAAGCTAACGAGAGAGGCAACCCGGAAAGAAGCAAACAACATAGTAAAACCACCATCACATGAACATGGCATGATGCACAAGCGAGTATGATGCATGTCCGTTTAAATATGCATGGCATGGCAATATGCACAAACAAAACTACAAGTTAATGGAGCTCAATATGCAACGAGTTGCATATTGACTAACACCACAACAAATATTTAGTTCTCTCTCGGTTAGGTACACAACAATATTAAATGTTGTTAAACATGGCAAGAGGTGGAGCATAATTAAACTAACTATTTAGGCAAGTTTAAATGAGGCCGGAAATAAGAAACAACAATTCCGGAAAATCCCCATGAGCAATATTTTAGATTCGGTACTGATCTGCCCTAAACACAATTTTAGAGTTGTTAAACAGCAACATAAAGTGGACCATGATAATCTAGGCATTTTTCCACCCCATTTACATATAAAGAACATTTAATTCCGAGTTACGGTTATTTAGTTATGAATTAAAGCATTTTAACATGGCATATTAACAAATTAATGCAAACATCAATTTAAACATTTTAACAAGGGATGAAAGTGGCAAGATATTAATCTACACAATTTTCTGAGCAAATTACATATATATAAAACATTTTAATCCGATGCACCATTTGTGAGTTATTAAATGCATGATGAACAAGGGGTTTTCTGCAAAACAGTAAATCCCTGATTAATTAGCAAATTCATGAGAACGGAAAAAACACTGGGGCGGCCACTGGCTAGCCCCATAGAGGAGAGGCCAGGGGGCTGCTCACCCTGGGCCTTGGGCCGGTTCGGTTGAGCAGGAGGAGGGACAGGCCGGCTGGGCCTCGGCTGCGCGTGGAGATGGGCCGAGGCGAGGCGCTCTGGGCCTTGGCGCTGGCGGTTTGGGGAAGCTGGGTCGGTGGAAGGAGGCAGGCCGACGCAGCGGCTCGAGTCAACGCGGGCGAGCAGAGGCGCTGGCCGCGCGCATCTTCTCTTGCTCGAAGCAGGAGCAGGGGAGGCCGGCGACGACGCGAAGATCGGCGAGGGCTCCGGCGAGGTGGCCTTGGCGGGACCGCCGAACGGGCTGGGACGGCGGGATCCAGCGGATCCGGTGGGCGACGACGCGACGACACAGAGCCGTGGACGAGGCCGGTGCAGGGGTCGCGGACTGGCCGAGACGGCGATTTAACGGAGCGGGGAGGCCGATCTGCGGTCATGTCTTGGGCGAAGCGAAGCAGAGGACACAGCGGCGGCGCCACGGCGAGGCGAGGATGGGCGAAGGCAACCCGGAGGCGGGACAAGGCCGGAGACGCAGGGCTCGCCGGATCGGGCGAGAGACGACGACAACAAAGCAGGGCATGGCGGGGAGCCGGGCTTCTTTCGTTCTGCTAGAAGAAATCGGAGGAGAGATATGAGAGCTCCGGAGAGAGAGAGAGAGAGGAGATTAGAGCAGAGGGAGACGAAGGAGAGGGAAAGAACGGGAAGGAGAGGCGCGACGGGGGGGCTCGCTTGGGCTGCTTCTTCGCGTTGGCGCTCAACGGCGTCGGCTCGCCCGGCCGGGCGCGGCCAAGGGGCGGACGGGGTGCTCGGGGAGAGAGAGGTGAGGGCACGAGGGAGACCAGGGCGGTTGGCCGGCGGATCAGGAAGGAGGAGGCTGCGGCTGGGGTCCGGTGGAGAAAAACATGGGGATTTTGGATCGGAGGATCCCGATGAGGTAGAGACAAGAAGAGTGGCGGCGTGGGGATGAATGGGACAGCTCTCCTAGAAATTAGGGTTGGACCCTATATTTATAACAGATGAAAACAGTTTAGGGCGGTTAGGTCCCTCCGATCGTAATCGGACGGTCGCGAATAAAATAGCTAGGGAGCCCAATTAACAAAACGGAGATGTTTTGTAGACGTTAGGGGATGATCCGGACACAACGGTAACGACTGCCCGGGTCAGGTTCGGGGGAGGTTTCGGACGCACGCGAGGGGTCTTGAGCAAAGAGTAGAGAGGGTTTCGGACCGAGGGGAGAGAAGAGAGAGAGAGAGAGAGGTACCGTCCGGCGGCAGTTTCGGAAGCCGAAACGTCCGACGAAGGTACCGATAACGATACCGCTATACCGACGGTTGGGCTATCGATGGACTCGAATGCGATTTAAACTTGGCAGGCGGCCTGTCTACACTATAATAAGACCGCATGACAAGTTGCAACCCATTCCGAGAACATTTTATATGCCACTTATAAAATAATATTTCGGAGGTGCCGCGGGCGCGTGCGAGTGTATCCGGACTCGGAACGGACAACGGAGAGAACCGGCGGAACCCGAACGGATGCAAGTTTTGAAAAACATGCGGATGAAATGCAGATGATGCCATGAGATGAGATGCATAACAACAACAAAAGGCAAAACAACAGACAAAACCCAACCACGAAGGAAATAATAAATCACATCTCCGGAAAGGGCAAGAGTCGGAGTTACGAATCTGGAAAGTTGTATCCGGGGTGTTACAACATTGACCGCTATCCAGCATGCATCTAGTGTATTAAGTTCATGGAGAAACGGAGTAATGCAATAAGAACGATGACATGATGTAGACAAGATCTATTTATGTAGAAATAGACCCCATCTTGTTGTCCTTAATAGCAACGATACATACGTGTCGGTTCCCCTTCTGTCACTGGGATCAAGCACCGTAAGATTGAACCCATTACAAAGCACCTCTTCCCATTGCAAGATAAATAGATCAAGTTGGCCAAACAAAACCCAAATATCGGAGAAGAAATACGAGACTATAAGCAATCATGCATATAAAAGATCAATAGAAGACTCTAATAACTTTCATGCATAAAAATATAGATCTGATCATAAACTCAAAGTCCATCCGATCCCAACAAACACACCGCAAAAAGAGTTACATCATATGGATCTCCAAGAGACCATTGTATTGAGAATCAAAAGAGAGAGAGAGAGAGATGAAGCCATCTAGCTAGTAACTACGGACCCATAGGTCTACAAAAGACTACTCACGCATCATCAGAGAGGCACCAATGGACATGATGAACCCCTCCGTGATGGTGTCTAGATTGGATCTGGTGGTTCTGGAACTTGCGGCGGCTGGAATTGATTTTCGTCGACTCCCCTAGGGTTTCTGGAATATGGGCTATTTATAGAGTAAAGAGGCAGTCCAGGGGGCACCCGAGGTGGGCACAACCCACCAGGGCGCGCCTGGGCCTCTAGGCGCGCCCTGGTGTGTTGTGCTCCCCTCGGAGCAGCCCCCAGGTGCTTCCTCGGCCCACTAGATGTCTTCTGGTCCAAAAAATCGACAAAAAGTTTCTCTGCATTTGGACTCCGTTTGATCTTGATTTCCTGCGATGTAAAAAAACACGCAAAAAACAACAACGGGCACTTGACACTATGTCAATAGGTTAGTACCAAAAAATGATATAAAATGACTATAAAATGATTATAAAACATCCAAGAATGATAATATAACAACATGGAACAATAAAAAGTTATAGATACGTTGGAGACGTATCACTCACCGAGGGGTCACTTGTTGCTAGTATGGCAGAGATTACAGAAGCTAGCGCAAGGAGTTGGTTATTTGAGATGCATGACAGGTTGGATCAAAAGAACTTCACTCGGATGGTGGTAACACTCTGGTCCATATGGTATGCTAGGAGAAAAGCTATATATGAAGCTATTTTCCGAAGCCCGCACCACATCTTTTCTTTTGCCAATTCATATCTCAATGAGTTGGAGCAATTACCACAGATGGTGACTAGAGGCTCACCGGCAGTGCAGACCGCGCCTGCTCAAAACACCTGGCTACCTCCTCCCGGCAACTTGTTGAAGATCAACGTCGATGGTGCTGTGGAATGACACGGGCGAGGTGGAGCAGCGGCAGCAGTTTGCCGAGACCATAATGGGGCATACATGGGATCCTCGGTCATGGTTTACCGGGGAGTTATTGATCCGGTGATGCTAGAAACTTTTGCATGCAGGAAAAGCCTGGCCCTAGCAGATGATCTGAATATCCAGAGGATGATGCTGGCGTCGGACTGCCAGAGTGTTGTTAACGATATCAATTTTGGTACGGGAGGCCACCACTCGGCAATCATCCATGAAATACAAGATCGTAGAGACAATTTCCTTTTATGTAATTTTGTGCATGAGTCTAGGAATCATAACTTTGAAGCTCATAATCTCGCCAAGCAAGCTTGTAAGCTAGGTTTAGGTTGACATGTTTGGATGGGCAGTCCCATGATCCACATGGGCGTACTCACGTTGGGCCAGGGGTGTCACAGGACACCGGATAGAAAAATATTTTACTTATACATATATAGCCCATATAAGGCTGGGACACCCCGTAATTTCATTACCTTTTTTTTTTGAGACAACCGTAATTTCATTACCTGGACACCGGTACAACAAGTCGGCCCATTCGACAATTACCGAGGCCCAGTCTTAGCAGCGAGCGAGGCAGCCAGGGCGGTAGCTAAATCGATCGGCGTTTCCTATTTGACGCTCGCGAGCGTCGAGGTGCAGCGCCTCCGCTGAAGCGCTCGAGAGAGCACCGCGAAACGGGCCGGCCCAATTCCAGCGTCAAAGCAGGCAAACTGGTTTTGGGAACCTTCTAGTAGGTTCCATCAACCGATTTTTCTGGGTTTTTTTTGCCGGTCTTCTTGTTTTCACTGTTTTATTTTTCTTTCTTGTTTGTGTTTCTTTTTTTTCTGTTTCTGCTTTTGTTTCTTTCCTTTTTTTCCTTTACTTTGTTTATCCTTTTTCGTTTTTATTTTTATACTTTGTTTTCAAAAACGTTTGAAATTCCAAATTTTGTTCATGATTTCAAAAATTGTTCACAGTTTTGAAATTTGGCTCACAGTTCAAAAAATTATTCATCGTATATCACAAAATTATTCAACTGTATTTACATTTTGTTTAGCATGTGTCACAAAAAGTTCAATATGTAGTTAAAATTGTTCAGCGTATATTACACAAAATGTTCAATGTATATTTAAAAGTTGTTCATCGATAGCACAAAAAGTTCAATGTGTTTAAATATTCTTCAGTGTTTATCAAAAAATGTTCAATGTGTAGTTAAAAGTTGTTCAACGATATTACAAAATGTTTAATATATAGTTAAAATTTGTTTATCCTACATAAAAAATCAATAAATGTTTGGAATTTCAAAATTGTATTCATGCTTTTAATAATTGTTCAGGTTTAAAAAAAATACGTTTTAAAATTTTGTTCTAGTTTTGAAATTTGTTCTAGAAAGCATTTATTCATTTTTTTTGAAGGAAGATTAAAAAAAGGATCTGTCGGGGCAGATAGCACTTCAAGGATGACGCTGTAATTTAACACATGTCCGATGCCTAGATGCAGTTTAAAGCAGCGCTGTCATGACAAAACCGAAGTATCTTGGTGGCATGGGTTTCAGAGATATGGAGGTTTTTAACCTCGCCTTGCTTGCGAGGCAGGCATGGAGGCTGCTGGATGAACCCAACTCTCTTAGTGCAAGGCTTCTGAAGGCAGTTTATTTTCCTAACAATAGTTTTCTTGAGGCAGATCTTGGTAGCCATCCATCGCAAATATGGAGAGCCATCATTGATGGGAGGGAGGTGATGAAACAAGGCATAATCAGGAGGATTGGAAGTGGCCAGCAAACAAACATTTGGACTATGAATTGGCTGCCTAGGGCGGGTCCTCTGCGCCCAATAACATCTCTAAGTGCTAATCCACCAACCATGGTTGCGGAGCTAATTGATAGCACATCGGCAACATGGAACGAACAGCTAATCAGATCCACTTTCATACCTTTTGATGTTGATACTATCATGTCATTACCACTTTGTACCCGGGTGATTGAAGACTTCTGGGCATGGTCTGCGGAGAGGAATGGAAGATTCAGTGTCAGATCAACTTATAGGATGGTAATGAATACAAGGGAGCACCGGGTGAATTGGTTGGAGGAAATATCAAGGGCTTCCTCGATGGAAGCTAGCAGTAAGGCGTGGACTGATCTTTGGCATATCAAAGTACCATCGAAGCTCCGGGTTTTCCTTTGGCATTTGGCACGGCAGTCGATCCCCTCGATGGATCTCCTACATCACCGAAACATGTCGACTACAAAGGTGTGTACCTTATGTGGGAGGGACGATTCTTGGAGACACGCACTACTAGATTGTACCATGTCAAGATGCATATGGGCTTTGTCTGATGAAGGTCTAGTGGAGCAGATGAGCATTAACAATGATCCAAATGCAAGGAACTGGCTTTTTGCACTGCATGATAAGCTTTCACAGCAGGATTTTGTGCTAATGGTGGTCACCTTATGGGCGGTTTGGAGAGTCAGACGGAAAGCAATCTATGAAGATGTCTTCCAGAGTCCACAAGCAACTAACAGCTTCATTCGGTCTTACCTAGCAGACTTGAAAGCTCTCGAAGAACCAGCAAGGCAAGTTCCGGGGAGACCTGTCCCTCGCCCGCGTCGATGGATCAAGCCACCGGCTATGTCTTTCAAGATAAATGTTGATGCTGCTGTGTCGCAGAATAGAGGACGAGGAGTAGCGGCCGCTTTATGTCGGGATCACAATGGAGTTTTTCAGGGAGCATCGGCCATTGTCATCAAGGGAGTACACGACCCTCCCACTCTTGAAGCCTTATCGATCCGTGAAGCTCTGGCCCTTGCTGAAGACCTGAACTTGCAGAGACTACAGGTGGCATCGGACTGTCAGGTTGTAGTGGATGACATCAAGAATAGAAGCCCGACAAGTTATGGAGCAATTCTACATGAAATCATAGAGCATAGTTCTACTTTCGAAACTTGTAGCTTTGTGCATGAATATAGGAGCTCGAATTTCGAGGCTCACGGGCTAGCGAGGCATGTTTTAAAGTTGGGGGTTGTCCGCCATGTTTGGTTAGGCAACCCTGGTAATCTTTCTTTTGTGGATGTAAACATTGATCACAATTAATAAAAAGCCTCGCGGACTGTCTCAAAAAAAAACCAGAATTAGGTCGAGGGTACGACTCCACCGTACGCTGGTATATTTTTTTTGTTTTGTTTTTATTACATTCGCTCGACTTCTAGGAATGGGGTTGGCCCGTTTGCGCGATACCTCCTCCGTTTGACGCTAATGAGCGTCCAACAGGAGCTCTCAAATCGATCGACCACCTCTAAAAGAACTAAATCGATCGACCAGGTTCTCATGTAATTATTTCTCATTTCTCAAAAAAAAATCTAATTAATTCTCAAAAAAGGCTCGCATCTAACTCTAAAAAATAGCTCTCATCTAAAACAAAACAATTTCTAAAAAAAGGGACAAACAAATAAGGCCATACGCCTCTCTGTGTCGCTCTAAATAAAATCAATCCATCGCTGGCTCGGCACTCACCATACTCACTTTGACGCCGCCATCCCAAGATCATGTCGAGTGGCCAAAGCAGCGGAAGAAATAGAAGATAAATCATAAGAAGTACATACCCCATGTTTCTTCTAGATTGCAATTCTTGTTCCTCAAACCCTTGAGGATTAGGGCAAGGGCTCTTAACTGTGGTAATGATTAGATCATTGAAATATTTATAAAAAAATACGTGAAATATTCAAAATTTATTCACAATTTGGAGGTTAGATCGCAATCCTTGAAGGTGATCGGCATTTGTGCTGGACGATTCTCCAAAGATTAGACGCACCAAAGTAAGCTTATTTTTAAAATCCAAGTATTAGATACATATTCTTTCATGGTTTAATCTTCTCTACCCAAATATAAGTTATCAAGCGTAAATATCAAATAATAACTATCAGTCATAGAAGGAAGTATTTCTAGAAAAGCAAGAGCGATCAATACTTGATGAAAATGTTGATCGGTTTTGAAAAAGCAAGTGTTGTAGAATCATATGCATTAATATATTTTTTTTATTTAATATGGTATGCCTGTTATATTGTACATGGGACACCGGGTAATTTTTGTCCTGGGTCCGCCCCTGATGATCAAGCCATGTACTTATGGACATTGCTATTCAATAAAGTGGCGAAATCCTTAAAAAAAAGAAGGAAGTCCTCACCGCACACAGTGATACAGACACAGGGTTCACTCACGTTCACGTGCATTGTTTGCGTCCAAAAAGTCTTTCGTTCTCCTATCGCCACTTCCCATGGGCCCTTGGCACCAAGTCGGTCCAATAAATTGCCATCACGACCCAAGTGCGCCCAAACCAAGCCGCCTTCACGCAATCACTCCCTTCGACGCTTCGAGCAGATCCACCACCGCTCCCAACTCCCAAGTCCCAACCCCCAACACCAGCCCATCTCCATGGCGCGGGGACCCGTCCTCCTCCTCCTCGCCCTCCTCGCCGCGGCCCTCGCGGCCGCCGCCCCAACGGCGGCGCTGGGCAACCGCGGCGCGCGGGTCGGCGGGTGGGGCCCCATCCCGGACGTGAAGGACGCGCACATCCAGGAGCTGGGCGGGTGGGCGGTGGAGCAGCACGCGAGGCTGGCCAGCGACG
This sequence comes from Aegilops longissima, assembly GCA_021605205.1. Classification (NCBI taxonomy): domain Eukaryota; kingdom Viridiplantae; phylum Streptophyta; class Magnoliopsida; order Poales; family Poaceae; genus Aegilops; species Aegilops longissima. The sequence goes on along the minus strand of CM038677.1, from coordinate 105,205,372 downwards.
GGCTGCGGTTCCGCCGGGTCACGCGCGGCGAGCAGCAGGTCGTCTCCGGCATGAACTACCGCCTCTTCGTCGACGCCGCCGACGGCTCCGGCAGGAGCGCGCCCTACCTCGCCGAGGTCTACGAGCAGTCCTGGACCAGCACCCGCCAGCTCACCTCCTTCAAGCCGGCGGCGGCCAACTGATCCGCTCCCCCTCCGGCGCATGTCGATCCGCGGCCGCCGACCGCGTCCGCTCTGGTTAATCTCATCTGCCCGTCCTTGGTAGTACTAGTGCCGCTAATAAATGAGTCGTGTGGTTTGGTCGTCACTCCTGCAGATCATCATCCTGACTACTACTAGTATATTTGGCAAATAAAATCGTGAGTACTCTGAGATTGTTGTGACCCCTGGCTGCCATCCATTGCTAATGCTTGATTCCGAAGGAAGAGGGGTGGTTTCACTACACGCTCACGCGCACTGTTTTGCTTCTGGCGATGATCATCTTATATGTGAAGGTTCTGGAACGCAAAAGGTTGTGCCAAAACCCCGTGAGGAGATTTTCTTTGGATGCTTGTGTACTTCATTTTATTTTTGAGATTCTGGAGGCTTGCAAGCCGCCGATGCCACTGCAAAGATTAGTTTCGATCGTGTAGTTCTTTCGAGCAGACAGACAGATGGTATCGATCTTCCACACATCGTTTTCTCTTTCACGTGGATAAAATCTGGCTTTCTCGTAGTGTCTGAATTTCGGTCGCTAACTCACTATCGGCTCATGTGAGGGCAAGTCTTTATCAATGAACTGGTACGCGTTTTTTCTGTTTTCAATTGAAAAACTAGCCAAGAGTCACCGATTTAGACCAGGTCATGTGTCAACGTCTCGTGAAGTTTCTGGAACGCACAAGTTGTCCAAAACCCCGTGAGAACTTGCTTTTGGAGACTTGTGTAATAATGTCACAGTCATGCAAGTCGGCGATGCTAGTTGCAGCTGCAAATCTTTATTTTTGAGCAACTTCTTTTGAGCGGAGAATATCATTATCTCTCTACGTCGTTGGGTAGTAAACACTGTCAGAAATGTGGGAGGGATAAAAGGTGGAGTTCACTTTTTTTTTTGCAACTCTGCTCGTACGTGGTCGCGTGGATAAAATCTCTGTTTCTGAGAATGTCTGATTTTTTTTTTCTTTTGAGGGGAGAGAATGTCTGAATTTCAATCACCATCTTCTATGGGCTCACGTGAGGGCAAGTCTTTGTCAATGAACCAGTGGGCAGCCTGTTTTCAGTAGAAAAACCATTGGACAGTCGTTGATTACCTGATTATTCGGGAGGTGCTTTGCAGTTTCGTGTATACAGCCGGGCCCCTAAATCCGTCTCAAACGCAACCTCATCTCCTTGAAGCCGGCGGCCAACTGATCCGTTCGACGCGTGTCGATCTGCAGCCGGCGACCGCGTCCGATCTGGTTAATCTCAACTGCTCGTCGTGTGTCTGTAGTGCCGCTAATAAATGAGTCGTGTGGTTTGGTCGTCACGCGCTGCAGTTCATCATCCTGACTACTAGTAGTAGTATATTTCTATTAATGCTGTGGTGGGTGGTTCATTCGTGTCTCATCTGCCATTGCTTGATTCCGAAGGAAGAGGGGCAAAGGTTTCACTGCACGATCACGTGCACTGCTTCGCTTAAGGCTATGATTATCTTATCTGTGAAGTTTCTGGAACCAAACGTTGTGCCAAAAACCCGTGGGGATCTGCTTTTGGAGGCTTGTGTGGCAAGTCATGCAAGTTGGCAATGCTAGTTGCAGCTGCAAATATTAGTTTTCAACATTGGTTGTTTTGAGCGGCCAATATCTCTCTGCATCGTAGGGTAAAAATACAGTCACAATTGTGGGAGGGATAAAAGGTGGAATTCGCTCCCTTCTTTTTCTGCAACTCTGGTCGTGTGGATAAAATCTGAGTTTGTGAGAATGTCTGAACTTCGGTCGCTGACTCACCGTCCGCTCACGTGAGGGGAGGGCAGCTCTTTATCGACGAACTGGTGGGTGGGCGGTCTTTGTTTTCCACAGGAAAACCAGCCAAGAGTCGTTGGTCGCCGACTTGCCGTGGTTATTCGAGAGGCTCGCGTGATGCGCGGTGCGTGCTTGTCGATGAAGCGCAAGTGCACTGCGACATGGAGCATAATCCTATTTTCTTCTTTACAAGCACGAGTCGCGTCCCGGAAAGAGTTTGTAGAGATCTATCATAGTGAGATCTAGTTTTAAAGATGTCGACGCGGAAAAGAAAACAATGAAAACGGTACGTAATTTGATTGTTTGGCTTAAGAGATAATTTTATTGGTCTTTCTTGGTGATGTGACTTATTCTCCGAGCGTTTTCTTTTTTTCCCTCCAGGCTTCGTCGGCTAGTCCATGGATTCGCCTCTCTGTTGTATGTCTGCCGCTCTGGTGGCCAGTGGCGGGGAGGGGAGTCCCTGTGCCTTCTCTCCAACTAGTAGTTTAGTTTAGTATTTGTGCGGTGTCCAGATGAATAGTGGCACTTTTTTTTGAGTTCGTCTTCCAGTCTTGATCATTCTCGAGTTCGTCCATCTGGACATAGTCATCAGAGGTCCGGCGTAGATTCATGCCATTCCTTGCGGCGGCAAGGTTAGGGTTTCTCTGCGTGACGGCGAGGTTCGATGTCAGTTGCTTCAGATTTATTGAAGGATTCGGCGGTGACGACTACGGCTTCAGGCCACTGGACCTTAGGGGCACATGCACAAAGATTTTTCGGTTGTCATTGACAAGTTCAAGCCGGCTCCGATAGGTGAACAACGACGTCGGTGCATCGATAGCTTGTTCTGGTGGTGATAGTGGTCGTTCGGTGGTCTAGATACCTTGATGCAACTTTTATTATGTTTGACATGTTTTGTACTCCTGACGAACTTTAAAACAATTGATTTTACTCTTTTTCACCAAAAAAGGAAAGAGCTAACCAGATCTAGCACAGATACCATATAAAGAGCATGTCCTCTCTTTGTTTAACTAGTCAATGTATACGTGCAATGCACATTAATATGGAAGTATATTAAGTGCATGCAGATATTAAGTAGGATATTATTTGCGTGTTATTATATGATTGGGTTCGGCTCCTCTACAGTCAAGTACTTACTGTACCGGTGCTGTACCAGACGTATCTGCCGTCCGTTGCAATCCGATGGCTTTCCTTCATCTTCCTCCCCCATCAGTCTTTGCAACAATGGAGGATCCCAAGTACCACCACGACGATGGCCTTTGAATTGCACCGGTAAGGAAGCGGCCGTCCACATACATGACCGAATACAAATGGGGTACGTCATTACCGATTCTCATATCCCAACGCTGGACCTGGTGAGAATCGGCTTGCCATGGCTCGGGCTCATCATGGTTGAGTTCCAGGCTTCCAGCTGCAATGGCTCATGAATACCACACACTGCAGCCCGAACGGCTCGCCGTTGCACAACCACACTGCCTCGACCGCAATGAAGGAGTTCAGCTTCACAGCTTGTGGTACACGACGACTACGCGGGGGTGGGTGGCTGAGAGGTTCTCCAGAAGGTCAGGGAGCGGAGCGGGTGTGGCCACGGTGAAGGTTTCCCACCTGGACATGGGGTGGTCCGGGAACGAACAAGCGGCCGTTGGGGAGCGGGGCTGCGGGAACGAAGGATGGCTGGGACTCGTACGCTTTGTGAAACTGAATGGAGCTGAAGCCTGCGGATCCCAGCCATGCACGCGGGACCATCGGTGCGTACGTCCGCTTCCTTACCGGTGCGTACGTCCTCCATTGCTACAAAGACTGAGAGGGGAGGAAGATGAAGGAGAGCCATCGGATTGCAACGGACGGCGGATTTCGTCTGCTACAGCACAGGTACAGTAAGTACTTGACTGAAGAGGAGCTGAACCCTATATGATTAGCATTATATTAGGCATGAAATTAACTGCATGCTAAACGTGTTGAGCGCTTGATATTGAAGCAATCTAGGTCGTTGGATTGACATGATTTGATGGCCAAGATTAATTGAATCTGCCCCTTTGGCTCTTTTTATATTGGTACAGATTATTTTTTATATGGTTGTCTGCACCGTCACGGTGCAGAAACTGAGGTATTTTCCTCTTCTTGAAAAAAATGTACTACACAAGCTTAATGAAATTATACATTCAGTAAAATTGAAATTACTATTTCAACACAAAACGTCCAAGCATGTACTCGGGCAGAGGCTGCCATGCCTTCGTTACATCCCAAGAGGAAAACAGAGTAACATATAGCTGGAATATCCTAACAAGCATCCTTCACCTGTTGAGGCACAGATCATCAGAAAATCAATGGTCTCAGAGGAACAGAGCTCCATCTTTTGTCAACGTCTGTGCCAAACGGCCCTTCCAGAATAGCTGTCCAGGCAACCTCCACCTGAAGCTCATGCGAACCATGAACGCAAACCTTCTCCTCCTGAGGGTACCGTAGAGTGACACAGGTGCACTCACCCTCACCATCACCGGCTGCAAAACAAACACTGAGCGCGATTTCTTCATACTCATCATCCAAGGAATTAGGGACATGAACGGCCACCAAATCACGGCTTAACGCGATCGAACCGCCATCTCCGATCAATCTCGCTCTGTTTTCGTGTTCATCATATAGAATGACATGGCTCTCGGTGTCTCCGGCGGTCCAAGCGGTTATCTTGCCTCTGAAAGGGGCGTCGCAGGGTCCATTCAGAATACTGATTTTGACGGTGGCTGCCACGGCAAACGGAACGGGTGCTAGTACCAGTTCTACCGTGCTCAGCCAGCTAGATAGCAGCTCAGCCTTGGGTCCCTTCTCCAAGGGAACAGAGTAGTGTTCTATGACACCTTTGCTGAAATCTCTGTCGCCGGTGGCTCCGTCGCCCTTGATCTTCAGATTGAACTCAAAGAAGATGGTGTCTGGCACGACGAGCCCTCGGTTTGGGCCTGTCAAAGTCAGCATGTCCTCCTGCACAAGGGTTTAGGAAAAGATGATCAACGTCAAAATGTCTTCAGATAGTTAGCTAAGATGGTGTATATATGTCCAATTAATTGCAGATACGAGAGGTTAACGTGGATATCTTTTGTAGGGTTTATTATGGAGGAACGGATAGATACCGGCGACTCGATGAACTGGGGATCATCCGTGTCGCGGCGGAACAAGTAGACGCATCTGTAGTCGGCATCGTCCCTCGCGAGCACGGTGCCAAACACACTGATCGGGTAGCCGACGTCGGAGTCGACCACCTTGAGGGAAATGACGTTGACCGATGATTGCACCGCCAAGCTCTGCTGAGAAGAGTTGAGCTCCTGAAGCCGCGGCCCGTGGATAGCCTCGGCTGTAAAAGAATTCATTCATGTCAGCAAATCGGTTATTCCTTCCGATCCTAAATATTTGTCTTTTTAGAGATTTCAAATGGACTATCATATAAAGATGTATATAGACATATTTTAGAGTGTAGATTCTCTCATTTTGCTCTTTATGTAGTCACTTGTTGAAATCTGTATAAAGACATATTTAGAAACGGAGGAAGTAGTTAGTAGTACGAGATGGTTGTGAATGGTATATATACTGACACTCTTGGTCGAGGTCGAAGAGGGCTATGTCTGGAGAAGCGGGTGCAGACGTCGGCGTTGGACTTGGGGTCGTGCTCGGTGAGCTCTCGGCAGCCGACGATGTGGAGCGCCCGCAGCGCCTTCTCGTCGTCCGTCAGCTCCGGGTCCGGCTCCAGCAGCCGCAGCATCTCCTCCCGTGTCAGCTCCGGCACGCTGCTGTCCGTGTCCTTCGTGTCTGGCTCCGTCTCTGTCCCCGATGTGTCCGTGTCCGTCACCGTCGCGTGAGACTCCGTCTCTGTCTCCGTTATGTCAGTCGCCCCCGTCTCTGTCTCGGTCGTGTCCGTCAGAGACTCCGTCTCCGTCGTGCACGTCTCCGGCTCAGCCATCTCGCTTTCCCACCGAGGAGCGTACCGTGTTTCGAGTTTCGACTGGCGCGGCGCCGTCTCGCTCAGCTCACGTGAGAAGAGAAACCCGAACTAGCGATCGTGGATTTTGAGGGACTGAGTCGATGGCCGGGGCGCGTCCTACATGTATATATATATACCACGGCTGGTTCCGGTTTTGAGAGCGACTCGGAAGGGACGAGAGGGTACCCCCTACAACCCTATCTCTGTCTTTGTCGAATCACAACTGCTGAATTCAAATCAATCCCCAACTAACATTCCACCCTAGCATCCAGCAAATAACACCACCCTACGCGGGAATAAGCTTTGCACACGTAGAATATCTTCCTTCTTCATCTTTTGCTGCGACCGATAGCAACACGCTGTTCAATGTTCGTCGGCACGAATAATCAACCTGATCAATACATTACTGCTATATAAGCTTACACGTACCAGGCCCATTACATCAATCTCAGGACAACAGTTTAAGCTAACTCCAACAAGACAATGATGTCAACATCGAGCACATAGACAGGTTTGCGAGATGAACGTCTCACTCGAAGCCAAAATAGAACTAGGTTTACGAGCTCCAGCTTATCAGAGGCTTCTCTATCTTGACTCCGCCTCTTTGATTGTCCGGATGAGATGGGAGACACGATACTGGAGCTTCTCGTTCTCCACGGTCAGCTTCCGGTTCTGCAAGGCTCAACAATTAAGAGGAGAATGCGGTTACACTAGGATCACACTGTGGTATGGTGGTGACGGTTAATTTCAGGTAAATCGGATACCTGTTCCTTCTCAGCGAGACATTCTTTGGTGGCTGCGTCAAGCTTTGACTCGAGATCTCTCATGGCAGATGAACTTGCCTCGGATGGGCCATCTAGCGAACAAGGAGGGAATGTGAGGTGTCTCTTTCACAAACATGCTCCTCCTAAATACCCGAACCATATTTAAGATTACCTTTGTTCAGCAGCAGGGCTTCCAGCTTTGCTAACCGTGCCTACAAAATATGAAGGATTCCACCATAAAATTGACAGAAAACATTTAGGGGACACATGTGTGGGTCTAGTATGAGTACTCATGTACTATCTATTAAGACATCCGTGCAATAGATTTTAATTAAGCATGATAAGTGTGTCTTCGCATTCCATGTGGATGGTCAAATACATCAACACACTTTGAGTTGTTCACCATCAATAAAGAAACAGAACGGGCAGAATCACTGCAGGATTGCTAAAAATAGTACTACTCTGTCCCATAATATAAAAACGTTTTTGAAGCTAAAACAGTCTGAACAACGTTCTTATATTATGGGACGGAGGGACTACTACATATTCATACAGCATGAGCATAGCCGTTGGTATAGGTAGTAGAGCAACATCCCAAGATTAGTTCAATTAGGCAAGGCTAGCTTTTAAATGTGTGGAACTGACAAATAAGACCGTGTCTCATACAGCATGAGCATAGCCGTTGGTATACAGCATGAGTATGTTAAAAATGTTGTAGCGTTACACGGTATAGCCCGTTTAAGAAAAAAATCGCGTCTATACCCACTGTCAAATCAATATGTTAGGACACCAGTGGTTTGATAGATCGTATTTCTGAAGGCAGCTAGAAAGGCAACAAATAATATGCATCTAAAATCTGTTGCGGGAGTTGGTTGCTCGCTGACCGACGACGATTTCAATTTACTCCAAATCAAGACAACATAACACACGCACAAACCGACCCCAGTAAGTTTTCCATTGCTTCCATTTGGCGGATCATTTTGAACGTTAAGTGACAACAAAACAAACATAACAGGCCTCATTGCTCAAAGAACAGCTAAAATTAGTTATACGTGCATCATAGCGAGTGGCAGACAATAGAGCAGCATGACAAGTTACTTGGATTAGTTATTTGAGAATACAGTATCGGTAGAAAGCACAATGCAGTGAACCTCCATCTGTGAATTTGTGGAATTAAATTATCTGCCCTGCAATAACAAGCTAAAATTCAGAGCTTCAAATGTGGCAAAAATCATACCATCCCTTCCCCAATAATCAATACGACAAATGCATTGATGAGCCGGCGCCTTGGCTAAAGAGAAGCAAAAGTGACAAGGCCTGGATTCTGGAACATCTGTCTGGGAATTGCATAACTGAAGTTCTGTTCCAGCAGCCGGGTGGTCTCGCGGACTACATACAATTCTTGCAGGCAAGTAACAAAAGTAGTCGTCTAGAAGCTGCTGAGGCCGTACTGAGTTGGATCTGATCGAAATCAAGCTCATCACGCGCGCACAAACCTACACCGCTATGTTCTAATTCGATAATCCATGGACAAATCGATAGCCTTGGCGAACCAGACTTCTAAACTAGGGCTACAGCTCTCGAACGGAGCAGAGACAGTCAGGGGGACAGGGGAGGAGACAGACGGAGCAAACCTCGGCATCGGAAGCTCTCTCCTCGAAGGATTTCAGGGCTTCCGCCGGCCCCGCCGCCATGCTGGCCGCCCGTGCCCTCGGAGTCGGAGGGGGGGAAGAAGTGGGATGAGCTGGATGGGAAGAGGCTTTCAGGTTTGTGGCCCAGGATAAGAACAGAGGCCCGTTATTAAGCAAGGACAGCAAGGTTGCAAGTTTTTTTTTTCTTTTTTCGAAAAAGGGGACTCCCGGGCCTCTGCATCAGAACAATGCATACGACCAAATTTTATTAAAAAGCAAATAGTTCAACAGAGGTCTTAAAGTCACAATAAAAATAAAAAGAGCTCACAAAGAGCCTAAAAAAACAACCATAGCGCCACAACCGGCCGGCATAAACAAGATAAGGAAACTAATTGCCTATCATATTACATACCGCCATCCAAACCAGTTGAAAATATCCCGTGCTACCATCTCCCATCAGATAGATCCAGCAAACAAACGCTCCCTGGCCTCTGTCGGAGTGAGTAGCGACCACATACAGATCAACACAGTGGCTCGGAAGATAACCTGCAAAAAATGAAAATTTGTCGTTCTGTTAAAAACCTGGTCATTTCTGCAGTTCCAGACTGCCCACAATAAAGCATATACTCCTACGCGAATGTGTCTCGCTGTTTCGGCCTCTATCCCGTTAAGCCACGTTTCAAATAACGTGCTGACAGAATTCAGAGGAGTAATATTAAAGGCTATGTGCACTGTCCTCCATAGCACTTTTGCCAGCGGGCAGTCAAGAAAAAGGTGTTTGATAGTTTCATCCCGATCACAAAAACTACACCTAGTAGGTCATGTCCAGTTGCGCTTTACCAAATTGTCCTTGGTTAAGATGACTTGTTTATGTACAAACCACATAAACACTTTAATTTTCAACGGGACTTTGACTTTCCAAACATGTTTGGAACTATGAATGGAGCTAGAATTGATAACATCGAGATACATCGATTTAACTGTAAAATGTTTGGAACTAGGAATGGAGCAAGGTTGCAAGCTTAGACCAACCTTTTTTTTTCCTTTTCTTTCTTTTAGGCCAGAAATAATAAAAAACACTCAATATATGTAGATTACCTAGCGACGACTATAAGTACTGAAGTGAGTCGAAGGCGCACCGTTGTCATTGGCCCTCCCTCCCCGGAGCTAGGCAAAACTTGTTGTAGTAGAAAGTTGGGAAATCGTCGTGTAAGGCCCACAAGACCAGCACACCAGAACAACAACCACCGTCAATAAAAAGCAGCATAGATCGGAAAGATCCAACTTGAAGACACATGAATGTAGACGAATGACGATCAAATCGAAGCAAATCCACCAAAGACAGATCCACAGAAGACACATCTCCACACGCCCCACCGATGATGCTAAACGCACCACCGAGACGGGTGCTACTAGCTAGATGGGAAGAATGTTATTTGATCTTCAGAGAGCCGCTGTTGTCCCACCTTTTTAAGCAGGACACAAAGTCTAACAAAACTTAAAGAAACAGCTAAAAACGGAGCCCTCTCGCCGGCATGTGCCGGGATCCATCACGCCTCCTGGCTCTAAAGCCACCGAAGATGAGGCGGATCGCCGCCAGCGGCGGCGGCAGGAGGTAGAGGAAACCTGAGCTTCTTTCTATGAGGTGCATGCAAACTTCTGAATGGAACTAGCAAAGTGCTTCTTTCGTTGCATTTTTCCCAACCTTGCTGAATTTAGGAAGTATGAAAAAAAATCAACATTGAATAGTGTCGAGTAGTAAACATCACTATTCAAAATTTATGTGTTTATGTTCAACTTTCGTAATACATGTTCTACATTTTTTGGTATACATCATGAATTTCTTTTATACACATTTAACTTTTTTAAATATTATTACATTTTTCCAAATGCTTGATTAACATTCTTAAATACATGATCAATCTGTTTTTTCATACACATTTTTTATATATTTTTTGTATACATAAGAAACATTTTTATACATATTTTACAAATGCTAGATTAACATTTTGAAATGTTTTATGTAAAGTGCTTTTTGTAATATGTATATTTAAAATATTTGGAAGTATAAATAAAAGCAAAAAACAAAAACAAAAAAACAGGGAAGAAAAGGAATTAAATGAGGTTGTGGCCTCCCACGAGCTGGGCCGCCCGGTCTCGCGCTCCCTCAGGCGAGGCTGTCCTACGTCTCCCGTCAAGCGAGACGTAGGCGCGCCCATGCACTGTGGCGTCATGGTCTCCAACCTTTCTCCCTCTAATTAGTTTACAGTAGACTAGTACTTCTTCCGTCTGAAAATACTTGTCACACAAATAGATAAAATTAGATGTATCTAGAACTAAAATACGTCTCGATACATCCATTTCTCCGACAAGTATTTCTAGACGGAGAGAGTATATTTTTGTTCTTTCTGAGATATCATTATTATTATTGTTTTGTTTTTGTGTGATGATAAAATTTGATTTTTTTTAAATAACCATAGCATCGCAATAGAATATATAAAAATATATTTTAATTGATATTTTTACATATAGGGCCTAAATTTGATTTCACACCGGGCCCCACATTTTAAAGGTACGACCCTAAGTTTTAACTTGAATTTTTGCATAGCAATAGAACATCGCACTCTTAACATTCTTTATCTGGGTACCGACGCTTCGATAACCAGATACCTCTGGAGAAGACACCAGAAGACAAATGTCCCATACCACCTGCCTCCCACCACTGTCGCACCACCTTTGATCTAGTAGCAATAGGCTAGACATGAGACCTCCGCTAGAGCCACTGTGCTGCATGTGCCGTAGCAGGCAACACCTTAAGCTTCAGGGTGATTGCTTTTGTTCATTGCTTTGACATAGGTTGCCTTTTCCATGACTTCAATGACGATTTTTATGCACTCCGGTGAAAACACGAGATCTATGATCAAGCTATGTTGGCGCGCGCCTGCGTCATGTCCTTGCTGAAGGTGATGGATTGAAGCTTGACTTTGGGGATGAGAATCCGGAGTTAAACCTTGTGTTGGACTCGCCACAGTCTAGGAGTTGTGTATTTTTTGTTTTGATATCGTGTTGTAACATAGGGTTAGTGGTTATTTGATGGAGTTACTGTCGCGAGGCATAGGGCCTCGGATTTTCTTTTCACTTTAGTCCGGGTTGATGCTTTTCGGCTGCTGAATTTTGCATTCTTAATAATTTATGGTTGCATGCATGGTCGTGATGCAGAGGCCGGGGGTTATCCTCCTTTTCTAAAAGAAAATCACGAAGGTATTGCTACGTATGCTTGATCTACTAAACTGACTAAATGATTTCCTTGCTTGTACAATCTGCTGCAAGCAGATATATTTTCTTTTGCGGATGATCCCATAATATTTCTAATTTGATATAAGGATACACATGCCTTGATATCTATACTACTATATAGTGTACGAGTTTTGAAATTTTGAACCCTAAGCCGAAGAATGAATTTCAGCCGTTGATTAGTGTCAATCTAATGGCCTAGAACGAAGGGATTCGCATCAACAGTGTCATTGTACTTTAGTCTAGAGAAATCTAGGACATTATCACGTGCCTGCATGGCCTCAACTCAGGTAGCCAAGGAGAGGGAGCATGATTGTGTGGCTGTAGCAAAGTTACTACTGTCCACCTGTTCCCAAGGCTTCAGAACTTTCACGTGAGGATCCGGTTATCTGTTGTGAACTGGTGACGTTGTAAATTCCAGCACAGGCTAGAAGTATCTCGGTGCAGTATACTACTACTACTCCATAGCGGTTTACCCTTTGAATGCATGCATGGAAGCATTTCTCACTTTTACTCCATAGGAAAGAGTATATGTCAAACTAATCTACTGAGCTAACCTCCTATTATGTGCTATAGATAGAAATGTTCAAACAATCCATATAAAATTTAGACTTGAAAGTTTTCTTTTTGACTTTAAAAATATTTTCATAAGTTGTTTCAAACACACACTGATCTCGAGGACACAAGACTGAAATAGAGATTATGAAACGAGTAAAAAGACTGAGATTATAACCCAAAAATAAATATATATTTTTGAAAAAACTGACTTAATGTTGGTAAAAGGAGGAAAATGCAAAGTTGGAAATTAATTAATTTGAATATGCGAAACTATATTTCATGACACACGTCAATAAAATTTCTTAGTGAAAGTAAAACGAGGCCCTGCTCAACCATTCTTCATAAAGAACGATGTTGCACCATTGTGTGTTGATGCGAATTATATAAAAGTTTAAAGGAGTTCCCATTAGAAAACATAAATCTTCTTTTGAATTACATGATAAATTTAAGCATAACATAGATGTTTACATTTTTATTTTAATAGTTTAAATAATAATCTGACGTGCAGAGCACGTACAAATTACTAGTATATAAAGTACCACAATACATGATATTTGGACAAAATGTAAAAGGATCGATCATTATTTCGTTGGATACTGGGACTTCATGTCAACCTGGTCCTTTTATTCTGGAATCCTTATTTGGGAAGCATGTGATCCCAAGATGCGCCTTAGTTCTTGTAATTAGCTAGGAGAGACTCAATAGCTGCATTTTTGGCCTGTACATTTTCATACCGGATTCGATAGCCATGCCCTGGGAAAAGATAACTCACTAATTAGTTCAAGTTACAGAAACGCAATTGAACCGAATGTCTTACGGGATGGGTTGCAAATCCAGGTATCAAACTGAATTTGGGTAATATATATATTTTGTATGCAATAATGAAGGGATGCTCACCAGGTAAATACCACTCAAAATCTAGGTCCAGTAACTTCCTCATACTATCCAGTTGCAAATTCACTGCAAGTTTGCGCAACAGATATATATAGATTGATCAGGATTTAAGTTTAACTCTGGTACAGTTGAATATTGGTCTTGATCACTTGAGATAGGAAGTCTAGGGAGAAGGGTGGATTGTACTACCTGACTGCTTGCTGTACATCCGAAAGAGATTCAGTTCGTCTGAATATTCTGATTTTGCGACATGGTCGCCAGTGAATAGCGCCTTTAGCGGTTTGTACAACAAGCAGACCGAGCCCTACATAAAATGTTTTCATTTTCATGAGTGAATCTTACCTTAGATGTGTAGGAGAAGATCAGTACTGGTACAACATAATTATTGCTAAAATGACCAGGATTAATGACATCATTACCATCCATCCATCTTGTCCATCCAAAGAATATATACAAGCATAGTTCTCTGAAGTTTAAGAAAAACTGGAGAGGATGGGATTGATAATCTTATACACTATATTTATAACATTATAGTGTAGCCAGCTAGCCAGAAGCCCCACTCCTCTTTAATCCATAAACTTCTCCATAACAAAAGGCTAGAAGTATATTCAATGTAATTCTATTCATTGAGTTGAGTTTCTTACTTCAGTATGGCCTGGGGTATGGATAAGTTCAAAATCATTTCCAATGTTCCAGGGACCACTTCCAGTAAGTTTCCACTCGACATCAGCAGTAATGTCCACTACCTGTGTCAGCAAGGTTATTGCAGCAGATAATCAGGGCAAACATCATAAAGCAAATTACAATTTTAGAATCTATGAATTGTAATACGACTTCGAATATCCTTCTAAACATCATGTAAGATATTCCAGTAAGTTTCTTTCTACGGGTGTTCTTACATCTCCTGAATGGATGATTCGCTCGCATTTCAACCGCTCGGCCCACTTCCGATGATCCGCTACATCATCACTGTTTGGTAATTGGTTAGATACTCTTCAATCTCCTTAATAAAAAGGTCCACAAATGCACAAATGAATAGATAAATGTAGAACTATGTAAGTCTGAACATACATGTGGGTCAAAAACATGTAGCGCGCTCCACCGAGCTTCTCAATCTTGTCCACCAGTCTCGGCGTATACCTTGGACTGAAATATTAAGAGGTTATCAGAACAACTACAGCAAATATATTCGATTGCTATTTGTCCATCTACGGGGAAAAACAGAGCACTATAACAGGTAAATATATCACGACGTGTCCATCAAGGATTCAAGGTTCCGACCAAAAATCAATTAACGAACAATGGTAAAGTACACACAACGGTAAACTACACGCATATGTGTTACAGGGATCTATTACTTACTTCCTTCATGTCACACTGCTATGCAACTTGTTTCAATACTACTCCCTCCATACCAAAAATAAGACGTTTTTTTCAGTTCAAGTTGAACTGCAAAAACGTCTTATATTTTAGTACAGAGGTAGTGCTACTTTGTGCTTAAACTGAACTTTTATCAGAAACATATGCAGCATTGTAGCTGAGGGGAGACTTCATAGGTTCGCTTGGCATGTAATTACCTGTCAACCATTATGTTTCCTTCTGGGTGAACTATAAGATAAGATGTTGCTCCATATGAGGACTCGGAATGGTAACCGCAAAGGTAAACACCCTGAAACACATCACGTGTATAAAAATGATTAACCAGCACGGTAGAAAACAAGCACACAACTTTTTGGTGCTGAATTTCATATTTACTGGAGGAAGTTAAAGAAGGAGCATATATGAAATTGTTCATACAGGAAGATCGTCGTCGATTGGGAGCGGGAACGTGTTCTGCACTTGGAGAATGTCCTTCGCGGGCTTGTCGGTTTGGATGGAGGCTGTTGGGCAAGAGAGCAAAGCCTGCAAAAATGTACAGAGATAACATGAACTCCATTGTTCAGTAACTATTCTTGAAAGCAAAACGAATTCTTTGTCAGCCTCCAGTGTTGCGCATCTAAATTGCGATGATTAGCTGCAGCTAGCGGTAGTAATGATGTTACCTGCAGTGCCTTGGTCCTCTCCTCCTCGGAGCTGGGCTGCGCCGCCACGGCGGACATGCCGTCCACCCTCTTGAACACCTCCGGCGCCATCCACCGGCAGGTGGCGCAGTCGATGCACCGGTGATCTGCTTACGCACGCGCGTCAAGCTACATCAAGCGCCCGGTACTGCATAACACAGTTATACTAAATCTGAGGTCGGACAAGGGAGCTCACCGACGAAGAACTCGCCGGAGACGTTCTGCTCTCGCCGCCGGTTCCGACTGTCGAGCGCCGCAGGGGACGCGGTGGCGCGGACCACCGAGGCGGGGCGTCGGCCAGGACGTGCTCCTGACGGCGGAGCGGCGAGGGACGCGGCGGCCCGGAGGCTGAGCGCCATGGCGGTGAGCCGGTGACTGAACTGAAAGGAGATAGCTAGCGAGTGACGGGTTCTCTGCACTGCAGCCACGTACCTGTGTGAGCTGAACTGAGCCGAGCTTGAGCACGTTCGATAATTATGTTGCTCAGTCTCTGAGTAGTGCACTTAATAGGAGCATGGGAGTATGCAACCATGTGTGAACGGCTCAAGATTCTTCAGACAGTGACGCCATTGCTGACCGCACATCTGAGCTTGCATGGTATATCCACATGATTGGGAGAAGAAACAAGCACTCGATGGCATTTGGCAATACACGGAGTACTATCAGTTATCACTTCTGTAGATGGAAACAGTGTACAGCCTACTTGTGGCAAGCAATTACCCAATTTGCTTCGTGCGAGTACCAGGATCTCTTCTGGAAAAATGATGAGGATTAGAGCTGTTGAATTTTGACTTCAGTCCGGCTAATGTGAACACAGCTGCAGACACGGGCAGGCAAGCAGATTCCCTTTGCCACCTCCTCCTTTGCGCACGTTTTAAGCTCATTTGCGCCTTCGAACAATTTGATTATGCTTCTCTCTCTCAAAAAGAAGGTAAGGGCAACTCCAACTCTAAAAATGCCCGTCCATGTGAACGATATTTTGGTAGTCGCGACATCATGGGTGGCATGGACCTTCTCTCATTTTTTTCTCATGACTTGCCGGTTATCCTTCGGCACGGTGCCTTTTTCATTCCTCCCGACAATATCGTCGTCTTCATCGTCCAACCCAATTGATTGGTTCGATTTTGTGGCCTTGAGCCATCATTCCGTCGAACATGAGTCTTATTCAGTCATTCCGTCAAACATGTCGAGGACAGCCCAGGCACTGTCGGTGCCCATGCTCATCCGTGCCCAGACGAGCTGCAGCGAGGCACACACGTCCACCGCCGGCATTTGCGTGGGAGGAAAGTTCTCTGGAATGGTCCAGCCGGCGGTCGCATCATCCTCTGTCCCAATGGGGCTGGACAGCGTAAACCTCGTCGGTGTTCGGAGGAAAGGAGTGCGGGGATCCGGGCACGGCGGAGACAGCTGCTCCACCACGTCCGAACCTCCCTGTGTCGCCGCCGCCGCCTCCCTCTCTCACTGTCGGCGTCGCCGCAACTTCCGGGTGACGTTCTCTACCTTGCAAGTCGCAGCCGACGAGTTGACCACGCCGACGGACGAGGCGGACTGCGTCTTCGTCGTGACGGTGTGGGTCGGGCTGGACGACATCTCCGACGGTGGATCGGGACCGGTGGTGCGGATTGGGAGCAAGGGTGGAGGACGGTGAGGGTTCGGGCAGGGGAAAGGTTGGAGGGTGGCGGGAGGAGAAGGAAGGGTTTGGTGGATTTGGTGCAATTTGGCGTGGGGTCTGGCTGTCGGGTCCGACGTGGCGGGCGCGCCTGGGCGCCCCCATATCCGCCCCATATTTGGGCTGGATATGGGGGGTGCCGGTCAGCCGGGCGTTTGAGGCCCGTTTAAGGGGCCCGTCTGGGTCAAAAAAATCGTGACCGGTCAGTGACCGGGTGGCCCGCCCGGGCATATGAGGCGGGTTTGAGAGATCTAGCTATAGATGCTCTAAGGGCAACTCCAACTCAGGTCATCTGAGCACCTTCAAATATTTGGACCGGATGCTCCACACCTTCTTGTTCATCCAAACGACGGTCATTAAATTTGTTCAAACAGATTCAGACGTCTAAAAATCCCGTAAACTGGTATCAAACTAGGGGAGGTTTCGAGGAGTTCGGACATCCGCCACATTGGACTTTGACCATGGGCCCAACCAAAAATCTCACTTGAAGCCCTCTTTTTTCCAACAGCCGAACATCCTCTTGAAGGAAATATGCCCTAGAGGCAATAATAAAGTTGTTATTTATATTTCCTTGTATCATGATAAATGTTTATTATTCATGCTAGAATTATATTAACCGGAAACTTGATACATGTGTGAATACATATACAAAACAAAGTGTCCCTAGTATGCCTCTACTTGACTAGCTCGTTAATCAAAGATGGTTAAGTTTCCTGACCATAGACATGTGTTGTCATTTGATGAACCGGATCACATCATTAGGAGAATGATGTGATGGACAAGACCCATCCGTTAGCTTAGCATAATGATCGTTAAATTTTATTGCTATTGCTTTCTTCATGACTTATACATATTCCTTTGACTATGAGATTATGCAACTCCCGAATACCGGAGGAACACCTTGTGTGCTATCAAACGTCAAAACGTAACTGGGTGATTATAAAGATGCTCTACAGGTGTCTCCGAAGGTGTTTGTTGGGTTGGCATAGATCGAGATTAGGATTTGTCACTCCGAGTATCGGAGAGGTATCTCTGGGCCCTCTCGGTAATGCACATCACGATAAGCCTTGCTAGCAATGTGACTAATGAGTTGGTTGCGGGATGATGCATTATGGAATGAGTAAAGAGGCTTGCCGGTAACGAGATTGAACTAGGTATGAGATACCGACGATCGAATCTCGGGCAAGTAACATACCGATGACAAAGGGAATTACGTATGTTGTCATTGCGGTTTGACCAATAAAGATCTTCGTATAATATGTAGGGACCAATACGAGCATCCAGGTTCTGCTGTTGGTTATTGACCGGAGATGTGTCTCGGTCATGTCTACATAGTTCTCGAACCCGTAGGGTCCGCACGCTTAACGTTCGATGATGATTTGTATTATGAATTATGTGTTTTGGTGACCGAAGATTGTTCGGAGTCCCAGATGAGATCACATACATGACGAGGAGTCTCGAAATGGTCAAGAGGTAAAGATTGATATATTGGACGATAGTATTTGAACACCGGAATGGTTTCGGAGTGGTTTAGTGCCGAGAGGTTACCGGAACTCCCCGGGAAAGTAATGGGCCTACATGGGCCATAGGGGAGAGAGAGGAGAGCCCGCAAGGGGTGGCACGCGCCCCCCCATGGGCTGTCCGAACTGGACAAGGGGAAGGGGCGCGACCCCCCTTTCCTTTCCCCTCTCCCTCTCCTTCCCCCTTTCCACCTCCAAGAGAAGGAAGGGGGGCGACTTGGACTAGGAGTCCTAGTCGGTTCCCCCCATGGCGCGCCCCTAGGACCGGCGGCCTCCTCCCCTCCTCCTTTATATACGGGGGCAAGGGGGCACCCAAAAGCACAATAGTTGTTTCTTAGCCGTGTGCGGTGCCCCCACCACAGTTTACTCCTCTGGTCATATCGTTGAGGGAGTCCTGGACTAAGGGGTCCTCAGGCGTCCGGCATGTTATCCACTGGGCCGGACTGATGGGTTGTGAAGACATGAAGACCGAAGAGTGCACCCGTGTCCGGATTGGACTCTACTTGGCGTGGAAGGAAAGCTAGGTGACCTATTATGAAGATTTCCTCCTATGTAACCGACCTCATGTAACCCAAGATCTCTCCGGTGTCTATATAAACCGGAGAACATAGTCCGGATAGGACAGATTCATGACCATATACTCATAGGCTAGACTTCTAGGGTTTAGCCATTACGATCTCGTGGTAGATCAACTCTTGTAACACTCATATTCATCAAGATCAATCAAACAGGAAGTAGGGTATTACCTCCATAGAGAGGGCCCGAACCTGGGTAAACATCGTGTACCCCGTCTCCTGTTACCATCGATCCTAGACGCACAGTTCGGGACCCCCTACCCGAGATCCGCCGGTTTTGACACCGACATTGGTGCTTTCATTGAGAGTTCCACGGTGCCGTCACCAAGAGGGTTGATGGCTCGCCTTGTTGTCAGGGATAATATCATCTCCGGAGGAGCCCTGGCCCCAGGCCAGACCCTCCGACTCAGTGGCTTCGTCATGACCGCCGGTTCGGCCCTTAAGCCGATGATGACCCCTCAAGTCATCAAAAATCGCCTCCGCGTTGATCCCGAATACTCCGCCCGCATGGATCTAGTGGAGTTATCGTCATTGAACGAACTCCTGGATCGCATGGCCGCCTTGGGGGTCGCTACAGACTATGATCGGGTCGGGCTTAAACCCGACCAGAGAGAAATTAAAACTCCACCGATCACCCATCAGATAGCGGTAGTCGAGGAGCGGAGCAACTCTTCCACTATATTGTAGACGAACTATGTTCGGATCGCCGATCTTGAAGAGCCGGATATTTTCCGGCAAAAAAGCATGTCTCTTCCTCCGAACATAGAGTCGGATGACGAGCCTAAAAAATCAGTCGATATCCCAAAGCCCGAACTGTCCGGCCCGGTAGACCTAAAAACTCTGGATCCAAAATCAGGTCAGGGTTCGGATTCAATTCCACCCACCCACCCGGACATAGATGCTCTCAGGAGCATCAAACAACAGTCTCAGGAAACGGTCCACCACTTCTGGGCCAGATTCCTCCTTGTTAAAAACAAGGTAAAAGACTGTCGCGACGAAGACACGATAGCAGCATTCTGCAACAACTCCGCAGATGAAGGTATCCTTAACGCCATCAATCGCCGCCGCATACCAAAGTTCGCTGACCTAACAACTATCGTACAAAAGTATAGCATGATGGAAAGCGCCTAGAAAACTCAGGCACCTTGCTGGGAACCATCCCGGCTCCCCTTACAGGCGAAAAGGACGCGCCCCCGTGGCATGCCCAGCCGAACAGTCAAAAAACATAAACCCATTACGTTGCATGGCACCATTCTCGAGGGATGGCTCAATGGCCCATGCAAAATACACACTACGCCGGATACCGTGGCAACCCACAGCCTTAGAGCATGTTGGATACTTCGGCAGGTAGCCAAGAGCAGCGAGGACATCCTTATCAAGGACACCCCAGAACAACACCCTCCAGCAAACGACGAGAATAGAGTATTGGCAGTCTTCAAGACATTCGCTTCAAACAACAAGCGTAAAAGGGCCCTGCGCGATCTCGCCGAAGTTTGCCAGGTCGCTGCAATTGACCCCTGGAACGACACGACCATAACCTTCAACGCCAGGGACGAACCTAAATACAGAACAATCCGAGCGCCAATTGCCCTAGTCCTCAGTCCCATCGGGGACGGCTTTCGACTTACAAAAGTCCTCATGGACGGCGGCGGCGGACTAAACCTCATTTACGAGGACACGCTCCACAAGATGGAAATAGACAGGAGCCGCATCAAGAAAAGCAGCACAATCTTTCGAGGTATCATTCCCAGCCGGGAAGGTCGGTGTGCAGGAAAAATTACACTTGATGTGGTGTTCGGCACGCCGGAGAATTATCGGTCCGAAGAAATAACTTTCCAGGTGGCCCCTTTCAACAGTGGGTACCACGCCCTGTTAGGGCGAGAGGCCTTCATGCGCTTTCAAGCCATACCTCATTATGGGTATATGAAGCTAAAAATGCCCGGGCCTAATGGAATAATCACCCTTGTCAGCGATCCGGACGTAGCACTCCGCGCCGACAATAAAACCGCATCCTTCGCCCTCGAGGCATTGTCTGAGGCCCTTGCGGCCGAAGAACTAATCGCGCTACGCTCCACTCTGGATAAGGATGATGTGATCCTGGACAAACGACCTAAATCCACTTCAAGCCAGCAGAAGAAATAGTCAAATTTCAGGTCCATCCAACAGACCCGAAGAAGACAGCATATATCGGAGCGCAACTCATCCCTGCAGTCGACGCCGCACTACGAGACTTCCTGCGCGAAAACTGGGATATATTCGCCTGGCATCCTTCCGATATGCCAAGAATCCCGCGCGAGTTGGCCGAACATAGCCTCAACATACTAAAGGGATATAAGCCGGTCAAGCAAACTCCGCGGCGCTTTTCCGAACCCAAACGACAAGCTATGGGGGAGGAGTTAGCCAAACTCATCGAGGCCGGATTCATCAAAGAAATTAAACATCCGGACTGGCTGGCAAACTTGGTAATGGTACCAAAGAAGGATAAACCCTGACGCCTATGCATCGATTTCAAAGACCTTAACAAGGCTTGCCCTAAGGATCCCCTCCCTCTTCCCCGCATTTATCAAATCATTGATGCTACCGCAGGTCACAACTCGCTGTGCTTCCTCGATGCATATTCCAGATACCATCAAATCAAAATGAAGGAGTCCGATCAAGCCGCAACAACATTCATTACACCATACGGGCCGTTTTGCTTCAACACCATGCCTTTCGGGCTCAAGAACGCCGACGCCACCTACCAGCGCATGATCCAAACATGCCTCGTGAAATACATCGGCAAAACAGTGGAGGCCTACGTGGACGACGTCGTCGTCAAAACTAGACACGTCGAAACACTAATAGACGACTTGCGTCTCACATTCGACAACCTCCGCACATACGACATCAAGCTTAACCCGAAAAAGTGCGTCTTCGGCGTCCCCGCCGGTAAACTATTGGGCTTCATCGTTAAAAATAGAGGAATTAAAGCAAATCCAGCCAAAATCCGAGCTCTGTCACAACTGGCTACGCCAACCGAACTTAAGCATGTCCAAAAACTCGCTGGGTACGTGGCAGCTTTAAGCCGCTTTATCTCCAGGTTGGGAGAAAAGGCGCTGCCGCTCTATCGCCTTCTACTGTGCACCGATAACTTCGAGTGGACAGACGCAACGACGGCCGGACTGGAGCAAATAAAAGCCCTTCTGGCAAGCAACCCAATCCTGGCCGCGCCAAACGCCGGCGAACCAATGCTCTTATACATATAGGCAACACACCAGGTGGTGAGCGCCGTACTCGTCGTCGAACGAGAACAGGACGGACACAAATTTCCACTCCAGAAGCCGGTATACTACGTATCCACCATCCTCACACCATGCAAATCCCGGTACCCCCATTATCAAAAATAGCATATGCAGTCTTCATGGCATCTCGAAAATTGCGACACTACTTTCAGGAGTGCTCTATCACCGTGGCCTCCGAAGTGCCCCTCAATGATATAATTAACAACCGGGATGCAACGGGCCAGATTGCCAAATGGGCCATTGAGCTCCTGCCATTCGACATCACGTACAAACCACGTCGAGCCATCAAATCCCAGGTACTGGCTGACTTCGTCGCCGAATGGACAGAAGCCGAACACCCTAAAGAGTACGGTGCGTATTCCAACTGGGTGATGCATTCCCCACAGGAGATATCGTCCAGTACGTACTCCAAATATTATACACAGACTCCAACAACGCAGCCGAATACGAGGCCTTGCTACATGGCCTTCGGATGGCCGTATCAATGTGCATACAATGCCTGGAGGTGCGCGGGGACTCAAACCTCGCAATATCCCAAATTAATGGAGACTTTGATGCCAAAGATCCAAAGATGGCAGCTTATCGCAATGTCGTTTTGAAGATGTCGGCTCGGTTCGAGGGACTCGAATTTCATCACATCGCCCGCGAAAGTAACCAGGCGGCAGACGTCCTTGCTCGCATCGGCGCTAAGTGCGACCCCGTCCCACCTAACATCTTCCTCAAAAGGCTTTTTAAGCCATCTGTGGTATGGCAAGGGGGAGATAGCAGCGACAGTCCCATTCCGAACACAAACATAGATAACGAACACGCTGATATCATCGGAGGTTCAACCACCGAAGTAACACCATCGACCCACCTCATCATGGCAGTAATTGCCCCGTGGACCGAACCATTCTTGGCCTACTTTAATAGGAAGGAGCTCCCAGAAGATCAGAATGAGGCTCGCCGCATAGTCCGGCGTTCGAAGGCCTATAAAGTTCACGAAGGAGAGCTCTACAAGAAAAGAACTACCGGAGTCCTTCAAAGGTGTATCTCCGAGGAGGAGGGACGGCAACTCTTGGCAGAAATTCACGCTGATCTCGTTGGGCACCACGCCACAGCCCGGGCACTTGTCAGCAAGGCCTTCCGTACAGGATTTTACTGGCCTACGGCCCGGGCAGACGCACAAGACCTCGTCCAGCACTGTGTCAGATGCCAACTCTTCGCCAACCAAAACCATATGCCCCCAACCGCTCTACAAACAATCCCCGTTATATGGCCCTTTGCGGTCTGGGGCTTGGACATGGTCAGACCCCTTAAAGGGGGAAGCCATAAGAAAAAATATCTGTTGGCCATGGTGGACAAATTCACCAAGTGGATAGAGGCTAGACCAGTTAAAACAGACGAGTCCAGACCAGTGATTGCATTTATATCCGATGTGGTACACCGTTACGGTGTACCGCACAGCATCATCACCGATAACGGTTCAAATTTCACAGCTGATGAGGTGAAAACATGGTGTGCTAATCTGGGCATTAAGCTCGATTACACCTCTGTCTACCACCCGCAAACAAACGGTCAAGTCGAGCGAGCTAATGGTCTTATTATGAGCGGCATCAAACCCAGACTAGTGCGGTCTTTGGAAGAATCAGACAAGCACTGGGTCGAGGAGCTCGACTCCATACTCTGGGGCTGCGGACCACGCCCAACCGTACTACCGGATACACACCTTTCTTCATGGTGTACGGTGCAGAGGCTCTATTGCCCTGCGATATTATACACAACCCACCTCGAGTGCGTATGTACGAAGAGAAAGAGGCCAAGTTGGATCGGCAGGACATCCTAGATGCCCTGCAGGAGGAGCGCGACGTTGCCAAAGCCCGTTCAGCATTTTATCAACAGCAGGCTCGAAGATATCAAAGAAGAGAAGTACGGACCAAGACTTACAACATTGGCGAACTCTTTCTACGCTTGCCGGAGAAGAAAAAGGACAAACACAAGCTCAAATGGGAGGGTCCCTTCATAATTGACGAAGTTCTTACCGGAGGAGCGTACCGTCTTCGTGACGCATCAGACAATCGCCTAGAGCCGAACCCCTGGAATGCGGCCAGACTCCAAAGGTTCTATGCCTAGCGCCGAACCCTTTGTTAGTCTCCTTCTCCCCTACAATTTCCATAACTCTTTCCCCCTTTTACACAATTTTTTCGCTTTAAAAGCTCTCATTCAGCTCGATCGAATACTGCTGGCGTACACATTTTTACAAACGTACGCCCATTATACCTGGGGGCTTCTTTTAATAGAAGCTTGTTGATATTACTTGCCGAGCATTAAGCTCATCACACATACACGTCTCTCCCGTATGTCTTTTCTTTACCATTATATGCATCGATATGACTTAAGTTTTGGCCAAGCGGGTTCTTGGCTCTGTGCTTACCCTCGTTCCCGATTGTTTGGCTAGGTGGTAAAGGAGCACCTCTCGATTATTACTGCCGGGTCATCCGGATGTGTACCTCAGGTGGGTGAAGCCGAAAGCTAAGCGTTCTTAAGGGAATATTCAGCGGTGGATGAAAAATATTTTTGGCACTCACTCTCATGAACCACGGAAGTTATACACCTTTGTGATTTTCACATCACAATTCGGACATGTCTACTAATGCATGCACACCCAGGGAAAGGAACCCCTAATGGAACTATTATCCTTGGAAGATGTTTCTTACAATCTCAATGTAATATAACATAACTAGTCGGATACAACTTGTCTGTTCAAGCAACTATGACCCCTACGCTTAGTTTTCCACGCATGCCCCAGCCTATTCGGCCGTGACGGTATTCGGAAACACTCCACACCTTTGGGTGCGGAGGTCAAAACGAAAAGGTCTGCCATGACAAATGATATACAATTCGGCTAGAAATTCCACATGTTGAGGAAAGTACATAGTCACTTGGACTCAAACACTTCTGCCTCTATACCATCTAACATGCAGTCTAATTTACAATCCTGTTGGGAATATTTGGCGGCCACCTCTACTTGGTCATATACTAAACTAACGGGAATTTCTTCCCCTTTCGACCCTACCGGCCTAACCCGTGCCATGTGATTAGGATCAAGCTTGGTGTACCGAGTTTTCACCATGGCCCAAGCCTCTCGCGCACCCTCTCGGCAGGCCGATATCTTCCATAGCCGGATACGTCGCCGCACTCCTTTAAACAGCTCTACAAGCTCCTCCATACTTCCTGGAGGGGAGGCGGATGGCCATAGAGCCTTGGCAACACTCCGCATCACCAGCCGGGCCTGTTTGTGCACTCGCAATAGCCCTTGCAGCAAATCACTCGATGATCCGGGCCCGTCAATATACCTGCGATCACAACTATATCAGTTTCATCCACTTCCGAACTACTTTCAAAATAGTTCAGATTCATACTGAATATGCCGCCCCGTAGCTTCTTGTTCTCCTTCACGGAATCGGCTAGCTGGGCCCGCACATCTCTCAGCTCTTCGCCTAGCTGGGTCTTGCAATCCTGGAGCTGGTTTTTCTCAATAATGGCCTGCTTCAGCACACAATCGCATGTAGCTTGTAGCCTTTTGGCTTCTTGCTCATTTCCTTGCGCGACTTCCCACACCTCTTTGAGTCCCCCTGACCATTATGTCATGGTATAAGCAAGACTGTTAGTATTCTGGGCATATAAGTATATTTTCTCGTTGGAGGGGAATATTCCCAGGTGACGCCTTCTTGAACTATTTTAGTTCGGCGGTAGCAGCATTTAGCTGCGTCCGACATTGTTCCAGCTCTTGGGATAGCAAGTTGTTCTTCTCTGTAAGAACCTGGTTATACAACGGTCCTTAAATCAGTTGTACCAACTGCTTTCAGTCCCGGGGGCTACTGGCATAGGCTATCCTTTTTTGATAAAGTAACCTTACCTGCACATCTGTTAGATATTGCCTCGTGGCTTTTCTAAACCCGTCTCAAGCAGCTCGGATGTATGCGTAGCCCGAGCTAAAGGCATTAAATGCCTCGTCCGAGAACTTCGGGTCTCGTAAAACAGCCCTGCAGCACCGATGATTCATGGCGCTCTCTACTTCCAGTTGGTAACGGACATATTGTCCGAACCCTCGGCCGAAGGGCAGTCCGGCTTTGTTCCTATATCGGCCCCCGTCGCCCCGACTGGATCTAAATCTTGGTTGTTGGGAACGCGGCCGACCGGACTCCCGGACGCAGTTCGGCGAACCTTTTTCCTGTAATCAAACAGGCGCATAGGTCACCGTTGGATACGGCCACTGAAAAATATATTTATCCGTACCTCCTCGATGAAGGCCTGGCGGTGCCTTCAACGGCCCTCCTCTTCGCAGATCTGTCCGGTGCAGGAACCGATTTCCTCGATATCACCGAACGCCTCCCCTATAGAACGCGCGACAATGCGGTGGGTGAGGCAGAGTAAGAACACCCTTTCAGAGAAGGTGTTTCTTGATTACTTACCTGTGAAGCAGGAAGAAGACTAGGGTAGTTGGAGATGATGGCCACTTCTATGCCATCATAGCTCGTCTGGTAAAACACCCCCTCCGCGAGCACCACAAATATATCCGGATCCTCTTCAAACCCGGGATCAAGCTCCCGGTTGTGATCCTCCGGCTGCGGGGCGGGACTATGAAATCCCTCGGTGACCTTTCGCCAGTGCTGTCATAAGCAAACAAGCTAGAAGTTTATCAAAGGCAATTCAGAGATGGAAGGAGCAAAAACAGAGGGTTGGGCCTTACCCAACTGGGAGGATTATACATAGAGTACAGTCTCTGAGTTTGATGCGAAGGAATTCCTTTTCCTCCCCTTTGAACAGTTTGGCTAATATCTTAGCCAAAGCGGCAGGGGTGTCCGGACCTTTCCGGCTGCAGCGAGAGGCGTCATCCTCCCCATTGTAGTGCCACATTGGAAGCCCTCTGTATTGGAGCGGCTGGACCTCTCACGCTATGGAGATCGCCATAATCTCAATAACTGTGAGCCCGGAGTGAGCGAGCTCTTTTATCTTGCTCATCAGCTGACGAACCTCTGCGCCATCCTCCTCTTCAAGGCTCCGGGGACGCCAACTGTGACGTTTCTTCAGCGGGACGCACGCAAATTCAGGGAGACCCTTTTGAACCGGGTCGGGAAGCGCGATGTCCTAAATATAGAACCATTCGGAGGGCCATTCATCAGGCGCCTTCCTTGGAGTGCTGGATAGATATCCGGTATTGGCGACGCACCATACTTTGGCTCCGCCCACTTCAAATATCGACCCTTCGTGATTGCGCGGGACGAGACAAAACAGCTTCCTCCACAACTCGAAATGAGCCTTGATGCCCAAAAATAATTCGCATAAAGCGGCGTAACCCGCAATGTGCAGAATAGAGGCCGGAGTGAAGTTGTGCAGCTGGAGGCCGTAATACTCTAGAAGCCCTCGGAGGAACGGATGGATTGGAAATCCAACGCATCTTAGCAGGAAGGGGACAAAACACACTCGCTCTCCCCCAGGCGGATTGGGGAAGTCCTCTGCCTGAGTCCCCTGATTGAAGGAAGCTAGCCCCGTTCGAATAGGGACTAGATCCGCAGGGGGAAGGAATCCCTGCGTTTGCAACTTTATCAATTGGCTATGAGACACAGAACACCTCTCCCACTCGCCTTTCTCTGGGCCGGGATGAGCGGAGGAGCTGGGAACACTAGCCATGCTAGAATGGTTTCTCCTAAGCAGTCTCTGGGGATCTC
The DNA here is from genome assembly GCA_021605205.1 of Aegilops longissima. NCBI lineage: Eukaryota > Viridiplantae > Streptophyta > Magnoliopsida > Poales > Poaceae > Aegilops > Aegilops longissima. The sequence continues at coordinate 105,177,470 of CM038677.1, read as the reverse complement.
TTCCGCGCGGCGCTGAATGGATCTAGGATCCAATCTCTTTAAATAGGCGCTCTTCCCCGCATGGATGAGGTGTTATTCGCAAAATACCCTGACTTTCCACATTCGCTCGACACGTGGAGGGTGGAGATTATTTAACGTACAGAAGCCAAAGAGGCGACATTGGATCAATGGCCGAATATATTAGTTGGAGAGGGAACCCGCCTTGCAACGCCGAAGACTATCTACATGCCAAACACCTCGTCATTGAAGCCTGGTTCGGGGGCTACTGAGGGAGTCCTGGACTAAGGGGTCCTCGGGCGTCCGACCTGTTATCTACTGGGCCGGATTGATGGGCTGTGAAGACATGAAGACCGAAGACTGCACCCGTGTTCGGATTGCACTCTACTTGGCGTGGAAGGCAAGCTAGGCGACCTATTATGAAGATTTCCTCCTATGTAACCGACCTCATGTAACCCAAGATCTCTCTAGTGTCTATATAAACCGGAGAACATAGTCCGGATAGGATAGATTCATGACCATATACTCATAGGCTAGACTTCTAGGGTTTAGCCATTACGATCTCATGGTAGATCAACTCTTGTAACACTCATATTCATCAAGATCAATCAAGCAGGAAGTAGGGTATTACCTCCATAGAGAGGGCCCGAACCTGGGTAAACATCGTGTCCCCCGTCTCCTGTTACCATCGATCCTAGATGCACAGTTTTGGACCCCCTACCCGAGATCCACCGGTTTTGACACTGACAATCGTCGTAGTGCTTAGGCGAAGCCCTGCGCAGATCACATCACCATCATCGTCACCACGCCGTCGTTCTGACGAAACTCTCCCTCGTCACTTTGCTGGATCAAGAGTTCGAGGGATGTCATCGAGCTGAACGTGTGCTGAACTCGGAGGTGTCGTACGTTCGGTGCTTGATCGGTTGGATCGCGAAGACGTTCGACAACATCAACTACGTTAAGCTAACGCTTCCACTTCCGGTCTACGAGGGCACGTGGACACACTCTCCTGCTCTCCTTGCTATGCATCTCCTAAATAGATCTTGCGTGATCATAGGAAATTTTTGAAATTGCATGTTACGTTCCCCAACAGTGGCATCCGAGTCAGGTCTATGAGTAGATGATATGCATGAGTAGAACACAAAGAGTTGTGGGCAATCATAGTCATACTGCTTACCACCAACGTCTTATTTTGATTCGGCGGTATTGTTGGATGAAGTGGCCCAGACCAACCTTACATGACCACGTTCATGAGACCGGTTCCACCGGCAGACATGCAACTTGTTTTGCATAAAGTTGGCTGGCAGGTGTCTGTTTCTCCAACTTTAGTTGAATCGAATTTGACTATGGCAGGTCCTTGTTGAAGGTTAAAATAGCACACTTGACAAAAAATCGCTGTGGTTTTGATGCGTAGGTAAGAACAGTCCTTACTAGAAGCCTGTAGCAGCCACGTAAAACTTGCAACAACAAAGTAGAGGATGTCTAACTTGTTTTTGCAGGGCATGTTGTGATGTGATATGGTCAAGACATGATGTGATATATTTTGATGTATGAGATGATCATGTTTTGTAAAAGTTATCGGCAACTGGCAGGAGCCTTATGGTTGTCGCTTTATTGTATGAAATGCAATCGCCATGTAATGGCTTTACTTTATCACTATGCGTTAGCGATAGTCGTAGAAGCAATAGTTGGCGAGACGACAACGACACTATCATGGAGACCAAGGTGTCAAGCCAGTGATAATGGAGATCATAACGGTGCTTTGGAGATGGAGATCAAAGACACAAGATGATGATGGCCATATCATGTCACATATTTTGATTGCATGTGATGTTTATCTTTTATGCATCTTATTTTGCTTAGTACGGCGGTAGCATTATAAGATGACCCCTCACTAAATTTCAAGGTATAAGTGTTCTCCCTTAGTATGCACCGTTGCGACAGTTCGTCGTGCCGAGACACCACGTGATGAACGGGTGTGATAAGCTCTACGTTCACATACAACGGGTGCAAAATAGTTTTGCACGTGCAAAATACTCAGGTTAAACTTGACGAGTATAGCATGTACAGATATGGCCTCGGAACACTAAGACCGAAAGGTTGAACGTGAATCTTATAGTAGATATGATCAACATAGAGATGTTCACCATTGAAAACTACTCCATCTCACGTGATGATCGGACATGGTTTAGTTGATATGGATCATGTGATCATTTAGATGACTCGAGGGATGTCTATCTAAGTGGGAGTTCTTTAGTAATATGATTAATTGAACTTAAATTTATCATGAACTTAGTCCTGATAGTTTTTACATATCTATGTTGTAGATCAATGGCCCGTGCTACCGTTCCCTTGAATTTCAATGTGTTCCTAGAGAAAGCTAAGTTGAAAGATGATGGTAGCAACTACACAGACTGGGTCCGTAACTTGAGGATTATCCTCATTGCTGCACAGAAGAATTACGTCCTTGATGCACCGCTAGGTGCAAGGCCTGCTACAGGAGCAACCCCGGACGTTATGAACGTCTGGCAAGCTAAATTTCATGACTCCTCGATAGTTCAGTGCGCCATGCTTTACGACTTAGAATCGGAACTTCAAAGACGTTTTGAACGTCATGGAGCATATGAGATGTTCCAGGAGTTGAAGTTAATATTTCAAGCAAATGCCTGAGTTGAGAGATATGAAGTCTCCAACAAGTTATATAGCTGCAAGATGGAGGAGAATAGTTCTGTCAGTGAACACATACTCAGAATGTCTGGGTACCATAACCACTTGACTCAGCTGGGAGTTAATCTTCTTGATGATAGTGTTATTGACAGAGTTCTTCAATCACTGCCACCAAGCTATAAAGGCTTCATGATGAACTATAATATGCAAGGGATGAACAAGACGATTCCCGAGCTCTTTGTAATGCTCAAGGCTGCGGAGGTAGAAATCAAGAAGGAGCATCAAGTGTTGATAGTTAACAAGACCACTAGTTTCAAGAAAAAGGGCAAAGGGGAGAAGGTGAACTTCAAGAAGAATAGCAAGCAAGTTGCTGCTCCCAGGAAGAAGCCCAAGTCTGGACCTAAGTCTAAAACTGAGTGCTTCTACTGCAAAGGGACTGGTCATTGGAAGCGGAACTGCCCCAAGTATTTGGCGGATAAGAAGGATGGCAAAGAAAGGTATATTTGATATACATGTTATTGATGTGTACCTTACTAATGCTCGTAGTAGCGCATGGGTATTTGATACTGGTTATGTTGCTCATATTTGCAACTCGAAACAGGGGCTACAGATTAAATGAAGATTGGCTAAGGACGAGGTGACGATGCACGTCGGAAATGGTTCCAAGGTCGATGTGATCGTCGTCGACACGCTACCTCTACATCTACCTTCGGGATTAGTTTTAGACTTGAATAATTGTTATTTGGTGCCAGCATTGAGCATGAACATTATATCTGGATCTTTTTTGATGTGAGACGGTTATTCATTTAAATCAGAGAATAATGGTTGTTCTATTTATATGAGTAATATCTTTTATGGTCATGCACCCTTGAAGAGTGGTCTATTTTTGTTGAATCTCGATCGTGGTGATACACATATTCATAATATTGATGCCAAAAGATGCAAAGTTGATAATGATAGTGCAACATATTTGTGGCACTGCCGTTTAGGTCATATTGGTGTAAAGCGCATGAAGAAACTCCATGCGGATGGGCTTTTGGAATCACTTGATTATGAATCATTTGATGCTTGCGAACCATGCCTCATGGGCAAGATGACTAAGACTCCGTTCTCCGGAACAATGGAGCGAGCAACTGATTTATTGGAAATAATACATACCGATGTATGCGGTCCAATGAGTGCTGAGGCTCGCGGTGGGTATCATTATTTTCTGACCTTCGCAGATGATTTGAGCAGATATGAGTATATCTACTTAATGAAACACAAGCCTGAAACATTTGAAAAGTTCAAAGAATTTCAGAGTGAAGTAGAAAATCATCGTAACAAAAAAAAAGTTTCTATGATCAGATCGCGGAGGCGAATATTTGAGTTATGAGTTTGGTCTTCATTTAAAACAATGTGGAATAGTTTCGCAACTCACGCCACCTAGAACACCACAACGTAATGGTGTGTCCGAACGTCGTAACCGTACTTTATTAGATATGGTGTGATCTATGATGTCTCTTACCGATTTACCACTATCATTTTGGGGTTATGTGTGACGCCCCAAGACCGGAGCTTCAGTTGCCTTCCAGGGTTTCCGAGTGTTGTCGTGTGGTTTGTTTTGTTTTTGCATTGCATCATGTCATCATGCCTTCATGTCATTAATTTTTTTAAAACTCTTCTAAATAAATTGTATGGATTTTTTCGATCCATTTAAACCGAGGGTATTCACATGGTGAATTCTCTTTATAACATATCCTTCCAATATTTTAGGGAGCTATATTAAATATTCCATTGTTTTGGAATCATCATAACACACTTGCAAAAATCCCAATGCCTTTCATTATTTCTACTCTTGGCCTCTAACTTTGTCACTTGTCCTTTCATCATTTTTCCGGAGTTCCACCAAAAAAATCCTTGGATCATTTTTGTTAAATCCCTCGCATTTTTTGCGAGCTCGGGAAAATTATCCGTAGCCGCAAGTCCTTTCCCTATCCCTCTCTTTCTTTCGTCTCTCTATTTTTTTTTTTACGCTAAATTAGAGTTAGAGAGAGCCAGCCCATCCGGCCTCTAGCCCAGCAGCCAGCCTCCTAAGCAGGCCCCCGGCCTTTCTTCTCCTCCGCCGGCCTCCCTAGGCCCACCAACCCCAAGGCCCAAGCCGGCCCTTCCTAACCCTAGGCGCCAGGCCCAGCCTCCCTCGATCCCCTCCTGCTCGATCCCTCCCTCCAGCGCCGTCGTCTCCTCCCGATCCCTCGCTCGTCCGCCTCGTCCCCAACTCGCGCCCGATCCCCCTCGCGCCCTTGCAGCCCCTCTCCTCCTCCTCACCTTCCCTCGCCGCCTCTCTTCCTCCGCCGCCATCCCTTCCCGTCGACCTCGCGTCCTCACGCGCCTCCCGTGAGACCATGTCGCCTCTGCGCCATGGCCGTGGCCTCGAGCCGCCCATCGTCGCCCGCCTCCCGTGTCTCCTCCCTTGCTGCCCCCGCGATGATGGTGACCCGGCCGCGCCCAGCCTCCGTTCCTCGACCTCTCCGACATGGAGCGCCGCGCGCCCGACCTCCTCCTCGTCGCCTCCTCCCGTCCCCTTGACCTCCGCTGCAACAAGGCCGGAGCCTCGTCGGCCTCCGTCGCCTGCGGTCGTGCCCCTCTCCTGCACCCTCTCGCCGACCCTGCTGCTCCCGTCGGCCCCGCCTTGCGCCTCCTCGCCGAGGCCACCTGGTTCATCCACCATCGCCTCCTTGCTGGCATCCCGAGCCCCTTGTGTGTTTGGTGTTGGACCGTCGAGGCTGGCTAGTTCGACCGTCGAGACCGCCAAGTTCCTGATGGATGCGCGAAGTACCCGGCGAGACCTGTTTTCGTCAAGTTCGACTACACCCGGAAACGCCAAGTACCCCTTCGGAATGTACCAAGTTCGACTACGTGATGCGTCAAGTACCACTACGACCCGACGACCACCGAACCGGAAGCGACAAGTACCCGATGAAACGTGTACAACTACCGTCGCCGAAGACACGTATACGGAACCGTCAAGTTCGACTACCTTCGTGTGTACCACTACTTCCGATGGCGAGATGTACCACTATCATCGATCGTGAACGACTACTTCCTCTACTTCCCTCGGCGACCCGTGAACGTCTACTTCCCTCTCTGAAACTCGACCCGTCCTGTTTGAGCGTTCGAAGGTATAACCCGTGGCGACCGCCGTGATCGAATCATCTTTGCGATGCCCATCTTTTGCCATGCCACCGTTCCATGGGAACCGGTATCCGGATCACCCACCATCTTGCATGACTCGCTTCACACGCTTTCCTTTGCACCGATATCTCAATCGAGTTATCGGAACCGATATGTTGCCGTGGCATCATTTTCGGATTCGTTGCCGTGGCACCCCTTTCTTCCACCACGGTGACATAAAGCTTCATAATGCTCATGCCAACATTTTCATAAAATATTGCATAAAACTTGCACTTGTCATCCGCATCATGATAACAACAATTAAAATGTTTATAATTGTTGTTTGCATTATTTTGCTTAAATGCCATGCTAAAATGATTTATTTCATATCTTAATAACCGTAGCTCCATTTTAAATAATTTATATATGTAAATGGGGTAGAAAAATGCCTAGTTTAACATGGTAGCTTTACTTTGCATGTTTAACAACTCTAAAATATGCTTTAGGTCAGATCAGTACCTAATCCATAATTTGCTTATGGGGATTTTCCGGAATTGTTGTTCGTTGTTTCCGGCCTCATTTAAACTTGCCTAGATAGGTAGTTTCTTTATGCTTCACCTCTTGCCATGTTTAATAACATTTAATATTGTTGAGTACCTAATCGGGAGAGAACTAAATAATTGATGTGGTGTTTTGTCAATATGCAACTCGTTGCATATTGAGCTCCACTAATTTGTAGTGTTGTTTGTTGCACTTTGCCATGCCTCTTTAAACCGGACATGCATCATACTTGTTTGTGCATCATGCCATGTTTATGTGATGGTTGTTTACTATGTTGTTTGTTTGTTTCCGGTCTGCTTTTCTCGTTAGCTTCGGTTCCGTTCCGGAGTTGTGAGGATCCGTTCGACTTCGTCCGTTTGTCTTCTTCATGGACTCGTTCTTCTTCCTTGCGGGATTTCAGGCAAGATGACCATACCCTCGAAATCACTTCTATCTTTGCTTGCTAGATGCTCGCTCTTTTGCTATGCCTATGCTACGATGCCTACCACTTGCTATATCATGCCACCCACATTGCCATGTCAAACCTCTAACCATCCTTTCCTAGCAAACCGTTGTTTGGCTATGTTACCGCTTTGCTCAGCCCCTCTTATAGCGTTGTTAGTTGCAGGTGAAGCTGAAGTTTGTTCCTTGTTGGAACATGGAGATGTTGTTCCTTGTTGGAACATGTTTACTTGTTGGGATATCACAATATATCTTATTTATTAATGCATCTATATACTTGGTAAAGGGTGGAAGGCTCGGCCCTATGCTTGGTGTTTTGTTCCACTCTTGCCGCCCTAGTTTCCGTCATATCGGTGTTATGTTCCCGGATTTTTGCGTCCCTAACGCGGTCGGGTGATTTATGGGACCCCCTTGACAGTTCGCTTTGAATAAGACTTTTCCAGCAAGGCCCAACATTGGTTTTAACATTTGCCTCACCCAGTCCTTTTTCCCTTGGGTTTCCGGAGCCCGAGGGTCATCTTTATTTTAGCCCCCCCGGACCAGTGCTTCTCTAAGTGCTGGCCCGAACCGAGCCGCTCTGAGGGCCACCTCGGGCAACTCGAGGGTTGGTTTTACTCGTAGCTTTGTCTCATCCGGTGTTGCCACGAGAGCGAGATATGTGCAGCTCCTATCGGGATTGTCGGCGCATCGGGCGGTCTTGCTGGTCTTGTTTTATTGCTGTGAAATGTCTTGTAGCCGGGATTCCGAGACTGATCGGGTCTTCCCGGGGAGAAGGAATATCCTTCGTTGATCGCGAGAGCTTATCATGGGCTAAGTTGGGACACCCTGCAGGGTTTTGAACTTTCAAAGCCGTGCCAGCGGTTATGTGGCAGATGGGAATTTGTTAATGTCCGGTTGTAGAAAACCCGAGGTTGATCTTAATTAAAATACACCAACCGTGTGCGTAACCGTGAGTGTCTCTTTTCGGGGTTGATCGAAAGGAGAACACGGTGTTGGAGTTATGTTTGACGTAAGTAGTTTCAGGATCACTTCTTGATCATAGTTGTTCGACCGTGCTCTGCCTTCTCTTCTCGCTCTCATTTGCGTATGTAGCCACCATATATGCTAGTCGCTTGCTGCAGCTCCACCTCACTACCTTGCCCTACCTTTAAGCTTAAATAGTCTTGATCTCATGGTGTGAGATTGCTGAGTCCCGTGACTCACGATACTTCAAAACCAGTTTGCGGTGCCGATGAAACCGTGCGGTGATGCACCGAGCTCAAGGAGGAGCTCGATGAAGATCTTGTTCTTTGTGTTGTTTCGTTTGAGTTGATCAAGAGTGGAGCCAGTTGGGACGATCCGGGATCTGTAGCATTTGGGGTAGTCTTCTTTTATTTTGGTTCCGTAGTCGGACCTTGTTTGTATCTGTATGATGTAATGTTTTACTCATGTATTGTGTGAAGTGGCGATTGTAAGCCAACTATGTATCTCTTTTCCTTATGTATTACATGGGTTGTGTGAAGATTACCTCACTTGCGACATTGCTTTCAATGCGGTTATGCCTCTAAGTCGTGCTTCGACACGTGGGAGATATAGCCGCATCGAGGCGTTCAAGTTGGTAATCGAGCCTTCCCGACTTAGGAGCCCCTACTTGATTGTTTCTTGGCGTTGTTGAGTCTAGAACGGAAAATGTTTTGAGTCTTAGGATTATATATATCGGAGAGTAGGATTCTTTTTACTCCTCGGTCCTTAAATCGCTCTGGTGAGGTATCCCGACGTAGAATTTTGACTTTTCTCTCCTCAAATTTCACTAAAATTTTTTAGGATCACGTGGGTATCTTGGAATCGTTCCGATGGTTTTGTGGCGAGAACATTGTTCTTGGTGCCTCGACATTTAGGGGTTGTGGCGGTGTCCCGGGAGTTGAGCTCGAGGTGTTGTCGTCACAATTTTATCGTTGCGATTCTGGAATACCCGAGTTTTGCCGACATCGAAATCTCTTTTGTGCAGTTGTTGGTGAGATAACCCCGATAGCCCGATCTTGTGGCGAGTCGGGAGTATTGCCATGACTTGTATAACGGATGTTTTTCAAGGTCGAGGTACACGATTTCGAGGATTTCTTGGTTATGTGTTGAAGGATGGATACAATTTGGATCTAGGTATTGTTAGTTTGGGTGATATATTTTGTGTCCCTGATCCCCAACACCAGATTGCATAACCAGAAAGTTTCGGGAGTTCATAGGTGGGAATTCAAGTAGCTCCTAGAATATCTTTCCGACAGATGCATGATATGGGATTGGGTAAATCTCTATCATATGTATTTGTTCCGTCTTATTCTGCAAGCCAATCCTTGTTTTGTTTTATTTGTGGTATTCAAGTTGCTTCAATGTCAAGTGTTGATTCCATACCTTATTCTAAATGGTGTTCTCATATTGCTATGTGAATACTAATCCTTCTTGATCACTGAGCTTGTCATGTTAATTCTTTTCTCAACCGGCGTGCTTCTCTTCAAGTGGATCCGATCATTCCAACATTCGCAAGATAAATTCTAAGCTTTTTCTCAACGGTGTTCGTTTCATCCGACCCAAGTTGCCTTTGTTTTCCCGCCCTCCCACCCTTTTTTTTTTCTTCAAGGACTCAGATTTCTTAATCAAGTATCCATTTTATTGAGTGAAGTTTCTTCATTCTTTTCCTTTAATGTTGTATCCGGTGATTTCTCATGAAGACGCTAAGGAAGCTTTTACCTTATCATTGTTCCATTCTAATTTTCTTTTCCGGTGGATTTAAGTCAAGTTTTCAGTGTTGATCGTATTCTTTTCATCGTTTCAAATGCTTTCTCTTGTCGGTGCATCTCTTAATCATCCACTTCTCACTATTCAATTGTTCCGGAGTGTTGAAGATATCTCAGAAGATTCTAGTTTCCATTCTCAATTCACTCAAGTTCTTTTGAGGTTGTTATCTCATTCAAGCCATTTAATTCTACCGGTGCAATATCTATTTCAATCAATCGTTCAACGGTGTTTTCTTTTGAGTGGGCCCTAACCCACAGGTCTTTCCCAGGATCTTACCTGACTCTTTTATTTTCAGGAGCTATTCCCAAATTCATTGCAAAGTTTGACGTAAGAATGAGTTATCATCAGTCAAATGTCTTTCTCCAAGATCTTTCAAATTATCTTCATCGTTGGTTCAACCTTTCTAATTTTCATTCCGGAGTGTCTCAACAATTCATGGTGGTGTTTCTCGTTGTCATTCTCGAATTTTGAAGACCGAAGAAGAGTTTCTCTTAAATCTCGCTCCTTTCTCTTCAAGATTCATGGTTCTAGCTTCGTGCCATCCTCATAATTGTTTTGATTGTGAGAATTCTTTTAACCCACCCGGAGTATTTCAGGAGTCTTTTCAGTTTGATTCTTCTAAGCCCATCATCTCAGAATTATTCATTCAAGCGTTCAACTCTTGTTTTCCAAATCTTACCGGTGCATCATTCAAGTATTCACTAATCAGTTCATGATTTCTTCGTTCTCATGGATCTAAATTCTCTCAAGTATCTTCGTTCATTTCTAATTCCTTACGGTGATTCGTTCTTTTTTCTTCGTTCATTCTCAATTCTTACGGTGGTTTGTTCAAGATTTCACTTCCGTTGTTATCATATCAATTTATTCGTTGTTTCAATCCCACCGGTGGTTCCATCAATACCTTCCCAAGCTTGCGCCATATCTATCTTAATCCTTTCTACGAGAATAAGTAGTATGCCAAATCCATTGCTTGTCATCAATTTAATTGATGAAGGATCAACATTATGTAATTCTTATTCTTGTTTCATCGTGTAAATTCAATTCCTTATTCCGGAGGTTCATCAAAATTCGTGATTTCATTTGTTCATCTTTCTTTCCGGAGTTCCAAGTTTTCTCGGCTATATCATTTCAAAGCTTCATCTTATCACTGCAAGGTTTCACCTTGTATTTGCAACTTCTCTTTCTTTTATCATCCTTTTCTTACCGGAGTTCATCATGGAGGCTCTGCATGGTGCTTCCTCAAGGATTCTTTTCATTCATCAATTGTTCTCCAAGATTTCTCTCGGAGTTAAGATCCGTCAAGCTACTCAAAATAAGCATGGTGTTAAACACATGTTTTGTTTTGAGGAGTTCAAGTATTCTTCTTCTTGCATTTCGAAGTGCAATTCTTTCTACCTTATCTCTTGAGGTGGTGTTATGTCATTCTCGACAATTTGAGTTCGTGTTTCATGATTCACATGTTGTCAAGAATGAGGTATTTTAAATCCATCAATCTCTTCATTGGACTTGTCTTGGGCTATATTTCACCTAAAGCTTTCCCTAAGGATTGTTGCTATTTATGGTGCTTATAAATGACCCAAGTTCTTCATTTGTCCTCCCGGTGATAGAAGATTTCATCTTCTTGTTGATCTTAATCCAATCAATTGTTTCCGTTGGTGGCAGAAGCTCGCCTCATAATTTTGAGATGTTATTCATAAGCCCACTACAAGCTTATTCTTACCGTTGTTGTTCTTCAAACAACTCCGTTCTAGTCTTCCTCGTAAGGATGTTTCTTTCAAATTCATTTGTGGTAGAAGTTGTCGTTTTCTTCTCCGTCCCTTTATCCCATCAATCTAGATTCTATTCTTTCGTTTCGAAGGCATTGTGATGTTGTGCTCTTCAATCATCACCTTGTTTATCAAGACCATGTTCTTTTCCTTGCTTATCGTTTAACCGGAGTGTCATGTTTTCATTCGAGTTCTTTTCATCTTATCAAGTTTCCTCCTTCTTTTAGTCGGAGTGCTGCCCAAATTATATCAATCTTATTTCTTCTCTATCTTGTTTTAACCAGAGTGGTTTCAATATCTATTTTATCACTTAACCTCTTGGTTTTCGTCGTATCCCTTGTTCCTCTTTTCTAACAGAGTGTTTTCAACCTTTCTTCATCTTCGTTGTTTTCTTCTTTCATTTTGTTCAACCTCTCAAGGTTCTTTGGTTTCACTCGTTTGTCAGAGAAGCAACTTTGTTTTACCTCTTCCTCTTCCGTTTTTCTCCGGTGCCATCCTAGATCTCGGGACGAGATCCTCTCGTAGTGGTGGAGTGTTGTGACGCCCCAAGACCGGAGCTTCAGTTGCCTTCCAGGGTTTCCGAGTGTTGTCGTGTGGTTTGTTTTGTTTTTGCATTGCATCATGTCATCATGCCTTCATGTCATTAATTTTTTTAAAACTCTTCTAAATAAATTGTATGGATTTTTTCGATCCATTTAAACCGAGGGTATTCACATGGTGAATTCTCTTTATAACATATCCTTCCAATATTTTAGGGAGCTATATTAAATATTCCATTGTTTTGGAATCATCATAACACACTTGCAAAAATCCCAATGCCTTTCATTATTTCTACTCTTGGCCTCTAACTTTGTCACTTGTCCTTTCATCATTTTTCCGGAGTTCCACCAAAAAAATCCTTGGATCATTTTTGTTAAATCCCTCGCATTTTTTGCGAGCTCGGGAAAATTATCCGTAGCCGCAAGTCCTTTCCCTATCCCTCTCTTTCTTTCGTCTCTCTATTTTTTTCTTTTCTGCTAAATTAGAGTTAGAGAGAGGAGCCAGCCCATCCGGCCTCTAGCCCAGCAGGCCAGCCTCCCTAAGCAGGCCCCTGGCCTTTCTTCTCCTCCGCCGGCCTCCCTAGGCCCACCAACCCCAAGGCCCAAGCCGGCCCCTTCCTAACCCTAGGCGCCAGGCCCAGCCTCCCCTCGATCCCCTCCTGCTCGATCCCTCCCTCCAGCGCCGTCGTCTCCTCCCGATCCCCTCGCTCGTCCGGCCTCGTCCCCAACTCGCGCCCGATCCCCCCTCGCGCGCCCTTGCCGGCCCCTCTCCTCCTCCGCACCTTCCCTCGCCGCCTCTCTTCCTCCGCCGCCATCCCTTCCCGTCGACCTCGCGTCCTCACCGCGCCTCCCCGTAGACCATGTCGCCTCTGCGCCATGGCCGTGGCCTCGAGCCGGCCCGTCGTCGCCCCGCCTCCCGTGTCTCCTCCCGCCGCGGCCCCGCCGGTGATGGTGACCCCGGCCGCGCCGCGCGCCCTCCGTTCCTCGACCTCTCCGACATGGAGCGCCGCGCGCCCGACCTCCTCCTCGTCGCCTCCTCCCGTCCCCTTGACCTCCGCTGCAACAAGGCCGGAGCCTCGTCGGCCTCCGTCGCTGCTTGGTCGTGCCCTCTCCTGCACCTCTCGCCGACCTGCTGCTCCCGTCGGCCCGCCTTGCGCCTCCTCGCCGAGGCCACCTGGTTCATCCACCATCGCCTCCTTGCTGGCATCCCGAGCCCCTTGTGTGTTTGGTGTTGGACCGTCGAGGCTGGCTAGTTCGACCGTCGAGACCGCCAAGTTCCTGATGGATGCGCGAAGTACCCGGCGAGACCTGTTTTCGTCAAGTTCGACTACACCCGGAAACGCCAAGTACCCCTTCGGAATGTACCAAGTTCGACTACGTGATGCGTCAAGTACCACTACGACCCGACGACCACCGAACCGGAAACGACAAGTACCCCGATGAAACGTGTACAACTACCGTCGCCGAAGACCTGTGTAACGGAACCGTCAAGTTCGACTACCTTCGTGTGTACCACTACTTCCGATGACGAGATGTACCACTATCATCGATCGTGAACGACTACTTCCTCTACTTCCCTCGACGACCCGTGAACGTCTACTTCCCTCTACGAAACTCGACCCGTCCTGTTTGAACGTTCCGAAGGTATAACCCGTGACGACCGCCGTGATCGAATCATCTTTGCGATGCCCATCTTTTGCCATGCCACCGTTCCATGGGAACCCGGTATCCGGGATCACCCCACCATCTTGCATGACTCGCTTCCGTCACGCTTTCCTTTGCACCGATATCTCAATCGAGTTATCGGAACCGATATGTTGCCGTGGCATCATTTTCGGATTCGTTGCCGTGGCACCCCTTTCTTCCACCACGGTGACATAAAGCTTCATAATGCTCATGCCAACATTTTCATAAAATATTGCATAAAACTTGCACTTGTCATCCGCATCATGATAACAACAATTAAAATGTTTATAATTGTTGTTTGCATTATTTTGCTTAAATGCCATGCTAAAATGATTTATTTCATATCTTAATAACCGTAGCTCCATTTTAAATAATTTATATATGTAAATGGGGTAGAAAAATGCCTAGTTTAACATGGTAGCTTTACTTTGCATGTTTAACAACTCTAAAATATGCTTTAGGTCAGATCAGTACCTAATCCATAATTTGCTTATGGGGATTTTCCGGAATTGTTGTTCGTTGTTTCCGGCCTCATTTAAACTTGCCTAGATAGGTAGTTTCTTTATGCTTCACCTCTTGCCATGTTTAATAACATTTAATATTGTTGAGTACCTAATCGGGAGAGAACTAAATAATTGATGTGGTGTTTTGTCAATATGCAACTCGTTGCATATTGAGCTCCACTTAATTTGTAGTGTTGTTTGTTGCACTTTGCCATGCCTCTTTAAACCGGACATGCATCATACTTGTTTGTGCATCATGCCATGTTTATGTGATGGTTGTTTACTATGTTGTTTGTTTGTTTCCGGTCTGCTTTTCTCGTTAGCTTCGGTTCCGTTCCGGAGTTGTGAGGATCCGTTCGACTTCGTCCGTTTGTCTTCTTCATGGACTCGTTCTTCTTCCTTGCGGGATTTCAGGCAAGATGACCATACCCTCGAAATCACTTCTATCTTTGCTTGCTAGATGCTCGCTCTTTTGCTATGCCTATGCTACGATGCCTACCACTTGCTATATCATGCCACCCACATTGCCATGTCAAACCTCTAACCATCCTTTCCTAGCAAACCGTTGTTTGGCTATGTTACCGCTTTGCTCAGCCCCTCTTATAGCGTTGTTAGTTGCAGGTGAAGCTGAAGTTTGTTCCTTGTTGGAACATGGAGATGTTGTTCCTTGTTGGAACATGTTTACTTGTTGGGATATCACAATATATCTTATTTATTAATGCATCTATATACTTGGTAAAGGGTGGAAGGCTCGGCCCTATGCCTGGTGTTTTGTTCCACTCTTGCCGCCCTAGTTTCCGTCATATCGGTGTTATGTTCCCGGATTTTTGCGTCCCTAACGCGGTCGGGTGATTTATGGGACCCCTTGACAGTTCGCTTTGAATAAGACTTTTCCAAAGAAGGCCCAACATTGGTTTTAACATTTGCCTCACCCAGTCCTTTTTCCCTTGGGTTTCGGAGCCCGAGGGTCATCTTTATTTTAGCCCCCGGACCAGGTGCTTCTCTAAGTGCTGGCCCGAACCGAGCCGCTCTTGGGCCACCTCGGGCAACTCGAGGTTGGTTTTACTCGTAGCTGTCTCATCCGTGTTGCCACGAGAACGAGATATGTGCAGCTCCTATCGGGATTGTCGGCGCATCGGGCGGTCTTGCTGGTCTTGTTTTATTGCTGTGAAATGTCTTGTAGCCGGATTCGAGACTGATCGGGTCTTCCGGGAGAAGGAATATCCTTCGTTGATCGCGAGAGCTTATCATGGGCTAAGTTGGGACACCCCGCAGGGTTTTGAACTTTCAAAGCCGTGCCCGCGGTTATGTGGCGATGGGAATTTGTTAATGTCCGTTGTAGAAAACCGAGGTTGATCTTAATTAAAATACACCAACTGTAGTATGAATCGTGAGTGTCTCTTTTCGGGTTGATCGAAAGGAGAACACGGTGTTGGAGTTATGTTTGGCGTAAGTAGTTTCGGATCACTTCTTGATCATAGTTGTTCGACCGTGCTCTGCCTTCTCTTCTCGCTCTCATTTGCGTATGTAGCCACCATATATGCTAGTCGCTTGCTGCAGCTCCACCTCACTACCTTGCCCTACCTTTAAGCTTAAATAGTCTTGATCTCGGGTGTGAGATTGCTGAGTCCCGTGACTCACAGATACTTCAAAACCAGTTTGCGGTGCCGATGAAACCGTGCGGTGATGCACCTGAGCTCAAGGAGGAGCTCGATGAAGATCTTGTTCTTTGTGTTGTTTCGTTTGAGCTTGATCAAGAGTGGAGCCCAGTTGGGACGATCCGGGATCTGTAGCATTTGGGGTAGTCTTCTTTTATTTTGGTTCCGTAGTCGGACCTTGTTTGTATCTGTATGATGTAATGTTTTACTCATGTATTGTGTGAAGTGGCGATTGTAAGCCAACTATGTATCTCTTTTCCCTTATGTATTACATGGGTTGTGTGAAGATTACCTCACTTGCGACATTGCTTTCAATGCGGTTATGCCTCTAAGTCGTGCTTCGACACGTAGGAGATATAGCCGCATCGAGGGCGTTTCATTATGCATTAGAGACAGCTGCATTCACGTTAAATAGGGCACCATCTAAATCCGTTGAGACGACACCGTATGAACTGTGGTTTGGCAAGAAACCTAAGCTGTCATTTATTAAAGTTTGGGGTTGCGATGCTTATGTGAAAAAGCTTCAGCCAGATAAGCTCGGACCCAAATCGGAGAAGTGCGTCTTCATAGGATACCCAAAATAAACTGTTGGGTACACCTTCTATCGCAGATCCGAACGCAAGATATTTGTTGCTAAGAATGGATCATTTCTAGAAAAGGAGTTTCTCTCGAAAGAAGTGAGCGGGAGGAACTTGATGAGGTAATTGTACCTTCTCTCGAGTTGGAAAGTAGTACATCACAAAAATCAGTTCCAGTGATGCCTACACCAATTACTTAGGAAGTTAATGATGATGATCATGAAACTTCAGATCAAGTTACTATCGAACCTCGTAGGTCAACCAGAGTACGTTCCGCACCAGAGTGGTACGGTAATTGAAGGAAATATGCCCTAGAGGCAATAATAAAGTTGTTATTTATATTTTATTTTATCATGATAAATGTTTATTATTCATGCTAGAATTGTATTAACCGGAAACTTAGTACATGTGTGAATACATAGACAAACAGAGTATCACTAGTATGCCTCTACTTGACTAGCTCGCTGAATCAAAGATGGTTAAATTTCCTAGCCATAGACATGAGTTGTCATTTGATTAACAGGATCACATCATTAGAGAATGATGTGATTGACTTGACCCATCCGTTAGCTTAACACGATGATCGTTTAGTTTGTTGCTATTGCTTTCTTCATGACTTATACATGTTCCTATGACTATGAGATTATGCAACTCCCAAATACCGGAGGAACACTTTGTGTGCTATCATACGTCACAACGTAACTAGGTGATTATAAAGATGCTCTACAGGTGTCTCCGATGGTGTTTGTTGAGTTGGCATAGATCAAGATTAGGATTTGTCACTCCGATTATCGGAGAGGTATCTCTGGGCCCTCTTGGTAATGCACATCACTATAAGCCTTGCAAGCAATGTGACTAATGAGTTAGTTGCGGGATGATGCATTACAGAACGAGTAAAGAGACTTGCCACTAACGAGATTGAACTAGGTATTGAGATACCGACGATCGAATCTCGGGCAAGTAACATACCTATGACAAAGGGAACAATGTATGTTGTTATGCGGTTTGACCGATAATGATCTTCGTAGAATATGTAGGAACCAATATGAGCATCCAGGTTCCGCTATTGGTTATTGACCAGAGACGAGTTTTGGTCATGTATTCATAGTTCTCGAATGCGTAGGGTCCGCACGCTTAACGTTCGGTGACGATCGGTATTATGAGTTTATGTGTTTTGATGTACAGGTTGTTCGGAGTCCCGGATAAGATCACAGACATGAAGAGGAGTCTCTAAATGGTCGAGACATAAAGATCAATATATTGGAATGCTATGTTTCAACATCGGAATGGTTCTGGGTGAGTTCGGGCATTTACCGGAGTACCGGGGGGTTACCGGAACCCCCCGGGGAGTACATGGGCCGTAATGAGCCTTAGTGGGAGAGAGGAGGTGGCAGCCAAGGTGCCCCCCAAGCCCAATCCGAATTGGAAGGGGGGCCGACCCCCTCCCTTTCCTTCTCCCTCTTTCCTCCTTCCTTCCTCTCCTACTCCAACTAGGGAAGGGGGCAATCCTACTCCCGATGGGAGTAGGACTCCCCTAGGGCGCGCCATAGAGAGGGCCGGCCCTCCCCTCCTCCACTCCTTTATATATGGGGGACGGGGGCACCCCATAGACACACAAGTTGATTGCTTAGCCGCGTGCGGTGCCCCCCTCCACAGATTTCCACCTCGGTCATATCGTTGTAGTGCCTAGGCGAAGCCTTGCGTCGGTAACTTCATCATCACCGTCATCACGCCATCGTGCTGACGAAGCTCTCCCTCGACACTCAGCTGGATCTAGAGTTCGTGGGACGTCACCGAGTTGAATGTCTGCAGATCACGGAGGTGCCGTACTTTCGATACTAGGATCATTCGGATCATGAAGACATACGACTACATCAACCGTGTTGTCATAATGCTTCCGCTTTCGGTCTACGAGGGTACGTGGACAACACTCTCCCCTCTCGTTGCTATGCATCACCTAGATGGATCTTGCATGTGCGTAGGAATTTTTTTGAAATTACTGCGTTCCCCAACAGTGGCATCCGAGCCAGGTCTATGCGTAGATGTTATATCCACAAGTAGAACACAAAGAGTTGGGGGCAATAATAGTCATACTGCTTACCAGCATGTCATACTTTGATTCGGCGGTATTGTTGGATGAAGCGGCTGCTACCTCTTGAGCACTGCACTGGTTTTCCCTTGAAGAGGAAAGGGTGATGCAGCAAAGTAGCGTAATTATTTCCCTCAGTTTTTGAGAACCAAGATATCAATCCAGTAGGAGACTTCACCCAAGTCACCTCGTACCTACACAAACAAACAAGAACCTTGCAACCAACGCGATAAAGGGGTTGTCAATCCCTTCAAGGCCACTTGCTAAAGTGAGATCTGATAGAGATAAAAAGATAAATATTTTTGGTATTTTTTATGATATAGATTGAAAGTAAAGATTGCAAAGTAAAATAGATTGGAAACTTATATGATGGAAAATAGACCCGGGGGGCCATAGGTTTCACTAGTGGCTTCTCTCAAGATAGCATAAGTATTACGGTGGGTGAACAAATTACTGTCGTGCAATTGATAGAAAAGTGCATAGTCATGAGAATATCTAGGCATGATCATGTATATAGGCATCACGTCCGTGACAAGTTGACCGAAACGATTCTGCATCTACTACTATTACTCCACACATCGACCGCTATCCAGCATGCATCTAGAGTGTTAAGTTCATAAGAACAGAGTAACGCATTAGGCAAGATGACATGATGTAGAGGGATAAACTCAAGCAATATGATATAAACCCCATATTTTTAACCTCGATGGCAACAATACAATACGTGCCTTGCTGCCCCTGCTGTCACTAGGAAAGTGTCGGTGTCAAAACCGGCGGATCTCGGGTAGGGGGTCCCGAACTGTGCGTCTAGGATCGATGGTAACAGGAGACGGGGGACACGATGTTTACCCAGGTTCGGGCCCTCTCTATGGAGGTAATACCCTACTTCTTGCTTGATTGATCTTGATGAATATGAGTGTTACAAGAGTTGATCTACCACGAGATCGTAATGGCTAAACCCTAGAAGTCTAGCCTATATGAATATGGTAATGAGTATCCCTATCCGGACTACGCTCTCCCATTTATATAGACACGGGAGAGATCTAGGGTTACATGGAGCCGGTTACATCAGAGGGAATCTACATAGTCGGTTGCCAAGCTTGCCTTCCACGCCAAGTAGAGCCCAATCCGGACACGGGTACAATCTTCGGTCTTCATGTCTTCACAGCCCATCAGTCCGGCCCACGGATAACAGGCCGGACGCCCGAGGACCCCTTAGTCCAAGACTCCCTCAGTAGCCCCCGAACCAGGCTTCAACGACGAGGTGTTCGGCGCGCAGATTGTCTTCGGTGTTGCAAGGCGGGTTCCTTCTCCAAGTAATATATTCGGCCGTTGATCCAATATCGCTCCCCTCGGCTTATGTGCGTTAATAACTTCGTCTTCAATGTGTCGAGCGAATGTGGAAAGTCAGGGTATTTTTGTGAATAACACCCCATCCATGCAAGGCAGGATGCCTATTTAAAGGTACTGGATCTTAGATCCAGGCGACACTGCACCGAGAAATTCCCGGGAGACTGCCAGGAGAAACCATTCCATCATGGCTAGCATTCCCAGCTCCTCCTCACGGTTCAGCCCAAAAAGAAGCGAGTGGGAGAAGTGCTCTGTGATTCATAGTCAACTAGCAAAGTTGCAAACGCATGGATTTCTTCCTCCAGCGGATCTGGTCCCTGTCCGAGCAGGGTCGGCCTCCTTCAACGGCGTGACTCGGGTGGAGGACTTCCCTAATCCATCCGGGGGAGAGCGAGTGTGCTTCGTCCCCTACCTGCTAAGAGGCGTTGGATTTCCCGTCCATCCGTTCCTCCGAGGGCTTCTGGAATATTATGGCCTCCAGCTGCACAACTTCACTCCCGCCTCTATCCTGCACATCGCAGGTTACGTTGCTCTGTGCGAGTTATTTCTGGGTGTTGAAGCCCATTTCGAACTGTGGAGAAAATTGTTCTATCTTGTCCCGCGGAACCACGAGGGATCTATATTTGAAGTGGGCGGAGCCAAAGTGTGGCGCGTCGCCGACACCAGAAACCTGTCCGGCACACCAAGGAGGGCAACAATGGAATGGCCTTCCGAATGGTTCTACATCGAGGAAGTTGCACTTCCCGACCCAGTTCGAAAGGGTCTCCCTAAATTTGCAAGCGTCCCGCTAAAGAAACACCATAGTTGGCGTCCCCGGAGCCTCGAAGAGGATGACAGTGCGGAGGTTCGTCAGCTCCTGGGCAAGAGAAAGACACTCGCCCAGTCCGGATTAACAATGGTTGAGGTAGTGGCGATCTCCATAGTGCGAGGGGTTTAGCCGCTTCAATATAGAGGGCTCCCGATGTGGCACTACAACAGGGAGGACGACGCCTCCCGATGTGGTCAGAAAGGTCCAGACACCACTGCCGCTCTAGCCAAGATACTGGCTGAACTGTTCAAAGGGGAGGAAGAGGAATTTCTTCGCATCAATCGCAGAGATGGATATTCTATGTATAATCCTCCTAGTTGGGTAAGCCCCAATCCTTCTGTTCTACTTACTCTGCCTCCCGGATTACCTTTGATAAATTTTTAATCCGCTTATGACAGCATTGGCGAAAAATCACCGAGGGGTTTCACAGCCCCGCCCCACAGCCTGAGAACCACAACCGGGAGCTGGATCCTGGGTTCGAAGAAGATCCGGATATATTCGTGGTACTCGCGGAAGGGGTGTTTTACCAGGCGAGCTACGATGGCACGGAAGATTAGCGTCGATTACCCTGGTCTTCTTCCTGCTTCCCACGTAAGTCATCAAGAGAAAATTCCACTCGAAAGAGCTTCCTCGCACTGCCTCACCCATCGCACTTCCTCATGCTCCATAGGGGAGGCATTCGACACGTCATGTACTCCGGGGGCGGCTCCCAAGAGAGCGGCTCCGACGCCGAGCAAGGCTTCCAAGAGGAAGGTCGGTGAAGAAACGACCGGTCCCTCGTCAAAGAGGTAAGAATTTGAAGGTATACATTAATAGTCACATCCAACTGTAACTTGTACGTTCGTTTGGTACCAGGAAAAAGGTTCACCGGACTAAGTTCGAGGGTCCGGCCGGCCGTACTCCCAGCGCCCGGGATTTAGACCCCGTTGAAGAGGCGGAGGCCGATATAGGAACAGTGTCGGACTGTCCTTCGGCCGAGGGTTCGGAGAATATGTCCGTTACCAACTCGGAAGTGGAGAGCGCCATGAATCATCGGCGCTGTAGGGCTATTTTACGAGACCCTGAGTTCTCGGAAGGGGCATTCAATGCCTTCAGTTCGGCTGATGCATACATCTGAACTGCTCGAAATGGGCTTAGTAGAGCCACAAATCAACATTTAACATACGTGCGGGTAAGTTTTCTTTGTCAGAATAGGATAACTATATGCTAGTAGCCCCCGGGACTGAAAGCAGTTGGTACAACTGATTTAAGGACCGTTGCATCACCAGGTTCTTACAGAGAAGAACAATCTGCTAACCCAAGAGCTGGAACAGTGTCGGGCGCAGCTAAATGCTGCTACCGCCAAACTGCAAAACTTCAAGAAGCTGTCCACTGGTAACATTTCCCTCCATCGAGGAACAATAATTGTATACCAACTGTGCTAATACTTCCACTGATCGTATAATAGGGTCGCGTGATCAACTTGAGAAGAAGTTGAAGATCGCCCAAGAGGGAGAAAGAGAGGCAAAGAGGCAACACGCCGCAGGCGAGCGTATGTTGACCCGCGTCAGGGACGAGAAAAACAAGCTACAGGATTCCAACACTACGTTAGGTGAAGAGTTGAAAGATGTGCGGGCCTAGCTAGTTGACTCCGTGAAGGAGAACAAGAAGCTGCGGGGCGGCATATTCAGTATGTTGCCGAACTTGTTTTCTTTAAAGTAGTTGAGAGATAAATGGGACTGATATAGCTATGTTTGTAGGTATATTGATAGGCCGTCCTGAAGAGGAGGTGTCCAGATCAGCAAGTGATCTGCTGCAAAGATTGTCACAAGTGCATGAGTATGCTCGGCTGGCCATGCAGAGTGTTGCCAAGGCCTTATGGCCATCTGCCTCCCCTCCAGGAAGTATGGAGGAGCTTGTAGAGCTGTTCAAGGGAGCGCGGCGGTGTATCCGATTATGGAAGATATCGGCCTGCCGAGAGGGTGCACGAGAGGTCTGGGCCATGGTGAAAACGCGATATACCAAGCTGAATCCTAATTACATGGCCCGGGTTGGACCGTTAGGGCCAAATGGGGAAGAAATTCCCGTTAGTTTAGTATATGACCAAGTAGAGGTGGCCGCCAAATATTCCCAACATGATTGTAAGTTAGACTGCCTGTTAGATGGTATAGAGGAGGAAGTGTTTGAGTCCAAGTGACTATGTACTTTCCTCACCATGTGGAATTCTAGCTGAATTGTATATCATTTGTCATGGCAGACCTTTTCGCTTCAACCTCCAGACCCAAAGGTGCGGAGTGTTACCAAATACCGTCACGGTCGAATAGGCTGGGGTATGCGTGGAAAACTAAGCGTAGGGGTCATAGTTGCTTGAACAGACAAGTTGTATCCGGATAGTTATGTTATATTACATTGAGATTGTAAGAAACATCTTCCAGGAAGAATAGTTCTGTTTAGGGTTCCTTTCCCTGGGTGTGCATGCATTAGTAGACATGTCCGAATTGTGATGTAAAAATCACAGTGTGTATAGCTTATGGGGGTTCACAATAGAGTGAGTGCAAAAAACATTTTTCATCCACCGACCAAATATTCCCTTAAGAACGCTAGCTTTCGGCTTCACCCAGTCTGAGGTACACATGCGGATGACCCGGCAGTAACAATTACAGAGGTGCTCCCTTTATCACCTAGCCGAACAATCGGGAACATAGGGGTAAGCAAGGAGCCAGGCAACCCAGCTTGGCCAAAACTTAAGTCATATCGATGCATATAATGGTGAAGAAAAGACATACGGGAGAAATGCGTATGTGTAATGAGCTTGACACTCGGAAAATAATATTAACAAGCTTCTGTTAAAGAAGCCCCTAGGTATAATGGGCGTACATATGTAGAGATGTGTACGTCAGCAGTGTTCGGTCAAGCCGAATGAGAGCTTTAAAGCGAAAAATGTGTAAAAGAGAGAGAGAAAGTAATGGAAACTATAAGGGAGAAGGATACTAACAAAGAGTTCGGCGCTAGGCATAGAACCTTCGGAGTCTGGCCGCGTTCCAGGGGTTCGGCTCTAGGCGACTGTCTGATGTGTCACGAAGACGGTACGCACCTCCGGTAAGAACTTCATCAATTATGAAGGGACCCTCCCATTTGGGCTTGAGTCTGTCCTTTTTCTTCTCCGGCAAGCGTAGAACGAGTTCGCCAACGTTGTAAGTCTTGGCCCGTACTTCTCTGCTTTGATATCTTTGAGCCTACTGTTGATAAAATGCTGAACGGGCTTTGGCGACGTCGCGTTCCTCCTCCAGGGCGTCTAGGCTGTCCTGCCGATCCTACTCGGCCTCTTTCTCTTCGTACATATGCACTCGAGGTGAGTCATGTATAATATCGCAGAGCAATACAACCTCTGCACCGTACACCATGAAGAAAGGTGTGTATCCGATAGTACAGTTGGGCGTGGTCTGCAGCCCCCAGAGTACATAGTTGAGCTCCTCGACCCAGTGCTTGTCTGATTCTTTCAAAGACCGCACTAGCCTGGGTTTGATGCCGCTCATAATAAGACCATTGGCTCGCTCGACTTGACCGTTTGTTTGCGGGTGGTAGACAGAGGCATAATCGAGCTTAATACCCAGATTAGCACACCAGGTTTTCACCTCATCGGCTGTGAAATTGGAACCATTATCAGTGATGATGATGTGCGGGACACCATAACGGTGCACCACATCGGATATAAATGTAATCACTGGTCCGGACTTGGCCGTTTTAACTGGTCTAGCCTCTATCCACTTGGTGAATTTGTCCACCATGACCAGCAGATATTTTTTCTTATGGCTTCCCCCTTTAAGGGGTCCAACCATGTCCAAGCCCCAGACCGCGAAGGGCCATGTAATGGGGATTGTTTGTAGGGCGGTTGGGGGCATATGGCTTTGGTTGGCGAAGAGTTGGCATCCAACGTAGCGCTGGACGAGGTCTTGTGCGTCTGCTCGGGCCATAGGCCAATAAAATCCTGTCCAGAAGGCCTGGCTGACAAGTGCCCGGGCTACGGCGTGGTGCCCACCGCGACCGGCCGATCTGTTTCTCGAGGCATGTTTGAATCATGCGCTGGTAGGTCGTGCCGGCGTTCTTGAGCCCGAAAGGCATGGTGTTGAAGTAAAACGGCCCGTATGGTGTAATGAATGCTGTTGCGGCTTGATCAGACTCCTTCATTTTGATTTGATGGTATCCGGAGTATGCATCAAGGAAGCACAGTGAGTCGTGCCCTGCGGTTAGGGCAAGCCTTGTTAAGGTCTTTGAAGTCGACGCATAGGCGCCAGGATTTATCCTTCTTTGGTACGATTACCAAGTTTGCCAGCCAGTCCGGATGTTTAATATCTTTGATGAATCCGGCCTCGATGAATTTGGCTAGCTCCTCCCCCATAGCTTGTCGTTTGGGTTCAGAAAAGCGCCGCAATGTTTGTTTGACCGACTTATATCCCTTTAATACATTGAGGTTGTGTTCGGCCAACTCGCGCGGGATTCCTGGCATATCTAAGGGGTGCCAGGCGAATATATCCCAGTTTTCACGCAAGAAGTCCTGCAGTGCGGCGTCGACTGTGGGGCTGAGTTGTGCTTCGATAGAGGCTCTCTTCTCCGGGTCTGTTGGATGGACCTAAAATTTGACCGTTTCTTCTGCTGGCTTGAAAGAAGTAGATTTGGGTCGTTTGTCCAGAATGACATTGTCTCTATCCACAGTGGAGCATAGTGCGGATAGTTCTTCAGCCGCAAGGGCCTCGGATAATGCCTCGAGGGCCAAGGATGCAGTTTTGTTCTCGGCGCGGAGTGCTGTATCCGGATCGCTGACGAGGGTGATTATTCCATTAGGCCCGGGTATTTTTAGCTTCATATACCCATAATGGGGTATGGCTTGAAAGTGCATGAAGGCCTCTCGCCCTAACAGGGTGTGGTATCCACTGTTAAAAGGGGCCACCTGGAAAGTTATTTCTTCGGACCGATAATTCTCCGGCATGCGGAATACCACATCGAGTGTAATTTTTCCTACACACCGTGCTTCCTGACTGGGAATGATGCCTCAGAAGGTTGTGCTGCTTTTCTCGATGCGGCTCCTTTCTATTTCCATCTTGTGGAGCATGTCCTCATAAATGAGGTTTAGTATGCTGCTGCTGTCCATGAGGACTTTTGTAAGTCGAAAATCGTCCACGATGGGACTGAGGACTAATGCAGCTAGTGCTTGGACTGTTCTGTATTTAGGTTCGTCACTGGCGTTATAGGTTATGGCCGTGTCGTTCCAGGGGTCAATTGCGGCGACCTGGCAAACTTCGGTGAGATCGCGCAGTGCCCTTTTATGCTTATTGTTTGAAGCCAATGTCTCGAAGACTATCAATACTCTAGTGTCGTCGTTTGTTGGAGGGTGCTGTTCTGGGGTGTCCTTGTTAAGGATGTCCTCGCCGCTCTTGGCTACCTGCCAAAGTATCCAACATGCTCTAAGGCTGTGGGTTGCTACGGTTTCCGGCGTCGTGCGTATTTTGCATGGGCCATTGAGCCATCCCTCCAGAACGGTGCCGTGCAGCGTAATGGGTTTATGTTTTTTGACTATTCGGCTGGGCATGCCACGGGGGTGCGTCCTCTTCGCCTGTAGGATGAGTTGGGTTGGGACCGACGGTTCCCAGCGAGCTGCCTGAGTTTTCCAGGCGCTTTCCATCGCGCTGTACTTTTGTACGATAGTTGCTAAGTTAGCGAACTTTAGTATGCGGCGGCGATTGATGGCATTGAGGATACCTTCGTCCGTGCAGTTGTTGCAGAATGCTGCTATCGCGTCTTCGTCGCAGCAATCCTTTACCTTATTTTTGACAAGGAGGAATCTAGCCCAGAAGTGGTGGACCGTTTCTTGAAACTATTGTTTGATGCTCATGAGAGTGTCTATGTCCGGGTGGGTGGGTGGAACGAAATCCGAAACCTGACCCGATTTTGGATCCGGGGTTTGAAGATCTACCAGACCTGGCAGTTCGGGCTCCGGGATATCGGCTGATTTTTTAGGCTCATCGTCCGACTCCATGTTCGGAGGACGGGGCATGCCTTTCTGCCGGAGAATATCCAGACCTTCAAGATCGGGGATCCGAACATAGTTCGTCTTCAATATAGTAGAAGAGTTGCTCCGCTCCTCGACTACTGCTATCTGGTGGGTGATCGGTGGAGTTTTAATTTCTCTCTGGTCGGGTTTAAGCCCAACCCGATCGTAGTCTGTAGAGACCCCCAAGGCGGCCATGTGATCAAGGAGTTCGTTCAATGACGATAACTCCGTTGGTTCCATCCGAGCAGAGTATTCGGGATCAACGCGGAAGCGATTTTCAATGACTTGAGAGGTCATCGTCGGCTTAAGGGCCGACCCGGCGGTCATGACGAAGACACCCAGCCGGAGGGTTTGGCCTGGGGCCAGGGCTCCTCCGGAGATGACATTATATTGAGAACAAGGCGAGCCATCAACCCACTTAGCGATGGCACAGTGGAAAACTCAATGAAAGCACCAATGTCGGTGTCAAAACCGGCGGATCTCGGGTAGGGGGTCTCGAACTGTGCGTCTAGGACGATGGTAACAGGAGACGGGGGACACGATGTTTACCCAGGTTCGGTCCCTCTCTATGGAGGTAATACCCTACTTCCTGCTTGATTGATCTTGATGAATATGAGTGTTACAAGAGTTGATCTACCACGAGATCGTAATGGCTAAACCCTAGAAGTCTAGCCTATGTGAATATGGTAATGAGTATCCCTATCCAGACTACGCGCTCCCGTTTATATAGACACCAGAGAGATCTAGGGTTACATGGAGACGGTTACATCAGAGTGAATCTACATAGTCGGTTGCCAAGCTTGCCTTCCACGCCAAGTAGAGCCCAATCCGGACATGGCTACAATCTTCGGTCTTCATGTCTTCACAGCCCATCAGTCCGGCCCACGGATAACAGGCCAGACGCAAGAGGACCCCTTAGTCCAGGACTCCCTCAGAAAGGACACCGCAAGATTGAACCCAAAGCTATGCACTTCTCCCATTGCAAGAAAGATCAATCTAGTAGGCCAAACCAAACTGATAATTCGAAGAGACTTGCAAAGATATCAAATCATACATATAAGAATTCAGAGAAGAACCAAATATTGTTCATAGATAATCTTGATCATAAACCCACAATTGTCGGATCTCGACAAACACACCACAAAAATAATTACATCGAATAGATCTCCAAGAAGATCGAGGAGAACTTTGTATTGAGATCCAAAGAGAGAGAAGAAGCCATCTAGCTAATAACTATGGACTCGAAGGTCTGTGGTAAACTACTCACACATCATCGGAGAGGCTATGGTGTTGATGTAGAAGCCATCCGTGATCGATTCCCCCTCCGGCGGAGTGCCGGAAAAGGCCCCAAGATGGGATCTCACGGGTACAGAAGGTCACGGCGGTGGAAATAGGGTTTCGTGTTGCTCTCGGATGTTTTTGGTGTATATGAGTATATATAGGCGAAAGAAGTCGGTCAGGGGAGCCACGAGGGGCCCACGAGGGTGGGGGGCGCGCCTACACCCCTGGGCGTGCCCTCCTGCCTCGTGGCCTCCTCGTTTCTTTCTTGACGTCCACTCCGAGTCTCCTGGATTGCGTTTGTTCCAAAAATCACTCTCTCGAAGGTTTCATTCCGTTTGGATTCCGTTTGATATTCCTTTTCTGCGAAACACTGAAATAGGCACAAAAACAACAATTTGCACTGGGCCTTTGGTTAGTAGGTTAGTCCCAAAAATAATATAAAAGTGTATGATAAAGCCCATTAAACATCCAAAACAGATAATATAATAGCATGGAACAATAAAAAATTATAGATACGTTGGAGACGTATCAAGCATCCCCAAGCTAAATTCATGCTGATCCTCGAGTAGGTAAATGATAAAAACGGAATTTTTGATGTGGAATGCTACCTAGCATAATTCTCAATGTAATTTTCTTTATTGTGGCATGAATGTTCAGAACTGAAATATTCAAGATAAGAGTTTAATGTTGACATAAAAATAATAATACTTCAAGAATACTAACTAAGCAATTATGCCTTCTCAAAATAACATGGCCAAAGAAAGTTCATCCCTACAAA
Source organism: Aegilops longissima (assembly GCA_021605205.1). Classification (NCBI taxonomy): domain Eukaryota; kingdom Viridiplantae; phylum Streptophyta; class Magnoliopsida; order Poales; family Poaceae; genus Aegilops; species Aegilops longissima. Next base: position 105,148,818 of record CM038677.1, on the reverse strand, counting down.
ATCATATAGTTTGGTCATGCTCCATTTTCGTCACACAAGAATGCTATCATCATGCACAACCCCGATGACAAGCCAAGCAATTGTTTCATACTTTAGTAATCTCAAACTTTTTCAACCTTCACGCAATACATGAGCGTGAGCCATGGACATAGCACTATGGGTGGAATAGAGTATAATGATGGGGGTTATGTGGAGAAGACAAAAAAGGAGAAAGTCTCACATTGACACGGCTAATCAACGGGCTAGGGAGATGCCCATCAATTTATGTCAATGCAAGGAGTAGGGATTGCCATGCAACGGATGCACTAGAGCTATAAATGTATGAAAGCTCAACAAAAGAAACTAAGTGGGTGTGCATCCAACTTGCTTGCTCACGAAGACCTAGGGCATTTGAGGAAGCCCATTGTTGGAATATACAAGCCAAGTTCTATAATGAAAAATTCCCACTAGTATATGAAAGTGACAAAATAAGAGACTCTCTATTATAAAGATCATGGTGCTACTTTGAAGCACAAGTTTCGAAAAAGGATAGTAGCATTGTCTCTTTTTATTTCTTTTCTCTTTTTTTGGGCCTTCCTTTTTTTATTTGGCCTTTCTTCTTCTTCTTCTTTTTTTTGGGACAATGCTCTATTAATGATGATCATCACACTTCTATTTATTTACAACTCAATGATTACAACTCGTTACTAGAACAAAATATGACTCTATATGAATGCCTCCGGCGGTGTACCGGGATGGGCAATGAATCTAGAGTGACATGTATGATAAATTATGCATGGTGGCATTGCCACAAATACGATGTCAACTATATGATCATGCAAGGCAATATGACAATGATGAAGCGTGTCATAATAAATGAAACGGTGGAAAGTTGCATGGCAATATATCTCGGAATGTCTATGGAAATGCCATAACATGTAAGTATGGTGGCTGTTTTGAGGAAGATATAAGGAGGTTTATGTGTGATAGAGCGTATCATATCACGGGGTTTGGATGCACCGGCGAAGTTTGCACCAACTCTCAAGGTGAGAAAGGGCAATGCACGTGCATCAAGAGGCTAGCAATGATGGAAAGGTGAGAGTGTGTATAGTCCATGGACTCAACATTAGTCATAAAGAACTCACATACTTATTGCAAAAATCTACAAGTCATCAAAACCAAGCATTATGCGCATGCTCCTAGGGGGATAGATTGGTAGGAAAAGACCATCGCTCGTCCCCGACCGCCACTCATAAGGATGACAATCAAAGAACACCTCATGCTTCAAATTTGTTACACGGCGTTTACCATACGTGCATGCTACGGGACTTGCAAACTTCAACACAAGTATTTCTCAAATTCACAACTACTCAACTAGCATGACTCTAATATTACCATCTTCATATCTCAAAACAATCATCAAGTATCAAACTTCTCATAGTATTCAATGCACTTTTTATAAAAGTTTTTATACCAATCTTGGATGCCTATCATATTAGGACTAATTTTATAGCTAAAGCAAATTACCACGCTGTTCTAAAGGACTCTCAAAATAATATAAGTGAAGCATGAGAGATCAACAATTTCTATAACATAAAACCACCACCGTGCTCTAAAAGATATAAGTGAAGCACTAGAGCAAAATTATCTAGCTCAAAAGATATAAGTGAAGCACATAGAGTATTCTAATAAATTACGATTCATGTGCGTCTCTCCCAAAAGGTGCGTACAGCAAGGATGATTGTGGTAAACTAAAAAGCAAAGACTCAAATCATACAAGACGCTCCAAGCAAAACACATATCATGTGGTTAATAAAAATATAGCATCAAGTAAAGTTACCGATGGATCGAAGATTTAAAGAGGGATGCCTTCCGGGGCATCCCCAAGCTTAGGCTTTTGGTTGTCCTTGAATTTTACCTTGGGGTGCCTTGGGCATCCCCAAGCTTAGGCTCTTGCCACTCCTTATTCCATAATCTATCAAATCTTTACCCAAAACTTGAAAACTTCACAACACAAAACTCATTAGAAAATCTCATGAGCTCCGTTAGCGAAAGAAAACAAACCACCACTTCAAGGTACTGTAATGAACTCATTCTTTATTTACATTGGTGTTAAACCTACTGTATTCCAACTTCTCTATGGTTCATACTCCACGATACTAGCCATAGATTCATCAAAATAAACAAACAACACACGAAAAACAGAATCTGTAAAAAAAACAGAACAGTCTGTAGTATTCTGTATCAAACGTATACTTCTGGAACTCAGAAAAATCTACCAAAATAGGACGACCTATATAATTTATTTATTGATCTACTGCAATTGGAATCAGTATTTTATCACGTTCTGGTGATTTTTAACAATTGTTTTCGTGAGAATAAACTTTATGAATTTTTTAGCAAGATCAAATAATTGTTATCCAAGAAGATCCTATAGGTTTAACTTGGCACAAACACTAATTAAAACATAAAACCAAATCTAACCAGAGGCTATATGAATTATTTATTACTAAACAGGAACAAAAAGCAAGGAATAAAAATAAAATTGGGTTGCCTCCCAACAAGCACTTTTCTTTAAAGCCTTTTTAGCTAGGCAAGTATAATTTTAATAATGCTCACACGAAAGACAAGAATTGAAGCGTGAAGAGAGCATCATAAAATACGTGACAACCACATCTAAGTCTAACATACTTCCAATGCATAGGCATTTTATAAGAAAACAAATTATCATAGCAAGCAAAAATTAGCATATGCAAGGAAGAAGAAAGAGACGACAGCAATCTCAACATGACGATAGGTAATTTAGTAAGATAAAAATTTCTACAACCATATTTTCCTCTCTCATAATAATTACATGTAGGATCATAGGCAAATTCAACAAAATAGCTATCACATAACATATTCTCAACATGATACACATGCATACGAAGTTGACACTCTTCCAAAATAGTGGGATTATCATTAACTAAAGTCCCGACCTCTCCAAATCCACTTTTATCAAAAATACCATAAGATTGAACATTCTCCAAATATGTGGGATCTAAAGTTGACACTCTTCCAAACCCACTTTCTATATTATTGCAAACACTATTATCAACCTCATATTCATCATGGGGCTTAAATAAATTTTCAAGATCATAAGAAGAATCACCCCAATCATGATCATTGCAACAAGTAGTAGTCATATCAAAACTAGCATTCCCAAGCTTGAGGTTTTGCATATCATTAACACAATTGACATCAATAGAATTTATTATAACATCATTTCAATAATGCTTTTCATCAATGGAACTATCAAGTATGGGCGCAATAGCAAGGATCTCATGTTTAACATAAGGAACTATAGCAAATTCGTCTTCAAAAATATTGGCATCATGGCCACAAGAATAGCAAGCATCATGTTCATCAAGGGAAATTTCAATCAAATCATTTGAATCATCATTATCTATAGATTCATGCATATCATTATTTTCTTCCAAAGCAACGGTCATTTTCTTAATAAATTCTTTGACATAGATATTATGAGCATAGTTTTCATAGCAATATTTAAGTATGTCAAAATTTTCAGATTCTTAGAGAGTAATATCATACTTTTGATTCAAAGAAGCAACTTCATAAGCACCCTTAAAGGCAACAAATTCTTCAATTTGTTCGATATCATAGTAACTATAAACACCCTTTGCATAAGAACATAAGATTTCATTATCATTAAATTCACATAGGTAGGGAAGGTGTTTTTTAGGGTTCTTGGAGCAACAAGTAAAATCGTAAATTTCACAAAGATTCCAAGCATAACACATCAATCTGTTTATTTGATCCCATAAGAGTCTCCCTTTTTCAGACAAACGGTGACGCACAAAATGAGCATGCTCATCTAAAGATTTCCCATAACCTAGGCTAGTTGGGGTTTCAGCACGAGCACATAAGGATCGAAGATGATCCAAGTAGAACACTTTAAGTGGATCCATATCAATAGATTTTTAGCAAGCAAATAGAAAGCACATGGAAACACAAACAAAAAGACATATGGGAAAAAGGAGAAGAAAAGGCAAAGGTGAAGTGGGGCAGAGGAAAACGAGAGGCAAATGGCAAATAATGTAATGCGAGGGATAAGAGTTTGTGATGGGTACTTGGTATGTCTTGACTTGTGCGTAAACCTCCTCGGCAACTGCGCCAGAAATTGGCTAGTTGCTGGGAGGTCAACTCTTGACTTGACTTGGTGCGAATCTACCCAGCAACGGCGCCAGAAATCCTTCTTGCTACCTATTGAGCACTGCGTTGGTTTTTCCTTGAAGAGGAAAGGGTGATGCAGCAAAGTAGCGTAAGTATTTCCCTCAGTTTTTGAGAACCAAGGTATCAATCCAGTAGGAGACTTCACACAAGTCGCCTCGTACCTACACAAACAAATAAGAACCTTGCAACCAACGCGATAAAGGGGCTGTCAATCCCTTCACGACCACTTGCAAAAGTGAGATCTGATAGAGATAAAAAGATAAATATTTTTGGTATTTTTTATGATATATATTGAAAATAAAGATTGCAAAGTAAAATAGATTGGAAACTTATATGATGGAAAATAGACCCGGGGGCCATAGGTTTCACTAGTGGCTTCTCTCAAGATAGCATAAGTATTATGGTGGGTGAACAAATTACTGTCGAGCAATTTATAGAAAAGTGCATAGTTATGAGAATATCTAGGCATGATCATGTATATAGGCATCATGTCCGCGACAGGTAGACCGAAACGATTCTGCATCTACTACTATTACTCCACACATCGACCGCTATCCAGCATGCATCTAGAGTATTAAGTTCATAAGAACAGAGTAACGCATTAGGCAAGATGACATGATGTAGAGGGATAAACTCAAGCAATATGATATAAACCCCATCTTTTTATCCTCGATGGCAACAATACAATACATGCCTTGCTGCTCTTGCTGTCACTGGGAAAGGACACCGCAAGATTGAACCCAAAGCTAAGCACTTCTCCCCATTGCAAGAAAGATCAATCTAGTAGGCCAAACCAAACTGATAATTCGAAGAAACTTGCAAAGATATCAAATCATACATATAAGAATTCAGAGAAGAACCAAATATTGTTCATAGATAATCTTGATCATAAACCCACAATTCATCGGAGCTCGACAAACATACCGCAAAAAGAATTACATCGAATAGATCTCCAAGAAGATCGAGGAGAACTTTGTATTGAGATCCAAAGAGAGAGAAGAAGCCATCCAGCTAATAACTATGGACCCGAAGGTCTATGGTAAACTACTCACACATCATCGGAGAGGCTATGGTGTTGATGTAGAAGCCCTCCGTGATCGATTCCCCGTCCGAAGGAGCGCCGGAAAAGGCCCCAAGATGGGATCTCACGGGTACAGAAGGTTGCGGCAGTGGAAATAGAGTTTCGTGGTGCTCTCGGATGTTTTCGGGGTATATGAGTATATATAGGCGACAGAAGTCGGTCAGGGAAGCCACGAGGGGCCCATGAGGGTGGGGGGCGCGCCTACCCCCCTGGGCGCGCCCTCCTACCTCGTGGCCTCCTTGTTTCTTTCTTGACGCCCACTCCAAGTCTCCTGGATTGCATTTGTTCCAAAAATCACTCTCCCGAAGGTTTCATTCCGTTTGGATTCCGTTTGATATTCCTTTTCTGCGAAACACTGAAATAGGCAAAACAACAACATTTTGCACTGGGCCTTTGGTTAGTAGGTTAGTCCCAAAAATAATATAAAAGTGTATGATAAAGCCCATTAAACATCCAAAACAGATAATATAATAGCATGGAACAATAAAAAATTATAGATACGTTGGAGACGTATCAAGCATCCCCAAGCTTAATTCCTGCTCGTCCTCGAGTAGGTAAATGATAAAAGCATAATTTTTGATGTGGAATGCTACCTAGCATAATTCTCAATGTAATTTTCTTTATTGTCGCATGAATGTTCAGATCCGAAAGATTCAAGATAAAAGTTTAATGTTGACATAAAAATAATAATATTTCAAGCATATTAACTAAGCAATTATGTCTTCTCAAAATAACATGGCCAAAGAAAGTTCATCCCTACAAAATCATATAGTTTGGTCATGCTCCATTTTCGTCACACAAGAATGCTCTCATCATGCACAACCCCGATGACAAGCCAAGCAATTGTTTCATACTTTAGTAATCTCAAACTTTTTCAACCTTCACGCAATACATGAGCGTGAGCCATGGATATATCACTATGGGTGGAATAGAGTATAATGATGGGGGTTATGTGGAGAAGACAAAAAAGGAGAAAGTCTCACATTGATGCGGTTAATCAACGGCCTAGGGAGATGTCCATCAATTGATGTCAATGCAAGGAGTAGGGTTTGCCATGCAACAGATGCACTAGAATGTATGAAAGCTCAACAAAAGAAACTAAGTGGGTGTGCATCCAACTTGCTTGCTCACGAAGACCTAGGGCATTTGAGGAAGCCCATTGTTGGAATATACAAGCCAAGTTCTACAATGAAAAATTCCACTAGTATATGAAAGTGAGAAAATAAGAGACTCTCTATTATAAAGATCATGGTGCTACTTTGAAGCACAAGTGTGGAAAAAGGATAGTAGCATTGTCCCTTTTTATTCCTTTTCTCTTTTTTGGGCCTTTCTTTTTCTTGTCCTTTCTTCTTCTTCTTCTTTTTGGGGACAATGCTCTATTAATTATGATCATCACACTTCTATTTATTTACAACTCAATGATTACAACTCGATACTAGAACAAAATATGACTCTATATGAATGCCTCCAGCGGTGTACCGGGATGGGCAATGAATCTAGAGTGACATGTATGATAAATTATGCATGGTGGCTTTGCCACAAATACGATGTCAACTACATGATCATGCAAGGCAATATGACAATTATGAAGCGTGTCATAATAAATGAAACGGTGGAAAGTTGCATGGCAATATATCTCGGAATGGCTATGGAAATGCCATAATAGGTAGGTATGGTGGCTATTTTGAGGAATATATAAGGAGGTTTATGTGTGATAGAGCGCATCATATCACGGGGTTGGATGCACCGGCGAAGTTTGCACCAACTCTCAAGGTGAGAAAGGGCAATGCACGGTACCAAAGAGGCTAGCAATGATGGAAAGGTGAGAGTGCGTATAATCCATGGACTCAACATAGTCATAAAGAACTCACATACTTATTGCAAATATCTACAAGTCATCAAAAACCAAGCATTACGCGAATGCTCCTAGGGGGATAGACTGGTAGGAAAAGACCATCGCTCGTCCCAGACCGCCACTCATAAGGGTGACAATCAAAGAACACCTCATGTTTCAAATTTGTTGCACAATGTTTACCATACCTGCATGCTACGGGACATGCAAACTTCAACACAAGTATTTCTCAAATTCACAACTACTCAACTAGCACGACTCTAATATTACCATCTTCATATCTCAAAACAATCATCAAGTATCAAACTTCTCATAGTATTGAATGCACTTTTTATGAAAGTTTTTATACCAATCTTGGATGCCTATCATATTAGGACTAATTTTATATCCAAAGAAAATTACCACGCTGTTCTAACGGACTCTCAAAATAGTATAAGTGAAGCATGAGAGATCAACAATTTCTATAAAATAAAACCACCACCATGCTCTAAAAGATATTAGTGAAGCACTAGAGCAAAATTATCTAGCTCAAAAGATATAAGTGAAGCACACAGAGTATTCTAATAAATTCCGATTCATGTGTGTCTCTCCCAAAAGGTGTGTACAGCAAGGATGATTGTGGTAAACTAAAAATCAAAGACTCAAATCATACAAGACGCTCCAAGCAAAACACATATCATGTGGTGAATAAAAATATAGCATCAAGTAAAGTTACCGATGGATTTAAGATTTAAAGAGGGATGCCTTCCGGCATCCCCAAGCTTAGGCTTTTGGTTGTCCTTGAATTTTACCTTGGGGGTGCCTTGGGCATCCCCAAGCTTAGGCTCTTGCCACTCCTTATTCCATAATCCATCTAATCTTTACCCAAAACTTGAAAACTTCACAACACAAAATTCAACAGAAAATCTCATAAGCTCCGTTAGCGAAAGAAAACAAACCACCACTTCAAGGTACTGTAATGAACTCATTCTTTATTTATATTGGTGTTAAAAGTACTGTATTCCAACTCCTCTGTGGTTCATACTCCCCGATACTAGCCATAGATTCATCAAAATAAGCAAACAACACACGGAAAACAGAATCTGTAAAAAAACAGAATAGTCTGTAGTATTCTGTATCAAACGTATACTTCTGGAACTCAGAAAAATCTACCAAAATAGGACGACCTACTGCAATTGGAATCAGTATTTTATCACGTTGTGGTGATTTTTAACAATTGTTTTCGTGAGAGGAAAGTTTCTGACTTTTTCAGCAAGATCAAATAATTGTTATCCAAGAAGATCCTATAGGTTTAACTTGGCACAAACACTAATTAAAACATAAAACAAAATCTAACCAGAGGCTAGATGAATTATTTATTACTAAACAGGAACAAAAAGCAAGGAATAAAAATAAAATTGGGTTGCCTCCCAACAAGCGCTTTTCTTTAAAGCCTTTTTAGCTAGGCATTGATAATTTTAGTGATGCTCACATGAAAGACAAGAATTGAAGCGTAAAGAGAGCATCATAAAACACATGACAAACACATCTAAGTCTAACATACTTCCTATGCATAGGCGTTTTATAAGCAAACAAATTATCATAGAAAGCAAAAATTAGCATATGCAAGGAAGAAGAAAGAGACGATAGCAATCTCAACATGACGAGAGGTAATTTAGTAAGAATTTTTTTTCTACAACCATATTTTCCTCTCTCATAATAGTTACACGTAGGATCATAGGCAAATTCAACAAAATAGCTATCACATAACATATTCTCAACATGATCCACATGCATGCGAAGTTGAAACTCTTCCAAAATAGTGGGATTATAATTAACTAAAGTCATGACCTCTCCAAACCCACTTTTATCAAAAATACCATAAGATTGAACATTCTCCAAATATGTGGGATCTAAAGTTGACACTCTTCCAGACCCACTTTCTATATTATTGCAAACACTATTATCAACCTCATATTCATCATGGGGCTTAAATAAATTTTCAAGATCATAAGAAGAATCACCCCAATCATGATCATTGCAACAAGTAGTAGTCATAGCAAAACTAGCATCCCCAAGATTGAGATTTTGCATATCATTAACACAACTGACATCAATAGAATTTATAATAACATCATTGCAATCATGCTTTTCATCAAAGGAACTATCAAGTATGGGCGCAATAGCAAGGACCTCATGTTTAACATAAGGAACTATAGCAAATTCGTCTTCAAAAATATTGGCATCATGGCCACAAGAATAGCGAGCGTCATGTTTATCAAGGGAAATTTCAATCAAATCATCGGAATCATCATTCTCTATAGATTCATGCATATCATTATTTTCTTCCAAAGCAACGGTCATTCTCCCAATAAATTCTTTGACATAGACATTATAAGCATAGTTTTCATAGCAATATTTAAGTATGTCAAAATATTCAGATTGGTAGAGAGTAATATCATACTTTTGAATCAAAGACACAACTTCATAAGCACCCTTAAAAGCAACAAATTATTCAATTTGTTCGATATCATAGTAACTATAAACACCCTTTGCGTAAGAAGATAAGATTTCATTATCACTAATTCACATAGGTAGGGAATGTGTTTTTAGGGTTCTTAGAGCAACAAGTAAAATCATAAATTTCACAAAGATTCCAAGCATAACACGGCAATCTGTTTATTTGATCCCATAAGAGTCTCCCTTTTTCAGACAAACGGTGACGCACAAAATGAGCATGCTCATCTAAAGATTTCCCATAACCTAGGCTAGTTGGGGTTTCAGCACGAGCACATAAGGATCGAAGATGATCCAAGTAGAACACTTTAAGTGGATCCATATCAATAGATTTTTAGCAAGCAAAGATGCAACCAAATAGAAAGCACATGAAAACACAAACAAAAAGACATACGGGAAAAAGGCAAAGAAAAGGCAAAGGTGAAGTGGGGGAGACGAAAATGAGAGGCAAATGGCAAATAATGTAATGCGAGGGATAAGATTTTGTGATGGGTACTTGGTATGTCTTGACTTGTGCGTAGATCTCCCCGGCGTCGGCGCCAGAAATTGGCTAGTTGTTGGGAGATCAACTCTTGACTTGACTTGGGGCAAATCTCCCTGGCAACGGCGCCAGAAATCCTTCTTGCTATCTCTTGAGCACTGCGTTGGTTTTCCCTTGAAGAGGAAAGGGTGATGCAGCAAAGTAGCCTAAGTATTTCCCTCAGTTTTTGAAAACCAAGGTATCAATCCAGTAGGAGACTTCACGCAAGTCGCCTCATACCTACACAAACAAATAAGAACCTTGCAACCAACGCGATAAAGGGGTTGTCAATCCCTTCAGGTCCACTTGCAAAAGTGAGATCTGATAGAGATAAAAAGATAAATATTTTTGGTATTTTTTATGATATAGATTGAAAGTAAAGATTGTAAAGTAAAATAGATTTGAAACTTATATGATGGAAAATAGACCCGGGGGCCATAGGTTTCACTAGTGGCTTCTCTCAAGATAGCATAAGTATTATGGTGGGTGAACAAATTACTGTCGAGCAATTGGTAGAAAAGTGCATAGTTATGAGAATATCTAGGCATGATCATGTATATAGGCATCACGTCCGCAACAAGTAGACCGAAACGATTCTGCATCCACTACTATTACTCCACACATCGACCGCTATCCAGCATGCATCTAGAGTATTAAGTTCATAAGAACAGAGTAACGCATTAGGCAAGATGACATGATGTAGAGGGATAAACTCAAAAAATATGATATAAACCCCATCTTTTTATCCTCGATGGCAACAATACAATACGTGCCTTGCTGCACCTGCTGTCACTGGGAAAGGACACCGCAAGATTGAACCCAAAGCTAAGCACTTCTCCCATTGCAAGAAAGATCAATCTAGTAGGCCAAACCAAACTGATAATTCGAAGAGACTTGCAAAGATATCAAATCATACATATAAGAATTCAGAGAAGAACCAAATATTGTTCATAGATAATCTTGATCATAAACCCACAATTCGTCGGATCTCGACAAACACACCGCAAAAAGAATTACATCGAATAGATCTCCAAGAAGATCGAGGAGAACTTTTTATTGAGATCCAAAGAGAGAGAAGAAGCCATCTAGCTATTAATTATGGACCCGAAGGTTTGTGGTAAACTACTCACATATCATCGGGGAGGCTATGGTGTTGATGTAGAAGCCCTCCGTGATCGATTCTTCGTCCGGCGGAGCTCCGGAAAAGGCCCCAAGATGGGATCTCACGGGTACAAAAGGTTGCGGCGGTGGAAATAGGGTTTCGTGGTGCTCTCGGATGTTTTCGGGGTATATGAGTAGATATAGGCGAAAGAAGTCAGTCAGGGAAGCCACGAGGGGCCCATGAGGGTGGGGGCGCGCCTACCCCCCCGTGGGCGCGCCTACCCCCCCGTGGGCGCGCCCTCCTACCTCGTGGCCTCCTCGTTTCTTTCTTGACGTCCACTCCAAGTCTCCTGGATTGCGTTTGTTCCAAAAATCACTCTCCCGAAGGTTTCATTCCGTTTGGATTCCGTTTGATATTCTTTTTTCTGCGAAACACTGAAATAGGCAAAAAAACAGCAATTTGCACTGGGCCTTTGGTTAGTAGGTTAGTCCCAAAAATAATATAAAAGTGTATGATAAAGCCCACTAAACATCCAAAATAGATAATATAATAGCATGGAACAATAAAAAATTATAGATATGTTGGAGACGTATCAGCAGCAGGACTGACATTACACATACGCTTACGCGAGACTGGTTCTACCGATGTGCTTTGCACATAGGTGGCTGGCGGGTGTCAGTTTCTCCAACTTTAGTTGAATCGAGTGTGGCTACGCTCGGTCCTTGTTGAAGGTTAAAACAACACACTTGACGAAAAATCGTTGTGGTTTTGATGCATAGGTAAGAATGGTAGTTGCTCAGCCCGTAGCAGCCACGTAAAACTTGCAACAACAAAGTAGAGGACGTCCAACTTGTTTTTGCAGGGCATGTTGTGATGTGATATGGTCAAGACATGATGCTAAATTTTATTGTGTGATATGATCATGTTTTGTAGAGTTATCGGCAACTGGCAGGAGCCATATGGTTGTCGCTTTATTGTATGCAATGCAATCGCCCTGTAATTGTTTTTACTTTATCACTAAGCGGTAGCGATAGTCGTACAAGCAATAGTTGGCGAGACGACAACGATGCTATGATGGAGATCAAGGTGTCGCGCCGGCGACGATGGTGATCATGACGGTGCTTTGGAGATGGAGATCAAAGGAACAAGATGATGATGGCCATATCATATCACTTATATTGATTGCATGTGATGTTTATCCTTTATGCATCTTATTTTGCTTAGTTCGGCGGTAGCATTATAAGATGATCTCTCACTAAATTTCAAGGTACAAGTGTTCTCCCTGAGTATGCACCATTGTGAAAGTTCATCGTGCTGAGACACCACGTGATGATCGGGAGTGATAAGCTCTACGTTCACATACAACGGGTGCAAGCCGGTTTTGCACATGCAGAATACTCGGGTTAAACTTGACGAGCCTAGCATATGCAGATATGGCCTCGGAACACTAAGACCGAAAGGTCGAGCGTGAATCATATAGTAGATATGATCAACATAGTGATGTTCACCATTGAAAACTACTCCATCTCACGTGATGATCGGACATGGTTTAGTTGATTTGGATCACGTGATCACTTAGATGATTAGAGGGATGTCTATCTAAGTGGGAGTTCTTAAGTAATATGATTAATTGAACTTTAATTTATCATGAACTTAGTACCTGATAGTGTTTTGCATGTCTATGTTGTTGTAGATCAATGGCCCGTGCTACTGTTCCTTTGAATTTTAATGCGTTCCCAGAGAAAGCTAAGTTGAAAGATGATGGTAGCAACTACAGGGACTAGGTCTGTAACTTTAGGATTATCCTCATTGTTGCATAGAAGAATGACGTTCTGGAAGCACCGCTAGGTGCAAGACCCGCTGCAGGAGCAACGTCGGATGTTGTGAACGCCTGGCAGAGCAAAGCTGATGACTACTCGATAGTTCAGTGTGCCATGCTTTACGTCTTAGAACCGGGACTTCAACGAAGTTTTGAATGTCATGGAGCATATGAGATGTTACAGGAGTTGAAGTTAATATTTCAAGCAAATGCCTGGATTGAGAGATATGAAGTCTCCAAAAAGTTTTATAGCTGCAAAATGGACGAGAATAGTTTTGTCAGTGAGCATGTACTCAAAATGTCTCGGTATCATAATCACTTGACTCAGCTGGGAGTTAATCTTTCGGTTGATAGTGTCATTGACGGAATTCTTCAATCAGTGCCACCAAGCTACAAAAGCTTTGCGATGAACTATAACATGCAAGGGATGGATAAGACCATTCCCGAGCTCTTCGCAATGCTCAAGGCTGCGGAGGTAGAAATCAAGAAGGAACATCAAGTGTTGATGGTTAACAAGACCACTAGTTTCAAGAAAAAGGGCAAAGGGGAGAAGGTGAACTTCAAGAAGAATAGCAAGCAAGTTGCTGCTCCCAGGAAGAAGCTCAAGTCTGGATCTAAGTCTAAAACTGAGTGCTTCTACTGCAAAGGGATTGGTCACTGGAAGCGGAATTGCCCTAAGTAATTGGCGGATAAGAAGGATGGCAAGGTGAACAAAGGTATATGTGATATACATGTTCTTGATGTGTACCTTACTAATGCTCGCAGTAGTGCCTGGGTATTTGATACTGGTTCTGTTGCTAATATTTGCAACTCGAAACAGGGACTACGGATTAAGCGAAGATTGGCTAAGGACGAGGTGACGATGCGTGTGGGAAATGGTTCCAAAGTCGATGTGATCGCTCTCAGCACGCTACCTCTACATCTACCTTAGGGATTAGTTTTAGACCTGAATAATTGTTATTTGGTGCCAGCGCTAAGCATGAACATTATATGTGGATCTTTTTTTATGTGAGACAGTTATACATATAAATCCGAGAATAATGGTTGTTCTATTTATATGAGTAATTTCTTTTATGGTCATGCACCCTTGAAGAGTGGTCTATTTTTGTTGAATCTCGATAGTAGTGACACACACATGCATAATATTGAAACCAAAAGATGCAGATTTGATAATGATAGTGCAACTTATTTGTGTCACTGCCGTTTGGGTCATATTGGTGTAAAGCGCATGAAGAAACTCCATACTGATGGACTTTTGGAATCACTTGATTATGAATCACTTGGTACTTGCGAACCATGCCTCATGGGCAAGATGACTAAAACTCAGTTCTCCGGAACAATGGAGCGAGCAACGTATTTGTTGGAAATCATACATACTGATGTATGTGGTCGGATGAATATTGAGGCTCACGGCGGGTATCGTTATTTTCTAACCTTCTGTCGGTGTACAAAAAGAGGGGTACACCTTTTGTACCCCTATAACTGTGCACGGGCAGTCTGAGCCGAGGGCACCACCGCACTGAGCAAAGCAAGGGAGGTGAGCCAAGGTAAGGATGAAGCTCGAAAGGAGCAGAACGACGCCAAGACCAGGACCACAAAGAGCAAAGGGGACGAAGCAGACTCCCCCGGCAAGATCCTTGCCGGGGGCGGTTTTAGCAAACCCGGCAAGGCCCTTGCCGGGGCAGCTCGCCCCACACCTACGGAGCGAATCACCCTTGAGTCCACTGCCCCCATGGGGCAAGGATTCGGGAGACATCCCAGCGGTGGCATGCAGATCTTTGTGAAGACATTCAAGATCAGATACACACTATAGAAGACGATTGGCCTTTGGCGGGATCCCAGCCAAGGAGGACCACAAGGCCCCCGGCAAGAGCCTTGCCGGGGATGACAGCAGGCGCCACGGCAAGACCCTTGCCGGGGCCCCGGCAAGACCCTTGCCGGGGCTACGGCGAGGCCCTTGCCGAGAACACTCGTGGGGCCACCATCAGGCCCACGCCAGTCAAACCTCCACC
Source organism: Aegilops longissima (assembly GCA_021605205.1). Classification (NCBI taxonomy): domain Eukaryota; kingdom Viridiplantae; phylum Streptophyta; class Magnoliopsida; order Poales; family Poaceae; genus Aegilops; species Aegilops longissima. The sequence goes on along the minus strand of CM038677.1, from coordinate 105,133,724 downwards.
ACCGTTCGCATGCAGCTGCCGACCCAACCAGTTGGGCTGGCACCTGCGTGGCGGCGAGCGGATCTTCGTGGAGACCCACCACTGCGCCACCTCAGCTGCCTGCTTGCCTACATGGCACCATGGGCACCGCTGGCCAGGGCGCGTGTCGACACGAAAGGGAGCGGCGACGGACGAGACAGGATTCTCCCCTGTCCCTGATAAAGCAAGGACACCTAAGAAAGACGCATTTAAGGCGCCTTGTCATGTAATGCGAGGGATAAACTCGCATCATCAGACCCTTTCCACCTCCCTGTGCCACTGTGTGGCCCCCTTTCCCTATAAAAGGAGGCCCAAAGGCGTCGGAGGAGGATTCGGCTCTTTGGAGCTCCTCACGCCCCATTGCTAGTTCAAGAACACAGATAAACAAACCACCAAAGCAGGAGTAGGGTTTTACGCATCCTCGTGGCCCGAACCTGGATAAAGAACCCGTGTACTATCTGTTTGGTCCGCTCTTCTCACGACCCCGCGCCCCGCAACCGTAGTAGGGATTCTTGTGATCCCATAGGTGTCGTCCCTGCACCGACATCTTTGGCGCGCCAGGTAGGGGAGTGCAGTTGTGAGAATCGGCTCTAGCAGTTAGTTCGACGCTTCTTCATCGTCATGGCGCCCAAGAAGAAGATGACGGTGGCGGTTGGCCCGTCAGAAGCCGGACATCCCATCCCGATGCGGGCGAGCAGCGGACCGGTCGCAGAAAGGACCCGGGGCGCTGTTCGCGAACACCAACACCGTCCCAGCAGCCGAAGTTTGGGAGGCGGCGATGTTCGTGCGCCTGGTAACGGGCCGCACACCGCCAAGTCCAAAGACGGAGCCAGGCCCTCCGCGGGTGGCGCGGGGCCTTCCAAGATCGCTGCCACCCCGCCCGGAGGCGATGCGAGGGCTTCCAAGACTCCCACGTTGGCGCCGACGGCGCGCTCCTCTCAAGCGGCGCGCGACGAACGGCGTAATCACGCCGAGGACCCCGGGCGTCGCCGTGGAAAGAGCCCCGAGTGCCACTCCCAGGATTTAGAAGACCTGCCCGCTCGCCAAGGTGCTGGTGAAGATGGCATGCGACTGCGGGGTCGTGATAGAGCTCCTTCTGACATGGTCAGAAGTCGAAGCGCGTCGCGATCCGTGCAGGTTTTGCTGCCACCAACGCCAGCAGAAGCCTCGGCGCAGCAGATTGCTCTCGATTTCCCCCACTACGGGAAACTCGACGAATGGAGAGCCACTATCCGAAGCCTTGTTGCGGTGGCCAACAAAGACGAACCGAGTCCGGTGGAGCCCCCGGGTCGACGCTCCGACGGAGTCCCACGCACCAGTGGTAGGAGAGCCGACGGCGCCGCAACCATGATGCACTCGCCTCCTCCTCGGCCGGTACCGCGGACGCTAGCCCGTCGCGATGTTACGGGCGACGAGATCTCCGTAGCATCGTTTGACCCGCGGGTCCACTATGACCAGCGTCAAATTCTTCGGGAACGAGAACATGAAGACGCTCGAACCACTATCGAGCGCCGGCGCGGAGCCCGCCACAAATCAGACAGGCGAGCAGGGCCTGCTGTGAGCCACCCGACATCGGGGAGCCCTGGAGGCCTACCTTACGAGGTAGGCTGTCCGGCTTTTACCCGTGAGCTGCGGCAGTTCCACTGGCCCACTCACCGCACCTTCAAAAGTACAGTGGCAAGACCCACCCGTCCGAGTTCCTCAGCGTCTACACCATCGCGATGCAAGCTGCTGGAGCCCGCGACGATAAGGTGCTTGCGAATTACTTCCCGTTGGCTCTTAAACCCAACGCCATGTCATGGTTGATGCACTTGCCGGTAGACTCTATTCCCTCCTGGTCGGATTTGTGCCATGAGTTCGTGGGCGCCTTTACTGGAGGCCACCAAACCCATGGCCAAGCAAGCGACCTGCACGTCATTCCCCAGAAGGGAGGCGATAGTCTCCGCAAGTATATTCAGAGGTTCAGCCGGGTAAAGTACAATATCCCTGATGTTCATCCTGCCGCCATCATCAGCGCATTCCATCAGAACATGCGTAACCGCAAGATGCGCGAAGAGCTGGCAATGGACAAGGTGAGAGATGTAGCAGAACTCTATGTTCTTGCAGACAAATGTGCTCGGGCTGAAGAGGGAAGGAAGTACCCCGGCGAAGATGCCGGCGTGGAAACCGACTCCTCAGATGAGGATATTGCCGCCCCGGCGAAGAAAGGCCGGCGCCACAACAGGAAGCGCAAAGGAAAAGCCGTGCTTGCCGTCGAGGATCGATGACGCCGGCTCCACCAAGAAACCCAAGGCGATTTAACCCGCAAGGAGGTTGCGGATGTGTCGCCTGCCGGCCTTGGCGGCTGCCGAAGCCGGAAACTCCGACAAGCGATATGCAAGATCCATCGCACGAAAGGCCATGCTCTCCGGGACTGCCGACAGGTTGAGCTCTCGCCGAGAAGCGAGGGCTGAGTATGAGAGGCGGACAAGGAGAAGGGCCTAGACGGTGCTGAGGGGTCTGGCAAGAAGCGTGACGGCCAGGCGGGCCATCGCGGCAAGGATAAGCAAAAGGAGAGGCCCGCCCGAGGCCATGACAGAAAGCCAGAAGACGACGATCACGAAGAGGACGACGAATCCGGCGACCAAGAGTTTCAGAAAGCTACAGAGGCCATGTGCGTCGACGGCGGCGCCTCGCTGCATACTTCTCACCGCCGGCTTAAACAGTGGGCGCGAGAGATTACAGCGGCAGAGCCGTCGTTTGATGCCCAAAGGCCACTGAAGTGGTCCAGCACACCTATCATTTTTGACACCGAGGACCACCCTGATCGCACTACTGCGGTCGGGTGCTTGCCATTGTTGGTTTCACCAACAATACGCAACCTCAAGGTGACGAAGATGCTAGTCGATGGCGGGGCCGGTCTGAACTTGATCTCGCCTGCCGTGATCGAGAAACTGCAGATTCCTGATGGAGACCTCGAAGAGACGGGCACGTTTCAGGGGGTCAACCTGGGAAGAAGCGAACCCAAGGGAAAGATCACGTTGCCCGTGACTTTTGGAAGCGACCTGAACTTCAGGACGGAGAGGATCGTGTTCGATGTTGCCAAGATCCCCTTGCCCTACAACGGGATCCTTGGCACCAATACCGCCAAGTTCATGGCGGCGTCACACTATGCCTACAACACCCTGAAGATGCCAGGACCTGTGACGATCATCACCATCCCCTCCGACAAGAAAGATGCACTGATTTGCGCTGACCAATTATACCAGCAAGTAGTTGCAGCAGCTGCCGCCGCTAGGGAACTTGCTCCTGCCGCTGGGACCCCGAGAGGGAAGAAGAAGAAGACCGGTGAGACCTCGGACACCCACTCTGACAAGCGCACCTCTTCGGAGTGTAGCGCTCCCGTTGAGGACGTGCCACAGAGCTCCACCGGCGGAAACAAGAAGCCCAGGGCCATACCGCCGGGAACCAAGAAGGTTTCTGTCAATGGGGACGGCACGGGAGGAGCTTTTACCATAAGCTCCACCCTTGACGACAAATAGGAAGACGCGCTCGTCACCTTCCTGCGGGCGAATGTCGATGTGTTTGCATGGCAAGCTTCCGACATCCCCGGTGTTCCCAGGGAGGTGATTGAGCACCACCTTGCTGTCTGCCCTCATGGGCGGCCCGTCAAGCAGAAGGTCAGAAAGCAAGCTTTGGAACGACAAGAGTTCATCACAGAAGAGATCCGGAAACTGGAAGCGGCGGGTTTGGTAAGAGGAGTGCTCCATCCAACGTGGTTGGCCAATCCGGTCGTGGTGCGCAAGGCAAATGGGAAGTGGAGGCTGTGTATTGATTACACAGATATCAATAAGGCTTGCCCTAAAGACCCCTTCCCGTTGCGGCGCATGGATCGATTGTTGACTCCACGGTGGGTGTGATCTGTTGTCATTCCTCGGCGCCTACTCCGCTACCACCAGATCTTCATGACAAGAGAAGACGAAGAGAAGACAACATTCATCACCCCATGTGGTACGTATTGTTTCATGCGGATGCCTTTCAGGTTGAAGAGTGCTGGTTCGACGTTTGCAAGGGCAGTCCAGATTGGTTTTGAACCCCAACTCCATAGAAATATGGAAGGTTATATGGACGACATAGTGGTCAAAACCAAGGACAGGGCAACCCTCATACCGGATTTGCAAGAAACATTTGCAAACCTGCGCAAGATCAATCTCAAGCTGAACCCTGAGAAGTGCGTCTTTGGCATCCCGTCCGGCAAGCTTCTCGGGTTCTTGGTGTCACAACGTGGGATAGAGGCCAATCCGGACAAAATCAAAGCTATAGAGCAGATTGAAGCACCCAAGCGGATCAAGGATGTGCGTCGGCTTGCTGGTTGCGTCGCCGCCATGGGCAGGTTCATTTCAAAATCGCGAAGGCGCCCTTCCCTTTTTCAAGATCCTGAAAAAGGCGGGCCCGATGGTGTGGACGCCAGAAGCCGAAGCAGCATGGCAAGGTTTGAAGAAGTACCTCTCCTCCGCGCCAATACTAGTTGTGCCTAGGCCACAGGAGCCGTTGCTGCTATACCTGGCGGCAACGGACCAGGTGGTCAGCGCCGCACTAGTAGCGCAGAGGGAGGTTGATGACGAGGAGATGGCCGCAGCAGAGCTCGACACCACCAATGCAGAGACGACACAACCAGTTGAAGTGCCGCCGAAGAAGAAAATGATGCAGCACCCGGTCTACTTTGTTAGTTCCCTCCTGCAGGGGGCTAGATCAAGGTACTCTGGCGTGCAGAAACTGCTCTTCGGCCTTCTTATGGCCTCGAGGAAGCTGCATCACTACTTCCAGGCAACACGAGATCACTGTCGTCACTCGCTTCCCTCTGCAACGGATATTGCACAATCCGGATGCAACAGGAAGAATTGTGGAATGGGCACTGGAGCTGTCCAGCTTTGGCCTCAAGTTTGAAAGCACTTCGACGATTCAGAGCCGAGTTCTAGCGGAGTTCATTGCAGAATGGACCGCAACGCCTGACGAAGAAGCCCAAGAGACTGCTCTTCCCGGCAAGGAGGCAAGTTGTGACTGGACCATGTACTTTGATGGAGCTTTCTCCTTACAAGGCGTCGGGGCTGGCGTACTGCTTGTCGCGCCCACCGGAGAGCACCTCAAGACGTGATCCAGATGCACTTCCCCAGGGAGGTGTCAACCAACAATACGGAAGAGTACGAAGGGCTGCTTGCCGGTCTTAGGATCGCGGCGGACCTCGAAATCAAGAAACTCATCGTCAGGGGGACTCGCAGCTTGTCGTCAAGCAAGTCAACAAGGATTACCAGAGCCCATTGATGAAGGCCTACGTCGATGAAGTGAGAAAGCCGGAAGAGCGTTTCGATGGTATACAGGCTGAACACGTTCCCCGAGTGGAGAGCGATATCGCCGATTACCTGTCAAAACGCGCTAACCTCAAGCTACCTGTGGAACCAGGTACCTTTGTGCTTCAGCTAACTCAGCCATCCGTTGATCCATCAACAGAGCAGAATAAGAGGAGGAAGTCAGGACCCGGCAAGTACTTTCCCGCCGAGCTCCCCGGAGCCGCCGGCAAGGATGTTGCCGGGGATACTGAGCCCGCCACGGACGGCCCAGCTCGGTGGAGCGTCAAGCTCTTGCCGTCGAGACAGCCGCTCCTGTAGCGGAGGAAATGCCTTTAGTCCTCACCGTCGAGCCCCAGGCTCCGGCGTGGGCACAACATACCATCCGATTCCTCCAAACAGGGGAACTTCCTGAGGAGCAGGAAGAAGCGGAAAAAGTAGCCCGTCGCTCTACCATGTACCAGTTCATCGATGACGTCCTATACAGAAAGAGGTCGAACGATGTGGAATTGAAGTGTATCCCTCGAGAGGAAGGACTGGAGCTGTTGGTAGAGATACACGGAGGCATATGTGGATCCCACATTGGGTCAAGGGCCCTTGCTGGCAAGGCATTTCAGCAAGGCTTCTTCTGGCCCACCGCCCTCCAGGATGCGACAACACTAGTCACCAGGTGTGAAGCGTGTCAGCTCCATTCAAAGAAGCTTCATCAGCCAGCTCAAGCCCTTCAAACCATTCCTCTCTCCTGGACCTTCTCGGTCTGGGGGCTCGACATACTGGGCCCCTTCCCCCACGCTGTCGGGGGCTTTGAGTACTTGTACGTTGCAATCGACAAGTTCACAAAGTGGCCGGAGGTGGAGGCAGTGAGGAAGGTCACAACTCAGTCAGCCGTCAAGTTCTTCAAGGAACTAGTGTGCCGTTTTGGTGTACCCAACAGGGTTATCACCAACAACGGCACACAGTTCACAAGCCGCACCTTCACAACGGCACACAGCAAAGTCTGTTTCGCTTCCGTTGCTCACCCGCGAAGCAATGGTCAAGCTGAGAGGGAAAATGCTGAAGTACTGCGAGGCTTAAGGACCAAGACCTTTGACAGGCTGCACAAGAGTGGAAGGTGCTGGATTGATGAGTTGCTGGCGGTTCTTTGGTCGATCAGGACGACGCCAAATTGAGCCACCGGCCAGACACCTTTTGCCCTGGTATACGGGCCAGAAGCAGTTCTCCCATCAACTCATATACGGGCCCGAACATTGAGCATCTTCGCAAGTTTTACCCGTGGTAGCGGCTTGCCGGGCCCCGACAAGCCACCTTTTGTACAAGAATTGCCGATGATGCATGTAACCCTTTGTACAAAGCCAGTAGCAGACCACGAGCATAAATAAATGAAGCCGGCGCCCTAAGTTATAGCATGCATGCTAGGTCAAGTCTCGTCCTTGGTTAGGGTTGATAGTGCTTAGCGGCGACTAACCCCTAGCTTAGAGGTCGAGTGTGCGTCTCTTTGCCATTCTTTTGTCTACTTTGGTTCGCAGGACTCATAGATATCCTTGCCGGATCACTTGAGGACGAAAAAGAAAAGAGGGACAGACCGGCATCTAGACCCCGGCAAGCCAGTATTGCCGGGGGTTGCAAGTACAAAGATTCACCCACGGCAAACCAGAGTTGCCGGGGGCTACAGCTTCAGATAAGTTCTTCATCCCTTATCATGCATTCCCTTATGGACTGAGGTATGTGAAACCTCATTTTTTCCCAAAGCTACTGTGCTCCACTAAAAACTCTAGGCCCTAGGGCTCATTCCTAGGGCCAGGTTTGGTCGTAGTCGCGGCAGCAAAAGGATGAAACGAGGAGCCTGAACCCACCTCATCCCTGCCTCCGCCGAAAGCGTGAGAAAGGTCGAGCGAAGTGGGAAGACGGCAGGGCCTGTTGCCGGGCAAGGAAATGTTTATCTTGGGGATATAAAGGATTTACTCCTTGTCGTGGGTTCTACCCGCAAACAAATGACCCGACAAGCATCCCAAAAGCCAACTCCTCTGGATAGTCCCTAGCAACGGCGACGAGATTTTTCCTAAGGGGGTAGGTGTTGTGACACTCAAAATTTTTGTTTGGTTTTCAGCAAAAACTTTGTTGGATTTGAAGAAGGTCACTTAAATTCTTCCCAAAAACCTCTCTCTCAAAACTTCTCCCTTGGCAAGGATTTCATTGTTGATATCTTTTTCAACTCTGGTGTTTGGTTATTAAAAACCTTTCTTCTGATTCTCCCCTTCTCAAATTTATTTTTGGGATTTATTTTCTTTTAAAAGAAAACCCTAGGAGTTTTGGGTCTTCTCTTATATTGGAACCACCCATGGTTTTACCATGCCTCTTGTGGTAAATCATTTCAAAACCCCTCCTTCCACTTTGGGGCAATCCAAATATTCTGTCCCAACAAGTCCAACTCATTTTTGGATTTTATTTCATTTATCTCTTTCCCCAAAACTATTCTGTCCATTATTTTGAGCCTATGTGATTTGCAAAGCAAGTACCTAATTGCCTTTGAACTTTGATCTCAAACCAACTCCTCTGGATAGTCCCTAGCACCCACAACCTAGAACCATCAAGATCCACTCTTCTTCTCTTCAAAATTTTCAAGTTTCAGCTTCTGCAAGTTTGGACCAGATTTGTCAAATTTGGTGAAATTCATATCTCCTCTTCTCCAAAAATTCCACCAAAATTCAGGCAACCCCCAGATGCAATGAGAGGCCACTCCACCAAAAATCAGCTCAAGGAGAACCTCCCACATACCAAAATCATTCAGCCGACACACTGCCTGCATACTATGCACTTTCAGAGAAATTCAGAGATTCGTAAAGTTCAATGTCGTTTCTTCGTCGAGTTCAGTCACCAGTCAACAGTGCGCCCTGGCGCATTGCGCACGGCCCCTCCTCCCTGGCCAGAGCGCCGCACGCCCCCTTGGACGGGTGCAGGCATCGGTGGCGGCGAGCCTCGCCGGCGTTGGCAGTTTCTGCGGTGGCTGCGCCACCCGTGGCGGCCAGTGAGGGCCTGAGCCAGCTCGCCACGCCACCTGGCGCCGCCCATCACTCCCTGGCCCTCCGCGTGGCTCATGCATGCCAGCGCACTCCCGCTGCACCGTCGCCATGGCCCGGCAAGCACAGGGCACGCCCTCTGCCGTCGACGGGCCCGCGCCGCCCCGTTCTGTTGAACCCACCCCAAAGCTTCTAATCCAAGCTCGTTTAGTGCCTAAATGGAGCCAGTGGACCTCCACGATGACGTTCAACCACTAAACCACCCCGACCAAGCCCTGCGCCGCCGTAACCTTCGCCGGAGAACTCCGTTCATTGCCATCACCTCTGATCGCCTATAAAAAGGGGCCCCGAGCTCGCCCTCGAGCACGCACCATCTCTGCACCTCACCTACACTCCGCCAGGCCACTAGGAGGACCTCAAGGAGGTCTCCTCCCCCAACTCCGGCCGCCCCATTCCGCCTCGGCCTCCACCTCGATTCACTCCGGTGAGGCCGTCCCCGGCACCCAAACCTCGTCAGCAATCCCCTCGAGCACCCAGAATTCTAACCCCCACTTCAATTTGCCCTTCGCAGCACTCTCCGGCGAGATCCAACTCCACCCGAACCGCCGTCCGCCGGAGCAATGGCCGCCGTTGACGTAGTGCTCGCCGGCGACCACCACCACCACCCACCGACGTGGAAGGATGCACTGAGCACGGAGGTACCACCCGATCCCTCTGCCTCGCCGTGGATCGCCGCCGGCGACCACGGCAGCTCTCGGGCGTCGACGAGTTCCGTCTCCCCGTTTGAAATTTCAAACCTGACGGGTGGGACCCGCCTGTCAGTCTCTCATTTCTTTTTAAAATGAACCGTTTTCTGAAAGCGATTTCTGGCAAAATGCGCTTTCCAGTCTGAATTGTTTTCTGGACTTTTCTGCTTAGCCCCCTGGGAAGTTTCTGTTTCATTACATAAAGGTCCTTGGACCAAAACACTTGTAAGTTTTAAACAGAAAAGGATTTTTGAGTGATTCTTTTTCTGCCCTCTTCAAAATTTTGTCTAGTTTTTTATCAGATTTATTTGAAAAATATTTGGTAAATTTCTGTTCACCTCACAGTATTTATTATAGCGCGTGTATTTTTGTATACCATAGATATCGAAGGAGGTGACGGAACCGCAAACTTCACCGAGCTAGGTCCCGACTACTCTGAACCAGGCAAGCATGTTTGAACTTTCGATATGATGAGTGTTTTGGCATGTTTGCATTAAGTAGTTGTATGGCATGATCATGAGCACCTCGATGAATGTCATATTACATACAAAGTGGAGACAAGTGAGTTTCGAAAATCCATAAGATATTGGATACGAGTTTGCATGGCCATGTGATGGCGTAAGAATGGGTAAGATGGCAGTGTTGTAGCATGCCAGTCTTATGCCTGACTGTTTGACCAGTGTCAACATGAATCGGTCCAGTTTCCATCCATTTCCCTCCTGTACTACCACATGTTTTTCCGCAAGGAAATATGGCTTAGTAAGTTGCAAACCGCTTTCCTGGTACACACCAAATAGAGAGGCCGGGATGAGGGTTCCATGGCCTGGATTGAAGCCCGTCATCCGTCAGGGGCATGGGTGTTTCCGGTTGGGACCGAGAGGGGGGCACCCCTTAGAGCGCGCGTATATAAATTTGATCCCATGCTATTCGAGGTTGTGATCTCCCCGTCTCAAAGTTTACCTTGAACATTGTCTAGGGTGATTCCTGGCATCGTGAGGTGGGATGGGTTTGTACTGGTTAGATGTGTTTCTACCGAAATACCGTAAAAGGAACTAGTCCTCGTGACTACGGAAATCCGTTGGCTGTGGATATTAGTACAAACTCTGCAGAGTAAAAAATCCTTCGAATCATCCGATCCATGTCCAAGTATTGTGTTCAACTTATCCAGTCAAGTGTCAGTCTCGGTGACAAAAACTCCAAGTGAACCATATGAGTGATGAGTCCGTTTAGATGTTTATTCCTGTGGATGGACTAACCCATTTATTAATATGTGTTGAATATTTTCTTATGAATATTATATCTTGTAAATTACCAGACTTGAATTATAAGCCCTTTCTGCGATGTCGCTCATACGTCCGACTGTGGCACAATTGTTATTTTACTTTTGAATATAAGCCCTTTCTGCGATGTCGCTCAGACGTCCGACTGTGGCATGCTTGTTATTTACTTTCGATATAAGCCCTTTCTGCGATGTCGCCAGACGTCCGATCGTGTACGCTTGTTATTTACTTTCGATATAAGCCCTTTCTGCGATGTCGCTCAGACGTCCGACTGTGGCACGCTTGTTATTTACTTTCGATATAAGCCCTTTCTGTGATGTCGCTCCGACGTCCGACTGTGGCACGCCTGTTATTTTACTTTCGACAAAAGCCCTTTCTGCGATGTTGCTCAGACGTCCGACTGTGGCATGTATGTCATTTATTTTCATTATAAGCCCTTTATGTGGTGTCTCTCAGACGCCCGACTGTGGCATGATTTATTTATTTGTTCACCCTTCGAGGCGTCGCTTCAGACACCCGATCGGGTTTCAGTTATTTATACTACCACCTGTCTTCCTTCTTACTAATTAATGTCGTGTTACTTCCTCATTTGGAAGTACCATACTAATTGCTCATGACGCATTCATGCATGCATTTGTTATATCTTATGTCCGAACTGTCTTGCGAGTACTTTCAAAGTACTCATCTGGCTTGTTGATTTCGCCAGATGCTGACGAAGGCGATCTCATGGATGAAGAGTTCGATAGCGAGTCCGATGCCTAGGGGAGTCCCAGTCAGTCTCGTGCGACCCTGGATTGGTCATTGTATTATATCCGCTTCCGCTACCCAATTCAATTCATCGAGCCTCACCTCGACGCTCGATGGGCTGCCAGCTTAGGAGTCATATTACCCACTCCACTGTGTTATTCCACCACCACTTTATTCTCGAGTCAGTAGTATGCCACCCCACACCTTTGTGTCATATCCGCCATTATGTATAATTATTGGCGTGTTTGTAATAATTGTTGAAGCAGCCTCAGCTCAACCCTGTAATATATTTAGTGCTACTGGCCTTCTGTATCAAGATTTTATCTACTAGTAAGGAGGATTTATCCTTATACTGGGACTTAAAGATCGGTTTCTCAATAAGTATTTTATTGGAAAACCGGTCGTGACAAGCTTGGTACCAGAGCCAGGCTGACTGTAGGAAGCCACTAGGTGCGATCGCTAATCGGTTATTAGCATAATAGAGTTTATTTTAATTTCTACAAATGTAGTCAATTTTTCTGACAGTCAGCATAAATTTATGATCTGACCATTTAGGATTTTTGCCTAATTTTATAGATGGCTAGCAACGACTGTGAGTCACAGGTGTTCGCCAACGTGCCTGAGGGGTTCGTCAAACTCCTCTCCTTCATCGTCCAGGTCGCGATGGGGCCATCAGTGCGCCCAGTCTTCACACTCTAGCCGCACAAGATCAACGACAGTCTGACTATGCACCAGGCCGCGGTGCAATTCAAGGGAGGGCGTGTTGTGTTACGCCGCTTCCGGTTCTTGGGGAGAGCCATGCCTACGGAGAGGCATGCTATGCAGATGGCTACCCGTGAGGCGATAGCTCATCTCCGGGATGCTCTTCCTTCAATGAAGACTCGTCACTACCGCTACCTTCCATGCCACATGCCATACACCTGTCACTACTCATTTGCTTGCCCCAGAGGAGAGCGAGATGAGGCTTTTGAGATGCTTGTCGAGTACATCCGAGCCCTGGAGGCAGCCTTCGACAGCCTAGTGGACGACCTTGTGGCTGCCCGCATGGACTCAGTCCATGGCTGTACCGCCAACAGGAGGGAGCTCCTGCACATCGCACCACCACTGACTTACGTCTCGTCATCGACATCTTATTCTCCTACCATTCTCGCCACTGCTCGTCGCCTGCCTACCATCGAGGAATTCAACCAAGTCATTGCGCCCACTCCAGTCTGTTCTGCACCACCTGTTGCGCCCACTCCAGTCCGTTCTGCACCACTTATTGCGCCGACTCCTATTCGTGTCGCTCCGCCTATGGCACCAGCTCCATCAACTCAGCGCAACGCTTCATGTCTGGAGCCTATTAGCGAGGAGGAGGTTGAGTCCCCAGCCTCACTGCGCCTCACCCTCGGCAGGCCAAGGGAAATTCTTACCATCTCCGACTAAGTACGCTTAGCCGCCATGTGATGTACCGACTTGTACGATATGTTTATATGTACATAGGTTGTGAGAAGTAGCTTGTTTGCGCATCATGTAGGAACTGGGAGAAGTGCACTAGCCTAAATAACATGTCAGGAATATGTACGCATATCCTGAGTGATGTATTGTATAATTACTGCTTGCGTGTAAGATATGTAATGAGCAGTCCTTCTCCGTGCGCAAACGTTAATTCTCTTGAAAAATCTTGGAGCATTTAAAATTTCCCGTCTTTATGAATTTATTGACTCTTGTGACTCAATTTCTTTTCTCATGAGTTTTACAAAATATATCCCCAGAGTGAAAAATGTCTCGTCCTTGGATGCGCTCCATGCCAAATCGGCCAGAGGAGAATTATGGCACACCACCAAACAACAATTTCACACGGGGGCAGTCAAGTCAACAGGACAGTGAAATAACACTTTCCCAAATGTGCCGTCTTTATGAGCAAAGTCAGCAACAACATCAGGAAATGATGAACCAAGTCATCAATATGGGAAATCACCGTAGACAGTATCAGCAGCAATCAAAGTTATCTGAGCTACAGAAGACGCGTCCCCAAACATTTTCTCATACTGACAAATCTCTTGAGGCCGAGGACTGGCTTCGAGATATGGAAAGAAAATTAATTATTGCACAGTGTTCAGATCTTGAGAAAGTGCTATACGCACCGCACTATCTCACTGGAGCAGCTGCATCGTGGTGGGAAAATTTCCTACACATGCACCCCAACGAAAATAATATAACCTGGGAGGAGTTCAAAGAAGGTTTTCGTGGGGCGCATATCCCTAAAAGTCTTATGAAGATCAAAAAGAGAGAATTTGACGACCTCAAGCAAAGGACCATGACGGTGTCAGAATACAACAGTTAGTTTACTCTGTTGTCTCGCTACGCCAACGAGGAGCGTATGTCTGAAAGCAAGAAGATGGAAAAATTTCTAGACGGTCTGGCGCCCGCGCTTAAATACCAGCTGGTTGTGCACACCTTCCCAGATTTTAAAACACTGGTGGATAAGGCCATTACCTTGGAAAATGAGAGACGCAGCTTGGAAGATTTCCGCAAGCGAAAAAGGGACCAGACTAATCATGCTCGCAACCACCGCAGCAAGACAAATTTTTAGAAAGGTGGGACACCCAAACCCACGACAAACGTCTCACGCCCAATCAAGAATTTCCATGCAAGGGACAAGGAGTTCACATACCGCCTAGGCGTTACTTGCTACGCTTGTGGAGAAGAAGGGCACTATGCCAAGCAGTGCCCCAAGCCAAGGAACTCGACCCCAAAGCCGAACAACGGTGGCAATAATTCAGCACCCAAGCGGAACAATTTCAACCCCAATAACAACCACAGGAAGGGTCATCTGAACCACGTGACCAAAGAGGAAGCACAGAACGCCCCAGATATCGTACTCGGTACGTTCCCTGTCAATACAATACCTGCCATGGTTTTGTTTGATTCTGGAGCTTCTCACTCATTCATTTCGAAGAGTTTTGCTTTGCAAAATAATTTTTCGATGCTTCCCTTGGAAAAATCCATGATCATCATGTCCCCTGAGATTAAGCAAGTGACTCAGAGTTACTGCCAAGGTGTGGTGATTGAATTTGAAGGATTGAAGTTTCACGCCAACCTTATTGCATTGGAAAATAAAGGACTGGATGTCATCCTAGGGATGGATTGGTTAACCACCAACAAAGGTTTTATTGACTGCTTCAATCGGACCGTAATTCTCACCCACCACCACGGGAAGACAATAAGAGTTTCAGCCAAAGAAAGAAAAATATCCCGGCAACCGAGATTGAACAAAATGGACGTTTCCGAATTAAGCAAGGTTCCAGTAGTGTGTGAATTTCCAGACGTATTTCCCGAAGAGCTACCAGGAATGCCACCAGACCGAGAGATAGAATTCAGCATTGAGCTAGCACCCGGAACCGCACCCATTTACAAGAAACCATACAGAATGGCACCATCGGAATTGGTAGAATTGAAGACAAATAAAAGAATTGCTGGACAAAGGATATATTCCAGCCAGTTCATCACCTTGGGGTTCACCAATTTTATTTGCCAAGAAAAAGGATGGGACACTGAGATTGTGTATAGACTATCGAGCACTTAACATGGTCACAATCAAGAATAAATACCCAATGCCAAGGATAAATGATTTATTTGATCAGCTCGCTCAGGCCAAGGTCTTCTAAAAAATTGACTTAAGGTCGGGATACCATCAATTAAAGGTACGAACAGAGGATATCCCCAAGACAGCCTTCACCTCCAGATACAGACTATATGAGTTCAAGTAATGCCGTTTGGACTAACAAACGCCCCGGCATATTTTGTTCACCTCATGAACAAAGTATTTATGAAGTTTATGGACAAGTTTGTTGTAGTATTCATCAACGATGTCCTGATATACTCCAAGACACTAGAAGAGCACGTTGAACATCTCCGAATCATACTAGGAGAACTAAGGAAACATCAATTGTACGCCATGTTCAGCAAGTGTGAATTTTGGTTAAGACAAGTAGGTTTTCTAGGCCACGTACTGACCCAAGAAGGTATTGCCGTAGACCCGGAAAAAGTCAAGGCCGTACTTGGCTGGAAACCACCAGCCAGCGTAACGGACGTGCGAAGTTTCTTGGGAATGGCAGGATACTACCGAAGATTTATCGAAGGATTCTCCACCATAGCAAAGCCAATGACGCAGTTACTCAAGAAAGACAAGAAGTTTGAATGGACGGAAGCTCGCAAGAAAAGTTTCCAAGAGCTAAAGAAGAAATTAACGACAGCACCAGTATTAATTGTGCCAGACATACACAAGAATTTTGAGGTATATTGTGACGCATCCCGAAAGGGCCTCGGATGCGTGTTGATGCAAGAACGCAAGGTAGTCGCATATGTCTCCAGACAACTTCGCAAGCATGAGGAAAATTATCCTACTCATGACCTGGAGTTAGCAGCAGTTATTCATGCACTCAAGGAATGGATACACTTTTTACTTGGAAATCGTTGTGAAATATACACGGACCATAAGAGCCTCAAGTATATTTTCACACAACCGGAACTGAATTTATGGCAACGACGCTGGTTTGAATTAGTGAAGGATTACGATGTTGGAATCCACTACCACCCAGGAAAGGCAAATGTAGTGGCAGATGCTCTAAGTCGGAACCCTAGCCCGAACGACGACAACCTGCCAAACCTGAGACCTGAATTTCGCCAGGAGTTTGCTAAACTCAACTTGCTGGTGGTCACCGAGGGCAGCGTATGGAATTTAGAAATACAGCCTACCCTGATAGAAAAGATTAAAGAGGCTCAGCATGGGCACCCCAGCATTGAAGGCATTAAACGGAGAGTGAGTTTGGGCATGGCCTCAGAGTTCGTTATCGATGAGCAAGGAATATTGTGGTACGGAGATAGACTTTGCGTACCAAATATCGAGGACCTTAAACAGCAAATCTTAGCTGAAGGCCACACCGCCCCGTATTCGATCCATCCTGGAGGAACAAAAATGTACAAAGATATTCAGGAATTTTTTTGGTGGCACGGTATGAAAAGGGACATAGCCACGTTCATCGCATGTTGTGACTCTTGTCAACGCATCAAGGCCGAGCACCAGAAACCAGCCGGACTTTTACAGCCAAATAAGATACCCGGGTGGAAATGGGATGAAATTGGAATGGATTTTATTATTGGACTACCTCGGTCACGGCACGGGAATAATGCCATATAGGTCATCACTGATAGGCTGACTAAGGTAGCACACTTCATCACCGTAAAGTCAACCCACACCACTCAGAAGCTTGCCAGGCTTTATCTTTCCCGTATCTTCTGCTTACATGGAGTCCCAAATATGATAATATCAGACAGAGGCACTCAATTCATCTCCCGATTTTGGGATCACTTACAACAAGCTCTGGGAACTCAACTGGCGTTTAGTACCGCATACCACCCCCAGATTGATGGACAAACTGAACGCGTAAACCAAATTCTAGAAGACATGCTAAGAGCATGTGTCCTCACCTATGGAACCAGTTGGGAAGAAAGCTTACCATACGCAGAGTTCGCATACAACAACAGTTATCAAGCCAGCCTGCAAATGGCACCGTTTGAGGCTCTGTACGGGCGAAGATGTCATACCCCGCTAAATTGGTCAAAAACCAGAGACAGCCATATCTTCGGCCCAGACATGCTCAAGGAGGCTGAAGATAAAGTTAAGGTGATTAGGGATCGACTCAAGACAGCCCAAAGTCGACAGAAGAGTTATTACGATCAAAAACATCGGGGAGTCAGTTTTGAACCCGTTGAGTTTGTGTACCTACGAGTATCTCCTATGAGGGGCCTGAAACGATTCAAGATTAATGGGAAGCTAGCACCAAGATTCATCGGACCATTCTGCATAGTGGCACGGAAAGGCACGGTAGCCTACCAGCTAGACTTACCCGAGGATTTATCCGACGTCCACGACATGTTCCATGTCTCACAGTTGAGGAAGTGCGTAAGCAACCCAGAGAAGCAGGTACCCCATGAAAACATTGACGTGCAGCCAGACCTCACATATCGGGAGCATCAATAAAAATCTTGGAGAGTGCGAAGGAGGACCCGACGAAAACCATCAAGTTTTTCGAGTTCGAAGGAGCAATCACACGAGAGTGAAGCCACTTGGGAAAGAGAGGATTTTCTTCGGACAGAGCACCCACATTTATTTGAGGGTCAGCTGGAATCTCGGGGACGAGATTTTTCCTAAGGGGGTAGGTGTTGTGACACTCAAAATTTTTGTTTGGTTTTCAGCAAAAACTTTGTTGGATTTGAAGAAGGTCATTTAAATTCTTCCCAAAAACCTCTCTCTCAAAACTTCTCCCTTGGCAAGGATTTCATTGTTGATATCTTTTTCAACTCTGGTGTTTGGTTATTAAAAACCTTTCTTCTGATTCTCCCCTTCTCAAATTTATTTTTGGGATTTATTTTCTTTTAAAAGAAAACCCTAGGAGTTTTGGGTCTTCTCTTATATTGGAACCACCCATGGTTTTACCATGCCTCTTGTGGTAAATCATTTCAAAACCCCTCCTTCCACTTTGGGGCAATCCAAATATTCTATCCCAACAAGTCCAACTCATTTTTGGATTTTATTTCATTTATCTCTTTCCCCAAAACTATTCTGTCCATTATTTTGAGCCTATGTGATTTGCAAAGCAAGTACCTAATTCCCTTTGAACTTTGATCTCAAACCAACTCCTCTGGATAGTCCCTAGCACCCACAACCTAGAACCATCAAGATCCACTCTTCTTCTCTTCAAAATTTTCAAGTTTCAGCTTAAAGTTTGGACCAGATTTGTCAAATTTGGTGAAATTCATATCTCCTCTTCTACAAAATTCCACCAAAATTGGGCAACCCCAGATGCAATGAGAGGCCAGTCCACCAAAAATCAGCTCAAGGAGAACCTCCCACATACCAAAATCATTCAGTCAACACCTGCACAGCCTGCTTTGTTACTATGCACTTTCGGAGAAATTCAGAGATTGAAAGTTCATGTCGTTTCTTCGTCGAGTTCAGTCACTGTCAGCAGTGCGCCTGGCGCGTTCGCGCACCCCCTCCTCCTTGGCAGGCGCGCCACGCCCCTTGGCCAGGTGCAGGCGTCGGTGGCGGCAAGCCTCGCCCGGCGTTAGCAGTTTCTGCGGTGGCTGCGCCACCGTGGCGGCTTGAGGGCTGAGCCAGCTCGCCACGCCACCCGGCGCCGCCCATCGCTCCCTGGCCCTCCGCGTGGCTCATGCATGCCAGCGCACTCCCGCTGCACCATCGCCATGGCCCGGCAAGCACAGGGCACGCCCTCTGCCGCCGACGGGCCCGCGCCGCCCCATTCCGTCGAACCCACCCCAAAGCTTCTAATCCAAGCTCGTTTAGTGCCTAAATGGAGCCAGTGGACCTCCGTGATGATGTTCAACCACTAAACCACCCCGACCAAGCCCTGTGCCGCCGTAACCTTCGCCGGAGAACTCCGTTCACGGCCATCACCTCTGATCGCCTATAAAAAGGGGCCCCAAGCTCGCCCTCGAGCACGCACCATCTCTGCACCTCACCTACACTCCGCCAGGCCACTAGGAGGACCTCAAGGAGGTCTCCTCCCCCAACTCCGGCCGCCCCGTTCCGCCTCAGCCTCCACCTCGATTCACTCTGGTGAGGCCGTCCCCGGCACCCAAACCACGTCAGCAATCCCCTCGAGCACCCAGAAGTCTAACCCCCACTTCAATTTTCCCTTCGCAGCACTCTCCGGTGAGATCCAACTCCACCCGAACCTCCGTCCGTCGGAGCAAGGGCCGCCGTCGACGTAGAGCTCGCCGGTGACCACCACCACCACCCACCGACGCAGAAGGATGCACTGAGCACAGAGGTACCACCCGATCCCTCTGCCTCGCCGTGGATCGCCGCCGCCGACCACCGCAGCTCTCGGGCGCTGACGAGCTCCGTCTCCCCGTTTGAAATTTCAAACCTGACGGGTGGGACCCGCCTGTCAGTCTCTCATTTCTTTTTAAAACGAACCGTTTTCTGAAAGCGTATTCTAGCAAAATGCGCTTTACAGTCTGAATCGTTTTCTGGACTTTTCTGCTTAGGCCCCTAGGAAGTTTCTGTTTCATTACAGAAAGGTCCTTGGACCAAAACACTTGTAACTTTTAAACAGAAAAGGATTTTTGAGTGATTCTTTTTCTGCCCTCTTCAAAATTTTGTCTACTTTTTTATCAGATTTATTTGAAAAATATTTGATATACTTCTGTTCACCTCACGGTATTTACGATAGCGCATGTATTTTTGTATACCGTAGATATCGAAGGAGGTGACGGAACCGCAAACTTCACCGAGCTAGGCCCCGACTACTCCGAACCAGGCAAGCATGACTTTCGATATGATGAGTGTTTTGGCATGTTTGCACTAAGTAGTTGTATGGCATGATCATGAGCACCTCGATGAATGTCATATTACATACAAAGTGGAGACAAGTGAGTTTCGAAAATCCATAAGATATTGGATACGAGTTTGCATGGCCATGTGATGGCGTAAGAATGGATAAGATGGAAGTGTTGTAGCATGCCAGTCTTATGCCTGACTGTTTGACCAGTGTCAACATGAATCGGTCCAGTTTCCATCCATTTCCCTCCTGTACTACCACATGTTTTTCCGCAAGGAAATATGGCTTAGTAAGTTGCAAACCGCTTTCCTGGTACACACCAAATAGAGAGGCCGGGATGAGGGTTCCATGGCCCTGGATTAAAGCCCGTCATCCGGTCAGGGGGCATGGGTGTTTCCGGTTGGGACCGAGAGGGGGCACCCTTAGGCGGCGATATATAAATTTGATCCCATGCTATTCGAGGTTGTGATCTCCCCCTCTCAAAGTTTATCTTGAACGTTGTCTAGGGTGATTCCTGGCATCGTGAGGTGGGATGGGTGTGTACTGGTTAGATGTGTTTCTACCGAAATACCGTAAACGGAACTAGTCCTCGTGACTACGAAATCCATTGGCTATGGATATTAGTACAAACTCTACAGAGTCAAAAATCCTTCAAATCATCTGATCAATGTCCAAGTATTGTGTTCAACTTAAACCCGGGCATGGGCAGCCCGGCCCGACAACCCGGCCCGAGCCCGGCCCGAAAAACCCGGTCCGGGCCGGGCCGGGCTTGACACTCGGGCCGGTCTCGGGCTTTGTTTTGCAGCCCGAAAGGTAGTTCGGGCCGGGCTCGGGCTTCTCTTTTTCTATTTTTCGAGTCGGGCTTTCGGGCTTCGGGCCGGGCTTGCACGTACACGTACTAAAAACAGCGTTTGGGTCGGGCTTTTGGGCTTCGGGCTTGAGTTCGGGCCGGGCTCAGGCTTCAAATCAGGGAGTATTTCGGGCTTCGGGCCGGGCTCGGGCTTGAGAAATGAAGGTCGGGCTTTTACAAGCCCGGCCCGAAACCCGGCCCGGCCCGACGTTTGCCCAGGTTTAGTTCAACTTATCCAGTCAAGTGTCAGTCTCGGTGACAAAAACTCCGGTGAACCATATGAGTGATGAGTCCGGTTAGATGTTTATTCCTGTGGATGGACTAACCCGTTTATTAATATGTGTTGAATATTTTCTTATGAATATTATATCTTGTAAATTACCAGACTTGAATTATAAGCCCTTTCTGCGATGTCGCTCAGACGTCCGACTGTGGCACAATTGTTATTTTACTTTTGAATATAAGCCCTTTCTGCGATGTCGCTCGAGCGTCCGATCGTGTACGCTTTATTATTTACTTTCGATATAAGCCCTTTCTGCGATGTCGCTCGACGTCCGACTATGGCACGCTTTGTTATTTACTTCGATATAAGCCCTTTCTGCGATGTCGCTCAGACGTCCGATTGTGGCACGCTTGTTATTTACTTTCGATATAAGCCCTTTCTGTGATGTCGCTCCAACGTCCGACTGTGGCACGCCTGTTATTTTACTTTCGACAAAAGCCCTTTCTGCGATGTCGCTCAGACGTCCGACTGTGGCATGTATGTCATTTATTTTGATTATAAGCCCTTTATGTGGTGTCGCTCAGACGCCCGACTGTGGCATGATTTATTTATTTGTTCACCCTTTGAGGCGTCGCTTCAGACACCCGATCGGTTTTCAGTTATTTATACTACCACCTGTCTTCCTTATTACTAATTAATGTCGTGTTACTTCCTCATTTGTAAGTACCATACTAATTGCTCATGACGCATTCATGCATGCATTTGTTATATCTTATGTCCGAACTGTCTTGCGAGTACTTTCAAAGTACTCACCGGCTTATTGATTTGGCGAGATCTTGTGAAAGCGATCTCATGGATGAAGAGTTCGATAGCGAGTCCGATGCCTAGAGGAGTCCCAGTCAGTCTCGTGCGACCCTGGATTGGTCATTGTATTATATCCTCTTCCGCTACCCAATTCAATTCATCGAGCCTCACCTCGATGCTCGATGGGCTGCCAGTTTAGGAGTCATATTACCCACTCTACTGTGTTATTCCACCACCACTTTATTCTCGAGTCAGTAGTATGCCACCCCACACCTTTGTGTCATATCCGCCATTATGTATAATTATTGGCGTGTTTGTAATAATTTTTGAAGCAGCCTCAGCTCAACCCTGTAATATATTTAGTGCTACTGGCCTTCTGTATCAAGATTTTGTCTACCAGTAAGGAGGATTTATCCTTATACTGGGACTTAAAGATCGGTTTCTCAATAAGTATTTCATTGGAAAACCGGTCGTGACAGAGAAGTTCAGGAAGCCGGCGACACGGATGATGGGATCGCCGGTGCCGCACGGAGCGGCGCCCAGCACCTAGTCGGACCTGTCATCCTGCCGCCTGCTACCCTCGTCGTCGCTGCTGCTGTCCTCCTCGCCACTCCCGTCTGAGGAGGAGTCTTCGCTATCAAAAGAGCTCTCCACGCAGCACCTTGCCCGAGTCCCGAAGCACCCGAAGACCTTGATGGAGAGGAGGCCGCCCTCCATCAGCTTGAAATAGAGAGTGAGCCCCGCCGTCAAGCGGTGGATATGGGCGAACATCTTCCACCCTCAACCAAGGTACATCACGTGAGGGGCTGGAAGTCGACGCGAACTCGCGTACCGCTGATCCAACAACCCCTCATGTGCAACCGTAATGACCCCGGCGGATCCAGCTCCATCTCACTCGCGAATGGAGTTGGGAGACGAAGGCGACGGCGAGGCGTCCGGCACAGCCTGACGAAAAACTCGCAAGGTCATCCCCAACATGGCCCTCCGTGGGGGGAGGAACTACTGGTGGAGGCGAGACTGGCGCGCCGCCCCGTTCTCCTCTTCCCTGAGCACCTCAGCCTCGCCCGCGGCCCCCTCCCCCTTCCCCTCGCAGCTGGCTCTGCCACCGCAGGTGAAGGAGAAGGAAGGACGCGTTTTCGAGCGGCGACCCTTGCCGCCACCGTTGAAGAGCCAGGATTCCCTCTCTCCATGGCGGATGGAGGGAGGGGGAGCAGCAGCTGAAGGAAGGAGAAGATAGAAGAGTGCGGGACACCGTTCCCCCCCGCTCTTTATAAAGGAACGGGGTGGGGGCTCGGCCGCCCCGCTCAACCAATCAAGACGCGGAAGGTGCAAGGAACTGGGACCAACCCGCTGCCCCGGCCCGCGACGGCCCGGTTTCCCGCCTCCACCGTTCGCCACCCCAAGCGCATGAGAGCCACGTGGCGGGCATGCGGGACCGAGGCGACGGGTGGCGACCTCTCCCCACCCGTGATCGTGGGGAGTGGGCGCTTGAAGACCACGCCCGGCCCGTTCGATAAATGGGCGCGCCTCCGCCTCCCTCCGTTTATGGGGAAGGCGCGAACCACCCCTTTACTGCGGCGTGGCGCATGCGCAGAGCTTAGTCCCACGCATGCCGCCCGTCACGCCGCGCACGCCCCACGCCGAGCCATGCGCGGGAGGCATGGGAAGCGCAGCGCGCGAAGAGACTTACCACGGTAAAACCACCCTGCCTGCTCACGCACCGTTTTGGGCCTAGCCCAACGGCGATTAACGCTTCGTGTGGCCCAGGCCGGGGCTCTGTCGGTGTACAAAAAAGAGGGGTACAATTTTGTACCCCTATAACTGTGCTGCAGGCAGTCTGATCCATGAGCAGCACCGCCTTGAGCAAGGCAAGGGAGGTGAGCCAAGGTGAGGACAAGCTCGAAAGGAGCAGAATGACGCCAAGACCAGGACCACAAAGAGCAAAGGGGCGAAGCAGACTCCCCGGCAAGATCCTTGCAGGGGCGGTTCTAACAAACCCGCAAGGCCCTTGCCAAGGGCAGCTCGCCCACACCTACGGGCGAATCACCCTTGAGTCCACTGCCCCCATGGGGCAGGATTGAGGAGACATCCCAGCAGTGGCATGCAGATCTTTGTGAAGACATTCAAGATCATATACACACTATAGAAGACGGCGACCCTTGGCGGGATCCCAGCCAAGGAGTACCACAAGGCCCACGGCAAGAGCCTTGCCGGGGATGACAGCAGGCGCCACGACAAGACCCTTGCCGGGGCTACGGCGAGGCCCTTGCCGAGAAAACCCATGGGGCCACCATCAGGCCCACGCCAGTGAAACCTCCACCACCGTTGGCATGCAGCTGCCGACCCAACCAGTTGGGCTGGCACCTGTGTGGCGGCGAGCGGATCTTCGTGGAGACCCACCACTGCGCCACCTCAGCTGCCTTCCTGCCTACATGGCACCACGGGCACCGCTGGCCAGGGCGCGTGTCGACACGAAAGGGAGCGGCGACGGACGAGACATGACTCTCCCCCGTCCCCGATAAAGCAAGGACACCTAAGTAAGACACATTTAAGGTGCCTTGTCATGTAATCCGAGGGATAAACTCGCATCACTGTACCCTTTCCACCTCCTGTGTGCCACTGTGGCGACCCCTTTCCCTATAAAAGGAGGCCCAAGGCGACCAGGAGGAGGATTCGGCTTTTTGGAGCTCCTCACGCCCCATTGCTAGTTCAAGAACACAGATAAACAAACCACCAAAGCAGGAGTAGGGTTTTACGCATCCTCGCGGCCCGAACCAGGATAAAGAACCCGTGTGCTATCTGTTTGATCCGCTCTTCTCACGACCCCGCGCCTCGCAACCGTAGTAGGGATTCTTGTGATCCCATAGGTGTCGTCCCTGCACCGACACCTTCACAGATGATTTGAGCAGATATGGGTATATCTACTTGATGAAACATAAGTCTGAAACATTTGAAAAGTTCAAAGAATTTCAGAGTGAAGTGCAAAATCATCGTAACAAGAAAATAAAGTTTCTGCGATCTGATCGTGGAGGAGAATATTTGAGTTACGAGTTTGGTCTTCATTTGAAACAAAGCGGAATAGTTTCACAACTCACGCCACCCGGAACACCACAGCGTAATGGTGTGTCTGAACGTCATAATCATACTTTATTAGATATGGTGCAATCTATGATGTCTCTTACTGATTTACCGCTATAATTTTGGGGTTATGCTTTAGAGATAGCTGCATTCATGTTAAATAGGGCACCATCTAAATCCGTTGAGATGACACCTTATGAACTATGGTTTGGCAAGAAACCCAAGTTGTCATTTCTTAAAGTTTGGGGCTGCGATGCCTATGTGAAAAAGCTTCAACCTGATAAGCTCAAACCCAAATCGGAGAAATGTTTCTTCATAGGATACCCAAAGGAAACTGTTGGGTATACCTTCTATCATAGATCCGAATGCAAGACATTCGTTGCTAAGAATGGATCCTTTCTAGAGAAGGAGTTTCTCTCGAAAGAAGTGAGTGGGAGGAAAGTAGAACTTGATGAGGTAACTGTACCTACTCCCTTATTGGAAAGTAAATCATCACAAAAATCAGTTCCTGTGACTACTACACCAATTAGTGAGGAAGCTAATGATGGTGATCACGTAACTTCCGATCAAGTTACTACTGAACCTCGTAGGTCAACCAGAGTAAGATCCTACCTAGAGTGGTACGGTAATCCGGTTCTGGAGGTCATGTTACTTGACCATGACGAACCTACGAACAATGAGGAAGCGATGATGAGCCCAGATTCCGTGAAATGGCTTAAGGCCTTGAAATCTGAGATGGGATCCATGTATGAGAACAAAGTGTGGACTTTGGTTGACTTGCCCAATAATTGGCAATCCATCGAGAATAAATGGATCTTCAAGAAGAAGACTGACGCTGACGGTGATGTTAATGTCTACAAAGCTTGACTTGTTGCGAAAGGTTTTCGACAAGTTCAAGGAGTTGACTACGATGAGACCTTCTCACCCATAGTGATGCTTAAGTCCATCCGAATCATGTTAGCAATTGCTGCATTTTATGATTATGAAATTTGGCAAATGGATGTAAACACCGCATTCCTGATGGATTTTTGGAAGAAGAGTTGTATATGATGCAACCCGAAGGTTTTATCAATTCAAAGGATGCTAACAAAGTGTGCAAGCTTCAGCGATCCATCTATGGACTGGTGCAAGCATCTCAGAGTTGGAATAAACGTTTTTATAATGTGATCAAAGCATATGGGTTTATATAGACTTTTGGAGAAGCCTGTATTTACAAGAAAGTGAGTGGGAGCTCAGTAGCATTTCTAATATTATATGTGGATGACATATTGCTGATTGGAAATGATATAGAATTTCTGGATAGCATAAACGGATACTTGAATAAGAATTTTTCAATGAAAGACCTTGGTGAAGCAGCTTATATATTGGGCATCAAGATCTATAGAGATAGATCAAGACGCTTAATTGGACTTTCACAAAGCACATACCTTGACAAAGTTTTGAAGAAGTTCAAAATGGATTCAAAATGGATCAAGCAAAGAAAGGGTTCTTGCCTGTGTTACAAGGTGTGAAGTTGAGTCAGACTCAATGCCCGACCACTGCAGATGATAGAGAGAAAATGAAAGTCATTCCCTATGCTTCAACCATAGGTTCTATCATGTATGCAATGCTATGTACCAGACCCAATGTGTGCCTTGCTATTAGTTTAGCAGCGAGGTAACAAAGTAATCCAGGAGTGGATCACTGGACAGCGGTCAAGAACATCCTGAAATACCTGAAAAGGACTAAGGATATGTTTCTCATTTATGGCGGTGACAAAGAGCTCGTCGTAAATGGTTACGTCGATGCAAGCTTTGACACTGATCCAGATGACTCTAAGTCACAAACCGGATACGTATTTATATTGAACGGTGGAGCTGTAAGTTGGTGCAGTTCTAAGCAAAGCGTCGTGGCGGGATCTACGTGTGAAGCGGAGCACATAGCTGCTTCGGAAGCAGCAAATGAAGGAGTCTGGATGAAGGGGCTCATATCCGATCTACGTGTCATACCTAGTGCATCAGGTCCAATGAAAATCTTTTGTGACAATACTGGCGCAACTGCCTTGGCAAAGGAATCCAGATTTCACAAGAGAACCAAGCACATCAAGAGACGCTTCAATTCCATCTGCGATCAAGTCAAGGAGGGAGACATAGAGATTTGCAAGATACATACGGATCTGAATGTTGCAGACCCGTTGACTAAGCCTCTCTCACGAGCAAAACATGATCAGCACCAAGACTCCATGGGTGTTAGAATCATTCTTATGTAATCTAGATTACCGACTCTAGTGCAAGTGGGAGACTGAAGGAAATATGCCCTAGAGGCAATAATAAAGTTGGTATTTATATTTCCTTTTACCATGATAAATGTTTATTATTCATGCTAGAATTGTATTAGCCGGAAACTTAGTACATGTGTGAATACATAGACAAACAGAGTGTCACTAGTATGCCTCTACTTGACTAGCTTGTTGAATTAAAGATGGTTAAGTTTCCTAGCCATAGACATGAGTTGTCATTTGATTAACAGGATCACATCATTAGAGAATGATGTGATTGACTTGACCCATCCGTTAGCTTAGCACGATGATCGTTTAGTTTGTTGCTATTGCTTTCTTCATGACTTATACATGTTCCTATGACTATGAGATTATGCAACTCCCGAATCTTGGAGGAACACTTTGTGTGCTATCAAGCGTCCTACATAATCGGGTGATTATAAAGATGCTCTACACGTGTCTCCGATGGTGTTTGTTGAGTTGGCATAGATCGAGATTAGGATTTGTCACTCCGATTGTAGGAGATGTATCTCTGGGCCCTCTCGGTAATGCACATAACTATAAGCCTTGCAAGCAATGAGACTAATGACTTAGTTGCGGGATGATGCATTCTGAGCAGTAAAGAGACTTTCCGATGCTTAGATTGAACTAGGTATTGAGATACCGATGATCGAATCTCGGGCAAGTAACATACCGATGACAAAGGGAACAACATATGTTGTTATGCGGTTTGATCGATAAAGATCTTTGTAGAATATGTAGGAACCAATATGAGCATCCAGGTTCCACTATTGGTATTGACCGGAGACGAGTCTCGGTCATGTCTACATAGTTCTCAAACATGTAGGGTCCGCAAGCTTAATGTTCGGTGACGATCGGTATTATGAGTTTATGTGTTTTGA
Source organism: Aegilops longissima (assembly GCA_021605205.1). Classification (NCBI taxonomy): domain Eukaryota; kingdom Viridiplantae; phylum Streptophyta; class Magnoliopsida; order Poales; family Poaceae; genus Aegilops; species Aegilops longissima. Next base: position 105,106,127 of record CM038677.1, on the reverse strand, counting down.
TGTACCGAAGGTTGTTCGGAGTCCCGGATAAGATCACGGACATGACGAGGAGTCTCGAAATGGTCGAGACATAAAGATTGATATATTGGAATGCTATGTTTGGACATCGAAAGGGTTCCGGTTGAGTTCGGGCATTCTGAGATCTGAGGGTTACTGAACCCCACAGGAGTACATCGGCCTTAATGGGCCTTAGTGGGAGAGAGGAGGAGGCGTCCAAGGTGGCCCCCCCCAAGCCCAATACGAATTGGGAGGGGGGCCGCCCCCCTTTCCTTCTCCCTCTTTCCTCATTCCTTCCTCTCCTACTCCAACTAGGGAAGGGGGGAATCCTACTCCCGGTGGGAGTAGGACTCCCCTAGGGCGCGCCATAGAGAGGGCTGGCCCTCCCCTCCTCCACTCCTTTATATACGGGGGAGGGGGGCACCCCATAGACACACAAGTTGATTGTTTAGCCGTGTGCGGTGCCCCGCCCCCCTCCACAGATTTCCACCTCGGTCATTTCGTTGTAGTGCTTAGGCGAAGCCCTGCGTCGGTAACTTCATCATCACCGTCATCACGCCATCATGCTGACGAAGCTCTCCCTCGACACTCAGCTGGATCTAGAGTTCGTGGGACGTCAACGAGCTGAACATGTGCAGATCGCGGAGGTGCCGTGCTTTCGGTACTAGGATCGGTCGGATCGTGAAGACGTACGACTACATCAACCGCGTTGTCATAATGCTTCCGCTTTCGGTCTACGAGGGTACGTGGATAACACTCTCCCCTCTTGTTGCTATGAATCACCTAGATGGATCTTGCGTATGCGTAGGAATTTTTTGTTGAAATTACTGCGTTCCTCAACAGTAATCCCGTTTCGGAAGTCATGTTACTAGACCATGACGAACCTACGAACTATTAGGAAGCAATGATGAGTCCAGATTCCGCAAAATGGCTTGAGGCCATGAAATCTGAGATGGGATCCATGTATGAGAACAAAGTATGGACTTTGGTTGACTTGCCCGTTGATCGGCAAGCCATAGAGAATAAATGGATATTCAAGAAGAAAACTGATGCTGATGGTAATGTTACTATCTACAAAGCTCGACTTGTTGCAAAAGGTTTTCGACAAGTTCAAGGAGTTGACTATGATGAGAACTTCTCACCCGTAGCGATGCTTAAGTCTGTCCGAATCATGTTAGCAATTGCCGCATTTTATGATTATGAAATTTGGCAAATGGACGTCAAAATTGCATTCCTTAATGGATTTCTTAAAGAATAGTTGTATATGATGCAACCAGAAGGTTTTGTCGATCCTAAAGGTGCTAACAAAGTGTGCAAGCTCCAGCGATCCGTTTATTGACTGGTGCAAGCCTCTTAGAGTTGGAATATATGCTTTGATAGTGTGATCAAAGCATATGGTATTATACAGACTTTTGGAGAAGCCTGTATTTACAAGAAAGCGAGTGGGAGCTCTATAGCATTTCTAATATTATATGTGGATGACATATTGTTGATTGGAAATGATATAGAATTTCTGGATAGCATAAAAGGATATTTGAATAAGAATTTTTCAATGAAAGACCTTGGTGAAGCTGCTTATATATTGGGCATCAAGATCTATAGAGATAGATCAAGACGCTTAATTGGACTTTCACAAAGCACATACCTTGATAAAGTATTGAAGAAGTTCAAAATGGACCAGTCAAAGAAAGGGTTCTTGCCTGTGTTACAAGGTGTGAAGTTGAGTCAGACTCAATGCCCGACCACTGTAGAAGACAGAGAGAAAATGAAAGTCATTCCCTATGCCTCAGCCATAGGTTCTATCATGTATGCCATGCTGTGTACCAAACCTGATGTGTGACTTGCTATAAGTTTAGCAGGGAGGTACCAAAGTAGTCCATGAGTGGATCACTGGACAGCGGTCAAGAACATCCTGAAATACCTGAAAAGGACTAAAGATATGTTTCTCGTTTATGGAGGTGACAAAGAGCTTGTCGTAAATGGTTGATGACCCACAAGTATAGGGGATTGTCGGATTTCGGGTTCTGGCAGACCCTTGAGGTTTGAACACTGGGATGCGCGCGGAGAACCGACCCTCCACCGCCTCGTACCTCGCCGAATCGCAGGGACGTAAACTACTAACGGAACAGCACAAGAGACACAAGATTTATACTAGTTCGGGCCACCGTTGTGGTGTAATACCCTACTCTAGTTTGTGGTGTGGTGGATTGCCTCTTGGGCTGATGAGGAATAGTCTGGGGAAGAACAGCCTCGCGAGGTGCATTCTTGGCGGAGTCGATGAACTGCTAGGTAGTGTTGATCGCCTCTCTCTATCTCTCGCTTGTTCTCTTGCTATCTTTCTGGGTGTTCGTCCCCTCTCTAGCTCTCCTAGCTCTGAGTGTGGCTACTCCTATTTATAGGCGAAGGCCCTGGGCCTCTTCCCAAATATTGAGCGGGAAGGGCGCCAACAATTGGCCATTTTGAAGGGGAATAGCAGGTACACTTATCCCGACTAAAGTTGGTCCTCGCCTGCCAAAGGCTCTGGTGATGGCCTTTGCTTGGGCTCCACGATGACTCCCTTCCAGCCGTTGGGGCTGGTCTTGAATCTTGTTGCACCGAAGCAGATGCCTTTGCTTGATGCTCTGCTGCGCTTGCTCCTTTGCACCAAAGAGGAAAGGAGGGCTGCTGCTGCTGCCTTGCCTGGCGCCCCTGGTCGTCATGGCTTGCGTCATGGGCACCTCGTGAGGTACCCTGCCTTGAACTCTCTGCCTCCTCATGAGCCAGCCCGACGAGGCCGTGCACGAGAAGCTCCTTGTCGTCCGCCCATGAATCTGGCCCCTCGCGAGGTCTTGAGCTGCGTTGATGAAGATGGGCTGTCTGGGCCTCCTTTGCATACGTCGCGGGCAGCAGCAGGCAAGTCTGAGGACCCCCATTCCCAGAACACCGGCAGTAGCCCCGAGCCCATGGCGCGCCCGAACTTGGCCGGCGGAGGCGAAAGGGCAAGTCTTGACGTCATGGGCCCCTAACAGCCTGTGGCCTTGGGCGGCAGCGTGGCGGTTGATTGGACTTGGGCAGCACTGTTCCCCATGCCTCCGTATTTCGTGCCTTGCTAGGCGGACACGTTGCTGTACACATCTGTTCCCCTCTCTGCTGCTCGTGCGCCCCTGTCCTTCCCCTCTCGAACTCCAACTTCCATTTTCAATCCAATCTCGAATCTCCCCCCTTTCAATTGCCATGGCTCCGACAAAGAAGGGAAGGGAAGAAACACTGTGCCTCGCCTCGCTTTCGCCTTGCGCCCGGCGCCCTCCGCCGTCGACCCGTCGATCATACTCAATCTAGAGGGCTTGGGCAAGGTTAGTTCGGCTCTGGCCACCACCTTCAGCGAATCACGGGGAGGGCGACGGCCTGGCCCGCGTCCACTTCTCCATCGACGGGATAGTCACTGAGGTCCGGTATTTTCTTGGCCTCTGTGGCGGGGCTGGTTCCCCTTTTCGATTTCTTGATGCCGTGCTTTCCCACTATCAGATCCACATGATGCATCACGGGTCTGAGTCCATCACTCTCCTCTCGGTCTTAGCCGTTTGTGAAGCAATGGCGGGCATCCTTCCTTCGGTTGCCTTGCTGCGCCACTTCTTCTCTCTGCGCCTTGTCGATCCCACCCAATGCTCGGCGTGCGTGAGCTTCGTCGCTGCTCCCGAGTCAGCGGCCTCAGGGATTGACTTCAGCCTGCCTCCGCCCGCGGCTGAGTTCCGCGAGGTGGTTGTGCGTGGATGTGGGGTGCCCAGCCCCTGCTATCGAGCCAACCTGCTTTCTGTCCCCAATTCAGGATGGGCCCGAGGCGCTTTCAAGCCCTCGGCTCATTTTTATGCAGCACCGCTTGAGTTCTGAGAAAGCTTGGCGTGACAAGCGCCCAAGGTGGTGAAGGAGTTCTTGATGTGCGTTGCTCCTCTCAACTCCATTCCCAGCGGATGTGGGCCTTGGCGGGCACTGGTGATCGTATGAGGCTCGGAAGAAGACTGCGCTGGCGCTAAGGAAAGTGCTCACAGGTCTGTTGGCGACCCTAACCCGGTGGCATACGGCATGGAGGGCCTTCTGTACCTCTGCCGAGCAGGGTGATTTCGTGAACAGGATGCCTATCTTGATGAATGGGGCGCGCCCCTGGTCTCGAGGGCCTCGCGAGAATCCAGTGATGGTGACAGCCCTTCCGATCAGCCAAGCGGCTCCTCCTCAAGTGGTGGAGCAGGGAGGCCTGAGCCGCCAGAGGCCGAAGGACCCCGCCCGGTGACAGCGTCAGGCGGCAGCTCATGAGGGCAGCCCGAGGCTCATGCCGCCCCAGGTGAGGCGGCGCAGCCGCCCAGCGCCTGCGGATGGAGCCTCAGAGCCCCTGCTGCTTCTCTTGGTGAGGCGACCAGCGGTCTGGCGTCGGTGACGCGCCCACAGCGCGGTCGCCTTGATGCTTCTCCTCGCCGCAGGCTGACCCTGCGCTCAAATCTTGGGTGGCTTCCGTGTGGACTTGAGGCCCTCGGAAGAAGGGAGCCACAGGCGATGATTACCCTTGTCGCCCGCTGAGCGTGGGAAATGTTCGCCAGCGATGAGTAAGCCTTCCCTTCTCCGGCTCCTGATTCTTCTGCTGCTTGTGCTGATCCTTGCCCAGCGAGCCCTTCTGCCGAGCTCACGGAGGCGGGTGAGGCCGTCCCCGGCCGCCCCTCCCGTCCTTGAGTGCTCCAAGCGGTGGAGCCCTTGTGGTGAGGCGGCGAGGCGAACCGTCTCGGCGCGTCGTGGTCCTGCGCGCCTCGCGATCCTCCTCGCGAGCCTTCTCGTGGCATAGCTAGCTTTGCCGTGGGCTTCTCGCTTGGTGCGTGGGCGGCGATTGGTGGCGCTTCTGCGCCCGCCGTGCAGGGGTGGGCTGGCTCGAGGCCGGGCTTGGCGCGGCGTGCCCGGCCATTGCGAGTGCCAGCCCTCAGCCCCCTGCCGGAGGAGTGCTGATTCGTGGCTCCGGCGCCCGCTGGCGGTTGATGGTGTGGAGGGCGTGCACGAACGCGCGCGGGAAGCGCCCGCGCCGTTCGCCAAGGATTTCTTGAAGGCGGTGACACGGTGAGCCTTCTTGGTGAAGAGCTACATTGCGAAAGCCAGCCTTGAGGCCGAGGCCTGCGCTGGCCGCGGTATGCGCTGGAGGTCTTTGTCGCCCTTGCGCGCCACCAGTAGCGATCTTGATGATGAAGAGGCCAAGGCGTCGGCTGGCAGCCTCTCGGGAGGCCTGTTCTTGGGTCGTCGAGGAGGCCGGGAAGCTAACAGGCGGCAGAGGCGGCGGAGGCGGGCAGGAACTCCTGGCCGGTGTCATTCCTTTGGAGGAGCAAGTGGAGCTGCAGAGGCAGCCCTCGCGTCAATGAAGGTGGCCTCGGCGACCAGCGGAGCTCGAGCGTGAGGCGGCGGCAAGCCGCCCGAGCAGCGTCTGTCTGGCGCTTGAGCGAGGGAGGCGCTTGGCGGCGTGGGGCGGAGGTTGAGGTCGCTGCAGGAAGCCGCGTCTGGAGGAGGTCGGATACCGAGTGGCGCGGCGCGCTCGAACCTCGGCGAGTTCGAAGAGGCTGGGGTTGATCAAGGCGAGGCGAAGGCGGGACTGCTGCCTTGAGGCGGCTGGAGGAGGCGGCGCGGGGCCGCCCTCGAGGTGGCGAGGGGAGTCAACCACCTCTCGGGCCGAGCGCTCCTTCTTAGCCAACGGTGGAGGAGGCGAGGCCGTCGCGTGCCAGAATCGCGGGCGAGATCGTCGTGGCGAATCTGGAGCACGAGCGCGGCCCCATGCTCCTGCAGCTCGGGAAAAGAGCCAACACAGCCTTAGGTAACATCTGCGAGGCGGCTGTTGGTGAGCTGCCTTGATTAACTTCGCCCGCGACCTTGATTCTTCACCGGCGTGGTGGCCTTGGCTGGGCCTTGTGGTCGGCCAGGGCCAACAGGTTGGTGGAGGAGAGGCAGCGGCGCTGCTTGGCGCACCTTTTCGTGTCTTGATCATCTCGAAACATGGACCCCCGCCTTGATTTTGGCGCTTCTCGCCCAGTCTCCCGGGCCGTCCGGCGACTGGGCGCCTGGGTGGAAGACAATGTGGATGCTCGTCGGGGCCTTTGCCCGGACAACGGCGGCGTGATCGTGGCTGCCCGATGAGGCGGCGTGGTGAAGCGGCCCGGCGCGCCGATGTACGCGCTCTGATGATGGAGAGGCCAGCAGCGCCAGACAACGGCTCGAGGAGGTGCTCTGAGGGCGCATTGGGGATTTATCCGACTGATTATGTATTGTCCTGTCCGCTACCTGCATGAATAGAACTCAGGCTTTGGCCTAATGGCTGTGAGAGCATTTTGGGAGGGGGAGCCCCTCATGTAAAACTTGCGTCCATCGTATTAGCAGGTGTTACATCGCCCACGTCGCGCCAAGTGGTTGGCCAAGCGTGCTGGTTGGCTGATTTACCTTTGTTTCATCTGAGCCACGAGACGCTTTGTGGGGCTGCGGCGACTGAGTGTCTCGGATCGAATCCATGAGATCTCGGTAAAAACCCTCCGGAAGGGCAGCGGCGGCGACAGGCTGGGCTGCGCGCATAAGCTAGGCCTGGCCCGGCTCGCGAGGGCTCGCGAGGGAGGCAGCTGAGGCGGAGTGGTAACAAAGCGAGAGATTTGCTCGAACGAGACTAAGCACCCCTTCCCCGAACACACGCAAATCTCAAATTCGAACCCAACTTAAATCCGGCGGGGGAAAGCAACAGCCAAATGGAAAGGCGAAGAAAGCAAAAGAATAGCCGCGTCTGGCACCTAGTCTAGTCTTGGACGTCTTCTCACCAGCGTGGAGCTAAGTGCTGCCACTGGGCATGGGAGGGAGCCCCAGGGCCTGAGACCGGCACCCCTGAGACTCCGGCGTGTACAGCCCCACTCATTATTACGTGAGAGTGTCACAGGCGGCGAAGCTTCACGAGCACTGGGCCTTCTTCAGAGTACCGGCCTTGCTTCATATCGCCTTGACGAGGCCCGCCTCGCGCCTCTAGTGCCATCAATCGGCGACAGAAACCAGGGCGCGCCGATGGGGTAGGCGGTGCCAGGCCAGTTCCCCCGGCGACCACGGGTCCTCCGCCAGAGGCAGGCCACAGGCGCCTCCCGATGAAGGGCCTACCTCCGAAGCGCCTTGCTCCGAGCGCCGCGCGGTGGTGATGTCGGATCTCTGCCCCTCTCGGCAGCCCCTGCGCCCTCCTCCCGAGGGTAGGAGATGCGGGAGGCGGGGCAGCCGCTTCGTCGTGGCGACCTGTACTTCCTGCGACCTATGGTTGGCGTATGTTTGCTCTTGAGAAGTAGCGGTACCCGATAATCGTCGCCCAGCGTGACGGTGGGACCGTCTCGAGGCTCTGGAAGAGCTCGGCTTGAGCGCCTCATCTCCCGGCTCAGGCGAGGCGAGCCTTGTTCTCCTTCATGCGGGTGCCCTTGGTCCATCATGTGGGGCACGTATTCTTCTTGCGCCGTCATTCCGAAGGCCACGCCATAGTGCTGAGCGTGCCATGCGGCTCTGCTTGATGCGCCCACCGTGGGGTGGCGGTGCGGCTGTCCACCTCGGCCGTGGGTTACGTCGAGTCCTTCTTCTCCAGCGGGCGAGGCGGGGCAACCCGCCCCCCCGTCTTCAACTAACCGCCCGGCGTTGGAGTAGCTTTGGGCTGCGTGGGCGCCACAGAGCCCCGTGCGGGCCGCCACGGGCCTGAGATGGAAGCTGGGTGCAAAGGGTGAGCCCCCAGGCGGCCGAAGCCAGGAGGTCTGCCACTCGCTCCAGCGACACGTCGCGGCGCTCTCCGGCCTTTGCTGCTGCGGCAGCTCTCGAACCTTGTGGTCGCGGCCCTCGAGTTCGCTTGCTCCGGCGGGTGTCGGTGGCGTGGTCGTGGCGTGATTGGAGGCCCTTGCTGCTGACCGCGCCTGCCGCAGCGTGAGAACGTCGAAGCTTGTCGCGTCGCCCGCGGCCTGCCGCCCTGCGGACCCTTGAGCTGCTGAAACGCAGGTGCGCCCGGCGACTGACTCTGTGTGGAACCCGCCCAGGATCTGGGTTGCCAGCTTGTTAGCGGACATGGTGATGACGATCTGACGGGACACGAGGTGGCGAGAAGGTGGATTCGGCGCACCCCTACAGCGCGCCAAATGTCGGATTCGAGTTCAGGGAGACCCTTGAGGTTCGAACACTTTGGAGTGTTGCGGAGATCCGACCCTCCACCGTCTCGTACCTCGCCCGAATCGCGGGACCTAAACTACTAACGGAATAGCACAAGAGACACAAGATTTATACTAGTTAAGACCACCGTTGTGGTGTAATACCCTACTCTAGTTTGTGGTGTGGTGGATTGCCTCTTGGGCTGATGAGGAGCAGTCTGGGGAAGAACAGCCTCATGAGGGTCATTCTTGGCGGGTGCGATGAACTACTAGGTAGTGTTAAGTCGCCTCTCTCTATCTCTCGCTTGTTCTCTTGCTATCTTTCTGGGTGTTCGTCCCCTCTCTAGCTCTCCTAGCTCTGAGTGTGGCTACTCCTATTTATAGGCAAAGGCCACAGGGCCTCTTCCCAAATATTGGCGGGAAGGGCGCCAACAATTAGCCATTTGAAGGGAACAAGCAGGTACACTTATCTGACTAAAGTTGGTCCTCGCTTTGCCAAAGGCTCTGGTGATAGCCTTTGCTTGGGCTCCACGATGACTCCCTTCCAGCCGTTGGGGCTGGTCTTGGTCTTGTTGCACCGAAGCGGATGCCTTTGCTTGATGCTCTGCGCCTGCGCTTGCTCCTTAGCACCAAAGAGGAAAGGAGGGCGCTGCAGTGGCGCGCCCATGGCGCCCTGAGTGCGTCATGGCTTGCGTCATGGGCACCTCGTGAGGTACCCTGCTTGAACTCTCCGCCTCCTCATGAGCCAGACTGGCGAGGCCGTTCTTGAGGAAGCACCTTGTCATCCGCCCAGCAATCTGGCCCCTCGCGAGGTCTTGAGCTTGTGTTGATGAAGATGGGCTGTCTGGGCCTCCTTTGCGCCACGTCGCGGGCCTTGAGCGAGAGCAAGTCTGAGGGACCCCGTTCCCAGAACGCCGACATGGATCAATTGTAGCTCTTTTCGATAAGTAAGAGTGTCGAACCCAACGAGGAGCAGAACGAAATGCCAAGTAGTTTCAGTAAGGTAATGTATGCAAGTGCTGAAATTGTAAGTAGCGGGTAGTTTGATAGCAAGATAATTTGTAACGAGCAAGTGACGATAATAGTAACAAGTATGCAGCAAGGTAACCCAATCCTTTTGAGGCAAAGGACAGGCCAAAACGGTCTCTTATGATAACCAAAGTGTTCTTGAGGGTACACGGGAATTTCCTCTAGTCACTTTCATCATGTTGGTTTGATTTGCGTTCGCTACTTTGATAATTTGATATGTGGGTGGACCGGTGCTTAGGTGTTGTTCTTACTTTAACAAACCTTCTACTTTTGATTAACCCTCCCGCAAGCATCTGCAACTACAAGAAAAGTATTAAGAATAAATTCTAACCATAGCATTAAACTCTAGGATCCAATCGGTCCCTTACGGAATAGTGCATAAACTGGGGTTTAAGTTTACATCACTCTAGCAACCCACCATCTATTTACTACTCCACAATGCATTCCCTTAGGCCCAAATATGGTGAAGTGTCATGTAGATGCGGCGTTCACATGACACCACTAAGGAATCACAACATACATACCATCAAAATATCAAACACATATCAAATTCACATGATTACTTGCAACATGATTTATCCCGTGACCTCAAGAACGAAAGTAACTACTCACAAACAATAAACATGCTCATGATCAGAGGGGTATTAATATGCATAATGGATCTGAACATATAATCTTCCACCAAATAAATCATATAGTAATCAACTACAAGATGTAATCAACACTACTAGTCACCCCCTAGCAACAATCTATAGTTTCGGTAACAAGATTGAATACAAGAGATGGACTAGGGTTTGAGATGGGATGGTGCTGGTGAAGATGTTGATGGAGATTGCCCTCCCCAAATGGGAGAGTTGTTGGTGATGATGATGACGATGATTCCCCCTTGGGAGGAAGTTCCCCGGCAGAATCGCTCAGCCGGGAGCAAAGTGCTCTGCCCAAGTTCCTCCTCGAGGCAGTGGCGCTCCCGTCGAAGTCTTCTCCTTATTTTTCCCTAGGTCAAAATGACTTATATACCAGAAGATGGGCACGGGGAGGTGGCAGGAGGCCACAACCCACCAGGGCGCGGCTGGGGGGCTTGGCGCGCCCAGGTGGGTTGTGCCCACCTGGTGGCCCCCCTCTGGTGTTTTCTGGCTCCAGTATTCACTACAAAAAAAGACACATCCGTGACATTTTGGGCTGAACGAATTTTTTTCCTGTTATACATATGACACTTCTATGATGATAATTGTGACAAAACACGGTATCATCATAGTGTTAGGGAACGTAGTAATTTCAAAATTTTCCTACGATCACGCGAGACCATGGTGATGGCATAGCAACGAGAGGGGAGAGTGTCCGTCCACGTACCCTCGTGAACCGAAAGCGGGCGTTATAACAACGCGGTTGATGTAGTAAATGCGTCTTCACGATCCGACCGATCAAGCACCGAGCGTCACGGCACCTCCGAGTTACGCACACGTTCAGCTCGATGGCGATCCCGGACTCGATCCAGCAAAGTGTCGGGGATGAGTTCCGTCGGCCTGACGGCGTGGTGGCGATGTTGATGCTCCACGGCGCGGGGCTTCGCCTAAGCTCGCGACGATATGACTTCTCGGCGCGGGGCTTCGCCTAAGCTCATGACGATATGACGAAGTGGAATATGGTGGAAGGGGCACCGCTGCACGGCTAAGGAAAGATCCGTAGATCAACTTGTGTGTCATGGGGTGCCCCCTGCCCGTATATAAAGGAGCCAAGGGGTGCGGCGGCCTAGGAGGCGCGCTGGAGGAGTCCTACTCCGGAGTAGGACTCCCCTTCTCCTAGTTGGAGTAGGATTGGGGAGGGAAGAGGAAGGCGCGCCCCCTCTCCTGTCCTATTCGGACTAGAGGGGAGGCGCGCAGCCCACCTGGCCGCCCTTCCTCTTCTCCTTGTGGCCCATGAAGGCCCATATACCCCCGGGGTTCAGTAACCCCGGTGTTCCATAACTTCTGTTTTCACTCGGAACCCTTCGAAGTCAAACATAGGCTTCAATATATCAATCTTTATGTCTCGACCATTTGAGACTCCTCGTCATGTCCGTGATCACATCGGGACTCGAACAACCTTGGTGCATCAATACTTATAAACTCATAATGAAGCTGTCATCGAAGCGTTAAGCGTGCGGACCCTACGGGTTCGAGAACTATGTAGACATGACCTAGAACCATTCTCGGTCAATAACCAATAGCGGAACCTGGATGCCCATATTGGTTCCTACATATTCTCTGAAGATCTTTATCGGTCAAACCGCATAACGACATCGTTGTTCCTTTGTCATCGGTATGTTACTTACGAGATTCGATCGTCGGTATCAATACCTAGTTCAATCTAGTTGCAGTAAATCTCTTTACTCGTTCCGTAATACATCATCTCACAACTAACTCATTAGTTGTAATGCTTACAAGGCTTAAGTGATGTGTATTACCGAGAAGGCCTAGAGATACCTCTCCGACAATCGGAGTGACAAAACCTAATCTCGAAATCGCCAACCCAACAAGTACCTTTGGAGACACCTGTAGTACTCCTTTATAATCACCCGATTCGTTGTGGCGTTTGGTAGTACCAAAGTGTTCCTCCGGTAAGCAGGAGTTGCATAATCTCATAGTTATAGGAACATGTATGGGTCATGAAAAAGCATTAACATACTAAGCGATCAAGTGTTAAGCTAACGGAATGGGTCATGTCAATCAGATCATTCAACTAATGATGTGACCTTGTTAATCAAATAACAACTCCTTGTTCATGGTTAGGAAACATAACCATCTTTGATTAACAAGCTAGTCAAATAGAGGCATACTAGTGACATCTTGTTTGTCTATATATTCACACATGTATTATGTTTCCGGTTAATACAATTCTAGCATGAATAATAAACATTTATCATGATATAAGAAATAAATAATAACTTTATTATTGCCTCTAGGGCATATTTCCTTGATCTCCCACTTGCACTAGAGTCAATAATCTAGATTACAAAGTAATGATCCTAACACCCATGGAGTCTTGGTGCTGATCATGTTTTGCTCGTGGAAGAGGCTTAGTCAGCGGGTGCGCAACATTCAGATCCGTATGTATTTTGCAAATCTCTATGTCTCCCACTTGGACTTGGTCCCGAATGGAATTGAAGCGTCTCTTGATGTGCTTGGTCCTCTTGTGAAATCTGGATTCCTTTGCCAAGGCAATTGCACCATATTGTCACGAAGATCTTCATCGGTCCCGATGCACTAGGTATGACACCTAGATCGGAAATGAACTCTTTCATCCAGACTCCTTCATTTCTGCTTCGAAGCAGCTATGTACTCCGCTTCACATGTAGATCCCGCCACGGCGCTTTGTTTAGAACTGCACCAAGCGACAGCTCCACCGTTTAATAAAAACACGTATCCGGTTTGCGATTTAGAATCGTCGGATCAGTGTCAAAACTTACATCGGCGTAACCATTTACGACTAGCTCTTTGTCACCTCCATATCGAGAAACATATCCTTAGTCCTTTTCGGGTATTTCAGGATGTTCTTGACCGCTGTCGATGATCCACTCTGGATTACTTTGGTACCTTCTGCCAAGCTTACAGCTAAGCATCGTCAGTCTGGTACACACATTGCATACATGATAGAGCCTATGGCTGAAGCATAGGAACATCTTTCATTTTCTCTCTATCTTCTGCTGTGGTGGGCATTGAGTCGACTCAATCTTACACCTTATAACACAGGTAAAAACCTTTCTTTGCACGATCCATTTGAACTTTTCAAAACTTTATCAAGGTATGTGCTTTGTGAAAGTCAATTAAGCGTCTTGATCTATCTCTATAGATCTTGATGCCCAATATATAAGCAGCTTCACGAGGTCTTTCATTGAAAACTTTTATTCAAGTATCCTTTTATGCTATCCAGAAATTCTATATCATTTCCAATCAATAATATATCGTCCACATATAATATTAGAAATGCTCTGAGCTCCCACTCACTTTCTTGTAAATCTGAGGCTTCTCCAAAAGTCTGCATATAAACCCATATCTTTGATCACACTATCAAAGCGTTTATTCAACTCGAGAGGCTTGCACGGACCATAAATTGATCGTTGGAGCTTGCACACTTTGTTAGTACCCTTTGGATCGACAAAACCTTCTGGTTGCATCATATACAACTCTTCTTCTAGAAATCCATTCAAGAATGCAGTTTTACATCCATTTGCCAAATTTCATAATCATAAAATGCGGCAATTGCTAACATGATTCGGACAGACTTAAGCATCGCTTCTGGTGAAAAGTCTCATCGTAGTCAACCCCTTGAACTTGTCGAAAACCTTTTGCAACAAGTCGAGCTTTGTAAGCGAGTTACATTACCATCGGCGTCGGTCTTCTTCTTAAAGATCCATTTATTTTCAATGGCTTGCCGATCATCGGGCAAGTCAACCAAAATCCATACTTTGTTCTCATACATGGATCCCATCTCAGATTTCATGGCTTCCAGCCATTTTGCGAATCTGGGCTCACCATCGCTTCTTCATAGTTTGTAGGTTCGCCATGGTCAAGTAACATGACTTCGAATAGGATTACCGTACCACTCTCGTGCGTATTTTACTCTGGTTGACCTCGAGGTTCATTAGTAACTTGATCTGAAGCTTCATGATCATCATCATTAGTTTCCTCACTAATTGGTGTAGTTGTCACGAGGAACCATTTCTTGTGATGAACTACTTTCCAATAAGGGAGCAGATCTGATTATCTCATCAAGTTCTACTTTCCTCCCACTCACTTCTTTCGAGAGAAACTCCTTCTCTAGAAAGGATCCGAATTAACAACGAAAATCTTGCCTTGGATCTGTGATAGAAGGTGTACCCAACAGTCTCCTTTGGGTATCCTATGAAGACACATTTTTCGATTTGGGTTCGAGCTTATCTGGTTGAAGTTTCTTTACATAAGCATCGCAGCCCCAAACTTTAAGCGACAACTTTGGTTTCTTGCCAAACCACAGTTCATAAGGCGTCGTCTCAGCGGATTTTGACGGTGTCCTATTTAACGTGAATCGGCCGTCTCTAAAGCATAACCCCAAAGCGATAGCGGTAAATCGGAAATAGACATCATAGATCGCACCATATCTAGTAAAATACGATTCTGACGTTCGGACACACCATTTCTCTGTGGTGTTCCGGTGGCGTGAGTTCGAAACTATTCACATTGTTTCAAATGTAAACCAAACTCGTAACTCAAATATTCTCCTCCACGATCAGATCGTAGAAACTTTATTTTCTTGTTACGATGATTTTCCACTTCACTCTGAAATTCTTTGAACTTTTCAAATGTTTCAGATTTGTGTTTCATTAAGTAGATATACCCATATCTGCTCAAATCATCTGTGAAGGTGAGAAAATACGATACCCGCGCGTGCCTCAACATTCATTGGACCACAAACATCGGTATGTATGATTTCCAACAAATCAGTTGCTCGCTCCATAGTTCGGAGAAGGCGGCGTTTTGGTCATCTTGCCCATGAGGCACGGTTATGCAAGTACCAAGTGATTCATAATCAAGTGATTCGAAGCCCATCGGTATGGAGTTTCTTCATGCGTTTTACCGATATGACCTAAGCGGCGATGCCACAAATAAGTTGCACTATCATTATCAACTCTGCATCTTTTGGCTTCAACATTATGAATATGTGTATCACTCTTCGAGATTCAACAAGAATAGACCATTCTTCAAGGGTGCATGACCATAAAAGATATTACTCATATAAATAGAACAACCATTATTCTCTGATTTAAATGAATAACCGTCTCGCATTAAACAAGATCCAGATATAATGTTCATGCTCAACGCGGCACCAAATAACAATTATTTAGGTCTAAAACTAATCCGAAGGTAGATGTAGAGGTAGCGTGCCGACCGCGATCACATCGACTTTGGAACCATTTCCACGCGCCGTCACCTCGTCCTTAGCCAATCTTGGCAATCCGTAGTTCCTGTTTGAGTTGCAAATATTAGCAGAACCCGATATCAAATACCGGTACTACTGCGGTATTAGTAAGGTACACATCAATAACATGTATATCACATATACCTTTGTTCACCTTGCCATCCTTTTATCCGCCAAATACTTGGGGCAGTTCCGCTTCGATGTCGATCGCTTGCGGTAAAACACTCGATTTAGGGCTTAGGTCCAGACTTGGGTTTCTTCTCTTGATCAGCAACTTTCTTGCTGTTCTTTTGAAGTTTCCTTCTTCTTCCCTTTGCCCTTTTCTTGAAACTAGTGGTCTTGTTGACCATCAACACTTGATGCTCTTTCTTGATTTCTACCTCCGCAGCTTTTAGCATCGCGAAGAGCTCGGGAATTGTCTTAGTCATCCCTTGCATATTATAGTTCATCACGAAGCTCTTGTAGCTTGGTGGCGATGATTGGAGAATTCATCAATGACACTATCATCCGGAAGATTAACTCCAGCTGAATTAAGTGATTGTTATACCCGGACATTTTGAGTATGTGCTCCTTGTGAACTATTCTCCTCCATCTTGCAGCTATAGAACTTATTGGAGACTTCATATCTCTCAATCCGGGCATTTGCTTGAAATATTAACTTCAACTCTGGAACATCTCATATGCTCCATGACGTTCAAAACGTCGTTGAAGACCGGTTCTAAGCCGTAAAGCATGGCACACTGAACTATTGAGTAGTCATCAGCTTTGCTTTGCGGACGTTCACAACCGGCTCGGCATCTGCAGACGAGCTGTCACCCAGCGGTGCTTCGGGGCGTAATTTTTACGTGCAGCAATGAGGATAATCCTCAAATTCGGACCCAGTCCGTGTAATTGCTACCATCATCTTTCAACTTTGCTTTCTCAAGGCAGCATTAAAATTCAACGGAACAACAGACGAGCCATCTATCTACGATAAACATAGACAAGCAAAATACTATCGGTACTAAGTTCATGATAAATTTAAGTTTAATTAATCATATTAAAACCTCCCACTTAGGCAGACATCTCTCTAGTCATCTAAGTGATTCGTGATCAAATCAACTAAACCATGTCCGATCATCACGTGAGATGGAGTAGTTTCAATGGTGAACATCACTATGTTGATCATATCTACTATATGATTCACGCTTCGACCTTCGGTCTCCGTGTTCGAGGCCATATCTGTTATATGCTAGGCTCGTCAAGTTTAACCTGAGTATTCGCGTGCGCAACTGTTTTGCACCGTTGTATTTGAGCGTAGAGCCTATCACACCCGATCATCACGTGGTGTCTCGGCCGAAGAACTTTCATAGCGGTGCATACTCGGGAGAACACTTCTTGATAATTTTAGTGAGAGATCATCTTATAATGCTACCGTCAATCAAAGCAAGATAAGATGCATAAAGGATAAACATCACATGCAATCAATATAAGTGATATGATATGGTCATCATCATCTTGTGCTTGTGATCTCCATCGCTGAAGCACCGTCATGATCACCATCGTCACCGGTAGCGACACCTTGATCTCCATCGTAGCATCGTTGTCGTCTAGCCAACTATTGCTTCTCGACTATCGCTACTCCTTAGTGATAAAGTAAAGCAATTACATGGCGTTGCATTTCATACAATAAGCGACAACCATATGGCTCCTGCCGATTGCCGATAACTTCGGTTACAAAACATGATCATCTCATACAATAAAATATAGCATCACGTCTTGACCATATCACATCACAACATGCCCTGCAAAAACAAGTTAGGCGTCCTCTACTTTGTTGTTGCAAGTTTTACGTGGCTGCTACGGGCTGAGCAAGAACCGTTCTTACCTCGCATCAAAACCACAGCGATACTTCGTCAAATAGACTCCGTTTAACCTTCTCAAGGACGGGCGTAGCCACTCGATTCAACTAAAGTGAGAGAGCAGACACCGCCGGTCACCTTTAAGCAACGAGTGCTCGGGCGGTGAAACCAGTCTCGCGTAAGCGTCTGGCGTAATGTCGGTCCGGGCGCTTCATCTCACAATACCGCTGAACCAAAGTATGACATCTGGTAGGTAGTATGACTTGTATCGCCCACAACTCACTTGTGTTCTACTCGTGCATATGACATCAACGCATAAAACCAGGCTCGATGCCATGTTGGGGAGCGTAGTAATTTCAAAATTTTCCTCACGATCACGCAAGACCATGGTGATGGCATAGCGAGAGGGAGAGTGTCGTCCCACGTACCCTCGTGAACCGGCGGGCGTTATAACAACGCGGTTGATGTAGTCGTGCGTCTTCACGATCCGACCGATCCAAGCACCGAGCGTCACGGCACCTCCGAGTTACGCACCGTTCAGCTCGATGGCGATCCCGGACTCCGATCCAGCAAAGTGTCGGGGATGAGTTCCGTCGACCTGACGGCGTGGTGGCGATGTTGATGCTCCACCGGCGCGGGGCTTCGCCTAAGCTCATGACGATATGACTTCTCCGGCGCGGGGCTTCGCCTAAGCTCATGACGATATGACGAAGTGGAATATGGTGGAAGGGGCACCGCTGCGGCTAAGGAAAGATCCGTAGATCAACTTGTGTGTCATGGGGTGCCCCCTGCCCCGTATATAAAGGAGCCAAGGGGGGTGCGGCCGGCCTAGGAGGCGCGCTGGAGTCCTACTCCCGGGAGTAGGACTCCCCCTCTCCTAGTTGGAGTAGGATTGGGGAGGGGAAGAGGAAGGCGCGCCCCTCTCCTGTCCTATTCGGACTAGAGGGGAGGGGCGCAGCCCACCTGGCCGGCCCTTCCTCTTCTCCTTGTGGCCCATGAAGGCCCATATACCCCGGGGTTCAGTAACCCCGGTGTTCGAATAACTTCTGTTTCACTCGGAACCCTTCGAAGTCAAACATAGGCTTCAATATATCAATCTTTATGTCTCGACCATTTGAGACTCCTCGTCATGTCCGTGATCACATCCGGGACTCGAACAACCTTGGTGCATCAATACTTATAAACTCATAATGAACTGTCATCGAAGCGTTAAGCGTGCGGACCCTACGGGTTCGAGAACTATGTAGACATGACCTAGAACCATTCTCGGTCAATAACCAATAGCGGAACCTGGATGCCCATATTGGTTCCTACATATTCTCGAAGATCTTTATCGGTCAAACCGCATAACGACATCGTTGTTCCTTTGTCATCGGTATGTTACTTACCGAGATTCGATCGTCGGTATCAATACCTAGTTCAATCTCGTTACGGTAAATCTCTTTACTCGTTCGTAATACATCATCTCACAACTAACTCATTAGTTGTAATGCTTGCAAGGCTTAAGTGATGTGTATTACCGAGAAGGCCTAGAATACCTCTCCGACAATCGGAGTGACAAAACCTAATCTCGAAATCGCCAACCCAACAAGTACCTTTGGAGACACCTGTAGTACTCCTTTATAATCACCCGATTCGTTGTGACGTTTGGTAGTACCAAAGTGTTCCTCCGTGGCAGGAGTTGCATAATCTCATAGTTATAGGAACATGTATGGGTCATGAAGAAAGCATTAACATACTAAGCGATCAAGTGTTAAGCTAACGGAATGGGTCATGTCAATCAGATCATTCAACTAATGATGTGACCTTGTTAATCAAATAACAACTCCTTGTTCATGGTTAGGAAACATAACCATCTTTGATTAACAAGCTAGTCAAGTAGAGGCATACTAGTGACATCTTTGTTTGTCTATATATTCACACATGTATTATGTTTCCGGTTAATACAATTCTAGCATGAATAATAAACATTTATCATGATATAAGGAAATAAATAATAACTTTATTATTGCCTCTAGGGCATATTTCCTTCACATAGATGTGGTGGGCTCCTACTTCTATGACAAAAAATCATGACATAAAATGTGCTTTTAAGTCTGGGCGGGGAGATGCAACTGCATGACATTCTTGAACCGTCCATGATGAAAAAACCGTGGTAGAAGTGAGGGAGAAAAATTTGAGGGAGTTCCAGTTACTGTGGGAGGTCGGGGCGAGCGATCGCGTTTCTCGTACATGTCGCTTGCGTGTGTCGCGGCGTTAGCTCTAACTGAACCCGGCGAGGCTTTGGGCTCTAACGAACCCGGCGGTGCCACTGCGAGGCTCACGCGTTCTTGAACCCGGCGATCTGCTCGATGGCTGTTAGCCCGAACCCGATCGGCGATTCGCCGCTCTGCTGCTAAATGAAGCCGGTCGATTGGATGAACAGATGGCGTTTCCCGGGGGGTTGGATGAGCAGATGGCGGTGGCGTTGCCTCTGGTTGAACAGGGACCCGTGGTGTGGAGGGCTGGATGAGCGATGAAGCGGTGGAGGGGTGCCCGTGGAGGGTGGTTGAACAGGACCCATGGTGTGGAGGGCTGGATGAGCACGGTAGATGGTGGAGGGTGGGTTGAGCGATGGCGATGGGAGTAGCGTAGCGGTGGAGGATGGATCAGCAGGGCGGGCGGAGGCTGGAGGAGGTCGGCGGTGCAGATGAACGATATCCGTGGAGTCCGTTTTGCGATCGCCACACCCTCCCGATGAACAGGACCCCGTTTTGACCGTAGGAGGTCCGTTTCATCTGTTTTTCGATGCGCCACACCCTCCCGATCAACAGGACCCCGCTTCGACCGTGGGGAGGTCCGTTTAAATCCGTTTTTGCGGTATGCCACACCTCCCGATCAACGGGACCCCGTTTACGACCGTAGGAGGTCCGTTTCCTCCGTTCTGCGATGCGCGGACCCTCCCGATGAACAGGGATCCCGTTTCTAACGCGTGGCGGTCCGAACACAAGGGCGTTTCCTCCGTTCTGCGGTACACCAGGCCTCGTTTCCATCGGCTATTCCGTCCAAGCCCTCCCAATGAACACGACGGCGCATTCGTTCCGACCCAGCTGGTGGCCTCCCCATGAACACGGCAGCGGCGCTGTTTCTCCGTTCCACCCAGCCATGTACGAGCCCTCGCCAGTGCGTATCGCGAGTAATGCGTTCGAGACCCGCCCGTATGTACACATACCTGGCGTATTTTCTTTCTTGCACCCTGGCGCTGTCGTGCGTGTACATACTACGTGCGCCTCTACTACGACACGTCGCGCCTCTACATCCACCAAGTATATATATGCATTACCGTTCGCGACCGAATGACAATGCTACGTGCGCTTCGACCAGGTGGGTCGGTATCGGGCACTTCCTTGGGTGTGAAGATGTAGGCTGGTGGGTCCTAGCAGATCGGGGGGAATCGTTTGTTTTTTGCCGGATGCACTTCCTTGCGTGCGAAGATGTAGCTGGTGGGTCCGGCGGTCGAGAAGCGAATCGTTTTTTGCGGACGCACTTCCTTGCGTGCGAGGTTGTAGTTAGTGGGTCCCGATGGTCGGGGCGAATCTTTTTGCCGGACGCACTTCCTTGCGTCTTGAAGATGTAGCCGGTGGGTCCCAGCAATGTCGAAGCGAATCGTTTTGTTTTGCGGGGACGCACTTCCTTCGCGTGCGAAGGTGTAGCCGGTGGGTCCCAACGGTCGGTAATGTTTTTTTGCGGGGACGCACTTCCTTGCGTGCGAAGATGAAGCTGGTGGGTCCCAGCATCAAGAAACATTTTTCCGTGAAATCGGTGGCCCGTCCGGTGGGTCCCACCTGTCGGTGGAGGAATCATTATTTTCCGCGTAATAAGGAGGCACTTCCTTGCTGCGGCCGTGGACCTAGCTGTCGGCCTCTCCACGTCAGATCCACGTCCGATGGAAGTCGTTCCTTGACCACGTTGACCAAGCCGCGACGGAGCACCACGGCGGTGGGCGGCGGCGAGGCCTAGGAAGGGGACGGCGAACTGGGGAAGACGCGACAGTGGAAGCCCGCACGGAGAGGAGTACGAGGGTTCACTAGTTCGGCTGCGGTGTGATGCTGCCATTGCCGCGGGGCCTGGCTAGCGGTGGGAATAGTAGGGGCGGTGAGGCCTCCACGGCAGCATAGTCGGCCACGGGAGGCAGGAGCATGCGGCACGACCGGTGTTGCTTTGGGCGGCTGGAGCAAGAAGACCAGAGGTTGAAGAAGCACCACGGCTTGTTGGATGGACATCGTCACGGTCCTTTGGAGCTAGAATCGTTCATATTGACTAAGTTGACAAAGCCCTCCGTCCCCGTCAACTTAGTTGGCCCACAAGTCATCCTCCCACTATGGTGGGTCCCAGCTAGCAGGGGGGTATTCATTTTTTTGTGCGTAATAAGGAGGCACTTCCTTGCATGCGAAGATATAGCTGGTGGGTCCAACATGTCAGCGATGGGAACGTTTTTTTCGCGAAATATAGAGGCCCTTCCGGTGGGTCCCAGCTGTCAGGTGGAGGAATCATTATTTTGCGCGTATAGTCCACGGCCGATGGATGTCATTCGTTGACCACGTTGACCAGGCTGCGCCGAGAGCACCATGGCGGTGGACGACGACGAGGCCTAGGAAGGGAGCGACACGAGCCGGGAAGACTTCGGCAATGGTTGCCTTCACGCGATGGGGAGTCTGAGGTTTCTTGGTCCGGCCGTCGCGGGAAAATAACAGGAGGTGTGGGTGAGTAGAGGAATGGCCTGGCGACAATGAAGTAGGGTGGGGCTGTATGCGGCTGTCGTGGCGGCAAGACAACCGACCAACGGAAGGCGGAGCGAGCAGTCCACCGAGCTGGTTTGGTAATTTGGAGCAAGAAGATCAGATATTGAAGAAGCAGCTCGGCCGTTGGATTAACATCCAGCAGTCCTTTGCTGCTAGAATCGTTGTGGACTAAGTTGACAAAGCCAAAGTACATGTCAACCTAGTAGACCCACAAGTTAGCCTCAAATCTGTCCCAAACAGCATACAACCCGAAATTTCTAGCCAAATTCAAATTAATTTTAAATCTAAATATACCTTAATTTAAATTCAATGAAATTTTACCGCTTTAAAAACAATGAAATTTAAAATATCAAAATCCGAAAGAAAACAGTATTTTGGAACTAATTGCCTGTTTGCTGTATTTTTTCATTTTACGGCCCATTTATTATTACTTATAGGCCATTTCTTATTACTTATAGCCCATTTATTATTACTTATAGCCCATTTTCTGGGCAAAATGCATCCCTCCTCGTCTTGAAAGATATCTGGCCCAACAGGGCGTAGAAAAGCAAGTAGGCCTATGTTGGTTATTCTGCAAAAAGCAAAATAGCTGGCTAGCCATTTTTCAGAAAGAAAACAAACAAACTGGGCTAGTCATGTGCTAAACATATGAAATAAAAGCCTGGGCTAGATGGGCCACGGGTCCCGCACAACCCAGTTGATACCCTTCTCCATCCCGAAAAAACAAAATTACTACGCGCGCTGCTGGGTCCCTACTGTCATCCTCACCATGTACAGTCATGTCCTTATTCCTCTCAGTTGTTGACCATGTTGACAACACCGGAGGGCGGCGCCGCGGTGAGCGAACCAAGACGGAGGATGATGGTGAGGCCTCGGACGGGAACGAGCAGGCAGGGAAGATCACAGCCAGCCGTGGGGGCGGAGAAGCGGTCCCGCCGGCGCTGGTTTGGCTTTGGCGGCTCGAGGAAGAAGAGACTGAAGAAACGTGACAGACGTTGAATGTCAATCCATCGCAACCCACTGCCATTGGTGTGGTGCTACTGCTGCAAATCACGCAGAGTAATCAGTCGCGTCTCAACCACAATCCGCAACCCTGGCCGAGTCTTCTACAAATGCCCGAATCATGGGGTAATAATATGTTTAAGTGTTGTTCTGCTGCTTTAGGTTGCTGATTTTTAAATAGTTTGGTTGATGATCTTCCAATTTGATTAGTGCAGAAAAGGGAAGATTAGTTGGATTGTATTTACGGGAAGTTCTTGATGTGGGGAATGCAACTTCGCTGATTATTTGGTTAGCGAGGAATCCCAATACCAGCAGGTTGGGGTGTTGGACAAGTAACTGAAGGAGCGGCGAGAAGAGGAAGATCACGGAGCAGATGGTTAAAGATGCAGTTCCTCGATCATGGCCAAGCAACAAGCGCTGAATGACCTTGACAGACAATGAGGAGATGAAAGAGCTTGTGAAGATAATGGGCAAAATCGATGTGCTCTGTAGGATGATTGTCTCTTTATTTGCGAAGTATGTAGCACTTCGTGATGTATTCAATGGGCTACGACATGAGCACTTCTTGAAACTAGTAATGAATGAAACACATGTAGCAGGCTGGGCATAGTGTTGTGAACATCTAATGATTTCTATTAACGCAAATCAGGGGGTATCCCCTTTTGCTCATATAAATAAATAAATAGCAGAGGCCCTGTCGGGTCAGCTTTGTTCTCATTCGAAGACGTCGAGCAAATTGCAGTCCAACAACAAACTATGTCATCAAATTCAAGTTTCACAGCCAAATATGAGTACAACTAAACAACAATGTCATCATGTTTTAGTTGTCATACAATCACCAAACACAAATCAGCATACATAACAAGTGATGTTCTCACAGCAAAATACTAAACAACATGTTCATTAGGTTTCAGTTTTCATAGCAAACACAATTTCACATAGTAGACAAAAAAATGTCTTCTGACAGGAAAATATGACAAAAGCAATGTAATCATCATCCGCCTGGATTAGGGGGTGCCCGGATAGCCGAACTATCACCGTTGGCCGGACTCCTGGACTATGAAGATACAAGATTGAAGACTTCGTCCCGTGTCCGGATGGGACTTTCCTTGGCGTGGAAGGCAAGCTTGCGATCTGAGATATGTAGATCTCCTACCATTGTAACCGACTCTGGTAACCCTAACCCTATCTGGTGTCTATATAAACCGGAGGGTTTTAGTCCGTGGGGCGAACAACAATCATACCATAGGCTAGCTTCTAGGGTTTAGCCTCTCGATCTCGTGGTAGATCCACTCTTGTACTACCCATATAATCAATATTAATCAAGCGGGAGTAGGGTTTTACCTCCATCGAGAGGGCCAACCTGGTAAAAACATCGTGTCCCTTGTCTCCTATTACCATTCGCCTAGACACACAGTTAAGGACGCCCTACCCAAGATCCGCGGTTTGACACCGACATTGGTGTTATCATTGAGAGTTCCTCTGTGTCGTCATCCTTAGGCCGATGGCTCCTTGATCATCAACAATGACGCGGTCGGGTGAGACTTTTCTCCCGGACATATCTTCGTGTTCGGTGGCTTTGCCTGCTGGGCAATTCACTTGGCCATCTGGAGCAGATCGAAAGCTATGCCCCGGCCATCGAGTCAGATTTGGGAGTTTGAACTACACGGCCGACATCCGCGGAGACTTGATCTTGACGAATTGAGCCACAGCCAAGCCGCCGCCTTGTCTCGATGGGCACG
Organism: Aegilops longissima; assembly: GCA_021605205.1. Taxonomy (NCBI): domain Eukaryota; kingdom Viridiplantae; phylum Streptophyta; class Magnoliopsida; order Poales; family Poaceae; genus Aegilops; species Aegilops longissima. Next base: position 105,081,660 of record CM038677.1, on the reverse strand, counting down.
ATCTAGCTCTGCCGCCGAGCAAGGTGCCACGGAGGCCGCACCAGCGTCCGCTCCGACCCTTAGCTCGAGCCAACTCCGCCGATCGAGGATGAGTGGTTGGACACCGCCTCGGGGCTCACGATCTCTCTGGCGATCGAGCGAACTCTATCCTGTCGCTTTGCGAAGACCGTGACTCAAGGTGCCGGACTCCTCTCCGGACTCCGAGCCCTCTGCGCCCCTGCCAATCGAATCCGATTGGGCGCCGGTTATGGAGTTCACTGCTGCGGACATCCTTCAGCACTCGTCCTTTGGTGACATCCTGAATTCACTAAAGTCTCTCTCTTTATCAGGAGAGCCCTGGCCGGACTACGGTCAGGAAGGTTGGGATGCGGACGACGAAGAAATTCAACGCCCACCCACCACCCACGTTGTAGCCACTGTCGAAAGCTTAAACGACGTGCTCGATTTTGACCCCTAAGACATCGACGGTATGGACGACGATGTAGGAGACAACCATGAACCAGCGCCTATAGGATACTGGACAGCCACCTCATCCCACGATGTAGACATGGTGGATACACCTAAAGGAAGTGACGACGAGGAACAACGGGACACTACGAAGGATAAATCCCTCGAAAAGCAGTCAAAGCGGAAGCGTAAGCGCCGCACCAAGTCCCGCCGACAAAGACCCAGCCATAGAGCAGGCGAACCGGTGGACGGCGAACATGCTATCGAGCAACCGTCCGAACAGGACAACTTGGATAAACAACCCGTCCCGGCGGAGATAACAGTCCGGACGATCTCCACGCCGGACAAATTGTTGGAGCAGAAGAACCTCCACAAAAGGCTTGTCGCCATCTTTGCGTAGCCTGAAAAAAGCGAAGCGGAAGCTCAAAATAGCGGAAGATGCACTCAGAATCAGATGGAGCAAAGTACTCAACACCGCAGAGAAATCTGCGACGATCGCCAAACAAAAAGCTACCGAAGCACAAATTACTGCCCGAATTTGATGAGGAGGCCGTGAAACCCCGCAATCAAAGAACAAAGAGGCCGCCGGTCAGATAGAGCGACCACATGGAAAACATGGAGCGGCAAGCAGCGCCGCACACAAGCACCTGCACGCGATCCGCATAAGGATTCGCATCAAAGGATGGCCCAATTAGGTCCATCTATGGGCGAAAGCAAGCTCTTTCAAGCAATGCAACCGCCAAATATCCGAACATCACGACACACCCAATTATAGGGGTGCCGCACACCCCATGTTTCACCGATGAGGTCTTTGGATCACGAATTCCCAGCGGATTCAAACCCGTAAACATAGAGGCATCTGACGGAACAATGACCACAGAGTGCAGGATTGAGGATTACATCCTCCACATACACATGGCTAGAGGAGACGATCTCCATGACATAAAATACTTACCCCTCAAGCTCAAAGGGCTAGCCCGACATTGGCTCAAAAGCCTCCCTGAAAATACCATTGGAAGTTGGGAAGAGCTCGAGGATGCTTTTCGGGCAAATTTTCAAGGGACTTATGTCCGTCCTCCGGATGTAGACGATTTAAGTCACATAACTCAACAACCCGGAGAGTTAGCCCGCAAATTCTGGAACATGTTCCTTACCAAAAAGAACCAAATAGTCGACTGTCCGGACGCCGAAGCCTTAGCAGCTTTCAAACACAACGTCCGAGACGAATGGCTCGCCAGACACCTCGGCCAGGAGAAGCCGAGAACCATGGCTGCATTAACAAGCCTCATGACCCGCTTTTGCGCGGGAGAGGACAGTTGGCTGGCAAGATGCAGTACCAGCGACCCAAGTACATCCGAAGTCAGGGATGGAAATGGAAAACCACGATGCAGCAAGGACCAGCGCCGGACAAAGGGAAACAACCCGAAGAGCACGGCAGTCAATGCGGATTCGAAGCTCCGGCGAGAATCATAAAAACTGCCCTAAAGGACAGCAGCGACGAGCTATCAACCTAAAAAATCTTGGACAAAATATGCCAAATCCACGGTACTCGGGAAGCACGCAAACCATACCCAAAGTGATTGCTGGGTCTTCAAGCAGTCCGGCAAACTCAATGCCAAACACAAGGGGCTCAACACACCAAGCGAGGGCGATACTTGAACCCCACAAGCAGAGCACCGGAAAAAAGAATTTCCCACAAAAGTCAAAACAGTGAACTCACTTCAAGTGACAAAGGGAAAAAGCAGGCGGCGCCCATAGAAACACGCGCCGCACGGTCTATCAATGAGTCCCAACGATGGTTGTCAAAACCAATCACCTTCGATTATCAGGACTATTAGGAAGTATCCTGAACACAGGATGGACTGCCTTGATATTAGACTCTATAATCGACGGACTCCAATTTACACAAGTCCTAATGGACGGAGGTAGCGATCTAAACCTGCTATATCGGGACATAATCCATAAAATGGGGATAGACCCAACCAAAATTCACCATAGCAACACCTCCTTCAAAGGGATAATGCCAGGCCTATATGCCCATTATACGGGCTCCCTCTTGCTAGAAGTTGTGTTGGCTCATCCGACAACTTCCGCCTAAAGTTAACCTTCCACATTGCCCCATTCAAAGTAGCTATCAAGCACTCTTTGGGCGTGAAGCTTCGCCGCTTTAACATAATACCGCATTATGCATCTCTTACACTTAAAATGCCCGGTCCACGCGGCATCATCTCATTAAAAGGGAGTATTAAGTGTTACTCGAGCACAGAAGAATGTGAGACTGCCTCGACAGCCCCACACCAATCCGGCTCCGCTAATCAAAGCACCTGAATAGGTCATTCGAACCCCGGACATGGCTAGATGAGTCCGGCGCCTACTAGCGGCATACCCCCGTACTAGGGGCTGCACACATGTACAGCAAGAGACAATAAAGCTCAATTTTGTTCACATTTCGAACCGTACTCTGTTTATTTAATATAAAGTACATTTTTTCACACGATCCTTTTTCTTTTCTCAACTAAGTTCTTCTCTTTTACAGATGAACACCTTGCTACACCCGTCCAGGATACGGCACAACAGAGACACAGGCGCAGACGTGCAGTAGGGATCCGTTGCAAGGATTCTTTTCAGATTAAGACCCCGCGTAAACCTTTTTTACTGTCTCTTGTTGACACACATCCCCCGGCTTCTTGCTATAACCGAGGAGGAGGCTGGCATTTTGGCATCGGCCGCACCAGAATTTTTGCGCGTACCTGGACACCAGGGGCTTAGGGCATTATTCTGCCCGTTTTCATAAAGACCGAATACCTTAGGGAGTGTTAAATGCGTCTCGAGTTAGGCCTTATATGCATCAACTCCGAATCATGTCTTTGGTCAAATGTTGGGTTTGCCCGGCTCCCATGTTTTGGTACCTTACGTTCCGTTATATCGGCTAAGGTAGCGCTGGGAGAACCACTGCGATTGTGCCCCGGTTGAGCTGGGTTGAGCACCTCAGTGGAGAAAGCTAAAACTGACTGTCATGTTATAGCATGAGACTGGTCAACCACTCGATGACCCAGCGGAATGTTTAGAATTCCCCCGCATTGAAGAAGGGACGTTTCCGGCCGGGCACATCTGGCGCCCGGAATTCGGAGGCGCGGTGCCCCTAGGGGCTATATAGTAGCCCCACCATCGAACTCCTATGGCTAAGTGAAAGTGATAAAGCATTATAGTCCGGTTGCCTAGTTTGATATGCTATCACCTCCTTTACAAGACCAAGATGTTGGATTAAGTGTGAAAATGCGCCTTTTTGCAAACACCCCCGCACTATGTGCAAGGGGGCTGAAGCCGAAGACTGCCATCTTTCAGGTTATATACATACATACATCAATGGCCGCACATGAGGTGTTTTAATACTTGAATGCACAAGTATAAAAAGCTCTTATATTATATTGAAACATTGTTTTCACAAATCATACATGTCAATAAAGCATAATATCCTTCGAGCACCGCGTCTCTATTAAACGAGCGCCCTACAGGACTTCCTCAAAATAGTGCTCGGCAGGCACTCGGCTTCTGTCCGAATCTTGGGATGCAACGTCGGTCGCCTTCATCTCTGCCCAGTATGTCTTGACACGGGCAAGAGCCATCCGCGCACCCTCTATGCATGCTGACCGCTTCATTGCATCGATATGCGGCACTGCACCAAGGAACTGTTGCACCAAGCCAAAATAACTCTTCAGCTTGGGGCTTTTCGGCCACAAATGAGTCACGACAGCCTTCATGGCAAGTCTGGACAACCTATTCAGCTCAGCCCATTAGGCCAAACGATCGGTTAAAGAAAGTGGATGCTCCGGACTATGGAACTGCAACCAAAAAAGCTCTTCCATTCCGTGATCCTTTTGACCTTGGAAGTGTTCGGCCGCGTCTGCGGCACTCGCCGCCAAGTCTAGATAAGCATCCTCCGCACCCCACAGCCGGTCTAATTGAGCGTACTTAGGATCCGTGAATTTCCTCCACAGCAGAAAGGGCTTTCCCGCCGCAATATCTTCGGCCTGACGTAGCTCCTCCTTCATAGCTCTCATCCCAGAGCGAGTATCCTTGGCCTCGGTGGTTGCCTTTTTCAGGTCCTCTTGTTTCGCTCGATCTTCTTTTTCAAGAAGCTCGCAACGGTCAATAGCATTCTTCAATTTCACGGCCATCTCGGCCATTTCTTTCTTGCTTCGGCAGTGAGCAGCCTATTCGGCTTTTAGCTCTGCGGCCGCCTTTAAGGCAGCCACATCACTTTTTCTGGCTTGCTCCTTGGCCCGGGTGAGCTCCACCCGAAGGCTCTCCATAGCAGCGGCACCATCTGCATTAAGCATACATGTTGTAAGGCATGGGCGTCAAGCTCCCTTACCAGGTGTCTGCGAATGCATACCTTGTGACTCGTCAAGCAGCTTATTAACAAGCGTGATGCCCGCATCCGCCACGTCAAGTTGCCGCTTATTTCGGCAAATTCATCAGCCCGCTAGCCACGGACGCCGCCACCTACATAGGAAGAGCGCATATTATACCTGGGGTTATGATACTCGGCGCGCCGTCATTTTTGACACCGCACCAAGTCGGGGCTACTATCTATACAGGGCGCATTTTATATGCAAAACTGTCAGAAGGTACATCATTTTGCGTACCTCAAAATCCGTCAGTAAACTTACGACAGCTTCATGCAATTCGCTCTCAACGGATGAAATCCTTTCAATCACCGTACCCATTAATGTATGGTGATCTTCTGAGATAGATGCTCTCCTGAGCAGATCCTTCAGCTCCTCCGACCATACACCCATTGGTGCCGGACTCGTCTGGTGGCCTTTTTCGAAGGCCGGACATGGAGGGCTTTGAGGGGACATATGGCTGCCTTCGGACCCACGGATTGGAGAAGCCCTCTGCGGCGACACCTCGGGGTCGCCTCGCCTCGCCTGACGGTACGGCAGCGGAGGCGGGCGTTCGCTCTCCATCATCTCCGGATCAAGATCCCACGAAGGCGAGCTCTGCTTGTGAGGGGCTGAGATCCGAACTACAAAGTAAAACTTTCGGTTACCTTGAAATAAAGCAGGGATGTCTCTCTTTTAGAAGAAATGCCCCTTTACTTCTGCTCATTGGAGGGCTGATCTCCGTGGGGAAATAGTGCGGCGGGGCATCTCCGCCTTGCAGGACCCTCTGGTGAAGATTTCTTCCCCGCTTCGAGGCTTTGATCTCCGGATCTTGAGCGGTCCTCTTCTCCCCTTGGAGGAGGGATTCTCGATCCCCCTTTCTTGATAGCCTCCTTCACGGAGTAGTAGATCCTTGTTCCCCCTTAGCCTTCTTGAGGCGTAGCCTCTAACATCTGGTTGTCTGAGGATCCAGCGTGGTCTTAGGGAGGGGGCCGGACACCTGATCAGTTTTGCTTTTGCTATCCACTCCTGTTTAAAGGATAGCTCTTTTAAGGGCAAGTTTATGATAAATATGGGATAGCATGTCCGGGTACAGGACTACTTACTTGAGTATCCGGGCGATTGCAGCTCAGACCTGCGTCCTCGGTTAAGTCCGGACACATTGCTTGTGATCCGAAGAACAGTTGGTACATCTCCACGGGTGTTACGCCCATAAAATGTTGGAGAGCTCGTGGTCCCTCCGGATTAAACTCCCACAGGCGGAGGGGGCGACGTTTGCAGGGCAAGGTGCGACGAATCAACATGACCTGCACCACTATGACCAGATTGATCTCTCTCTCTTGGAGGTCTCGAATACGGCCCTGCAACAGAGGAACGTCCTTGGACGGTCCCCAGTCGAGCCCTTTATTGACCCATGACGCCCGCCGCAGTGGAGGACCCGAGCGGAAGGCAGGTGGCGCCGCCCATTTGGTGCCCCTGGGAGCGGTGATATAGAACCACTCATGTTGCCATAAATTGAGCTCCTCTTGAAAAGAGTCCTCGGGCCATGGAGCGTCCGCATTCTTGCTTATAACAGCCCCTCCGCACTCTGCCTGATGCCCCTTGATCATCTTCGGCTCCACTTTGAAGATCTTGAGCCACAATCCGAAGTGAGGAGTAATGCGGAGGAAGGCTTCACGTACGACAATGAACGACGAGATGTGGAGGATGGACTCCGGATCCAAGTCATGGAATTCCAGCCCATAATAAAACATGAGCCCCCTCACAAAAGGGTCCGTCGGGAAGCCTAAACCCTGAAGGAAGTGAGACACGAATACCACGCTCTCACCAGGCTTGGGAGTGGGAATAACCTGCCCTTGGGCAGGCAGCCTATGTGAAATTTTCGCGGTTAGATACAGGCGTCTCCCAGCTTTAGCACATCTTCTTCCGTGGACGGAGGAAGACATCCACCGGCCGTGCAGGTCGGGCGGACATCATTGAAGGTCCGGCGCCTAAATCTGGAGCTTTGGGTGTTGGAAATCGAGGCGAGGCGGATTCGATTGAGATTGAAAGAAAGGAGGGCCTTGGTCTCGTTATAAAGAGGTTGAATACCAAGAGCCCTCCCGTGACCGTTCGGGACTCGCCGATGGAGGCGTGCCAGCGGGCACGGCCGGGTTACTACGCCCGTATTGATGAGGATCCTGGAATAAGGGGCACGATCTTCGCTCGATAAGGCGTGCCAAGGAAACCGCCTCGCTAAGCTACTGAGGTGGAGCAGTAAAACGATTCAGTATAAGGGCCGGCCGTGGTGTGATGTCACACCACGGAATACGCCAACAGATCTATGCAAAAGTTATTCTCTCTATGGTAGTATGTGGAACTTGTTTTGCGAGCGGACACTATCCTTGTGTTCAAAATCTTCTATGAAGTATTTCGAGGAGGAACCCGCCTTGCAATGCGAAGACAATATCGTGCGGACTAAATCGTCATTGAAGCCTGGTTCAGGGGCTCTTGAGAGTCCTGGATTAGGGGTGTCCGGATAGCGAACTATCACCGTTGGCGGACTCTGGACTATGAAGATACAAGATTGAAGACTTCGTCCCGTGTCCGGATGGGACTTTCCTTGGCGTGGAAGGCAAGCTTGGCGATCTGGATATGTAGATCTCCTACCATTGTAACCGACTACTGTGTAACCCTAACCCTATCCGGTGTCCATATAAACCGGAGGTTTTAGTCCGTGGGGCGAACAACAATCATACCATAGGCTAGCTTCTAGGGTTTAGCCTCTCCGATCTCGTGGTAGATCCACTCTTGTACTACCCATATTATCAATATTAATCAAGCAGGAGTAGGGTTTTACCTCCATCGAGAGGGCCCGAACCTGGGTAAAAACATCGTGTCCCATGTCTCCTATTACCATCCGCTTAGACGCACAGTTTGGGACCCCCTACCCGAGATCCGCCGGTTTTGACACCGACAACAGGCAATCTTTTCGCTGGCGTCATTGATGTGATGGTTCTCAAAGATATTAGGAACATCTGTGTTACCTTGTACATCGAGGGCGATGTAAGCATCATCTTGTTGTGCAACTTCATTAAATGAATTCTCTGCTCAAACCTTTGCAATACTCTCCGATCATCGCTTCGTGCAAATGTGTCTTCCAAGAAAAATATCTGTGTTGCTTGATTTGCCAAAATAAAAGGCTCGTTGGTGCGTACGCGCCTTGACATTGATGGATTTGAAATAATCATCAGCTCTGGGTTTAGCGATCACGGAAAACAGGTTATACCAATGACAAAGACAATGTAAGAACACACACGATGATCCTCGAAACTGGAGATATCTGCAACTGAACAATGTCATTATGTTAGCATACATTTCAGTTGTCTCTTTGTCATACGTATCCGTCCTCATGATGGCACTGTTTTGTGTCTTCCTGCCTTCATCTCGTGCAAGGGTGTTGTAGCGCACATCTCCATCAACGCAAGATTCATAATGTCTTACCCGAGTATCAGGACCCATTGCTACTGAGTAAAGGGCATCATCAACTGCCTGCCCATCCTCCGCATCTTCTTAACCTATGGTTAGAAAATAGACAAGCTGATCATCTTATGTACTCAATATATTAAAAAAAGCGGATATTGCACTTCAAAAGCTTACATGGTTCTTGAACCATTTACAAAATCCTGCCATAACCAGTTTGTCAATGTTTCTTGGATTTTGCGGCGATAACTCCTCTTTGTAGATGCTGCACAACATAGTGACCGCGTCAAACATCTAAATATATAAGAATGTGCTGCAAGTTTAGTAGATTACGATGTATAAGCTACTATACTGCACTTACTTGATATAAGGTAGTATCTCAAGACAGTTATTCAACACATACCAAACCATTTTGTCCAGATCTTTAGGTTTGTCCTCTTGTCGACTCTTCCCTGTAACTCGAACAGAATAATCGAAAACATTGAGCCCGGGATTGTCTTCACCCACCTCTTTGCTAAGCTGATCAATTTGTTTCAATGTATTTTGAGCAGAATGTCAGCGCTTCAGCAGCAATGTAGGCCTCTGCAATGGAACCCTCGGGTCTAGCTCTGTTCCTAACATAGCCCTTGAAAGTGCCTAGCCGCCTTTCAACAGGGTACATCCAGCCATCTTGTCTTGGACCTCTAAGTAGTGCCTCATCGGGTAGATGAACAGCCAAATGCACCATCACATCAAAGAAGGCTGGAGGATATATCTTCTCAAGGTCGCATAGGATAGTTGGTATCTTGTCTCTAAGACGCTCCAAAGCATCTATCCCGATATTTCTACTGCAGAGTTCCCTGAAGAATTGTCCCAACTCTTGCAACTGCTACATATAAGTCGGCGGCCCAATCCTCTAAGGATAACAGGTAAAACCCTTTGAAGTAGGGCGTGGCAGTCATGAGTTTTCAACCCTTGTACCTTGTTTCCATCTGCTGACTCTCCTTTCGGGGTTGGAAGCAAATCCATGTGGGAATCTCACGTGTGTGGGGACCTCGTAGAATTTTTTCTTTTACCTTGTCCAAGGCATACAGGCTGGTGCCATATCCCATGGTTTACCTTCATCTTGCACCTGCAAATCCTTTCTGATACCCAGGTGTGTCAAATCAATCCTAGATTTTAAGGTATCTTTCGTCTTGCCTTCAATATTAAGAAGTGTGCTGATAGTGCTGTCACATATATTTTTCTCGATGTGCATCACAACAAGATTATGCCGCAGATCCAAATCTTTCCAATACTCCAAGTCCCACCAAGTGGACCTGCAGGTAAACAATAATCTCTCTTCTGACCTGCCACGCTTCCTTTTCCCGCTACCATTACCAGGATGGTTTCCTGGTGTAATATGCCTGACCTTCTCTAATTCCACTTGCAACTCATCGGCGGTGAGCCTCTTTGGCGCATCACGGTTTTCATGCTTTGCATTGAACACATGTCTTCGGTATTTTCTAGGATGCGGCTTGTCCTTGGCAAGGAAACGACGGTGTTCAGTGTAACAGATCTTGCTAAGTATTCCGTATGACAGCGGATTCCTGTCATAGCGAACACATGCATTGTAACCATGTGTCGTTCGCCCTGACATAGTTCCCAAAGCCGGATAATCATGGATGCACCAAATTATAATAGCACGCAGAAAGAAATTAGCTGGGAGGCTGCTATATAGGTCTCGAGTGAGAACACCCTTCCATAGATGTTGAAGTTCCTCCACAAGAGGCTCCATGAACAAATCAAAATCCTTTCCGGGACTTTTGGACCTGGGATGAGCAAAACCATCATGTAGTTTGATTCTTTGGTGCAGACATTTGGAGGCATGTTGTAAGGGATAACAAGCACTGGCCACATGCTATATGTGGCGCTCTGGTGGCCAAATGGGTTAAATCCATCTGAAGCTAAGCCAAGTCTAATGTTTCTCGGGTCAGGAGCAAACTCTTTGTGTTTATCATTGAAGCTTTTCCACTCACTACCATGAGATGGATGGCTCATTACATTCTAATCTCTGTACTCCTGGTTCCTAGAATGCCACTGTACATCCTCTCTTGTTTCAGCATCATGAAACAACCTCTGCAATCTTGGTGTAATTGGAAAATGTCTCAGAACATTATGTGGAATCCTCTTCACAACATCGCCATCTTTCCATCTTGATGATTTGTGTCGGTGAGAAACGACACCTATGGGATCACTGTAATCCCTTCTACGGTTGCGGGGCGCAGGGATCGTGAGAAGAGCGGGACCAATAGGTGACACAAGGGGGATTTACCCAGGTTCGGGCCGCGAGGATGCGTAAAACCCTAGTCCTGCTTTGGTGGATGTATTTAGTGTTCTTGAGATCTTGAACTAGCTCTAGGTGCTGCGAGGTTCCAAAGAGCCGAATCCTTTTCCTAGTTGCCTCGGGCCTCCTTTTATAGGAAAAGGGGTCGCCACAGTGGCAAGCAAGAGGTGGAAAGGGTACAACGTTGCGAGGTTATCCCTCGTATTATAGGACTAGACGCATTTAATGCGAGGCTTAGGTGTCCGTTCTCTTTATCGGGGACGGGGGCGAGGCCCGTCCCATTCGTAACCGCTCCTCCTTGCTTCGACACGCGCCCTGGCCAGCGATGCATGCGGTGCCATGTAGGCAGGCAGGCAGCTGAGGTGGCGCGGTGGTGGAGCCTCCATCAAGGATTGCATGCATGCCACGCAGTGCACCTTGACTGGTTGGGTCGGCAGCTGCATGTGAACGGCGGTGAAGACTTATCTGGTGCGGGCCTGACAGTGGCCCAGCTGGTGTGTGTTGGCGGGGGCCTTGTCGGGTGGTCCGACAAGGGTCTTGCCGGGTGGCCCGGCAAGGGTCTTGCTGTGGCACGCTGGCTTCCCCGGCAAGGGTCTTGCCTTGTGGCCCGGCAAGGGTCTTGATGTGGCACGCTGGCCTCCCCGGCAAGGGTCTTGGCGGGGGTCTTGTGGGTTTCTTCGATGAGGATGGTTGTCTTCTTATCCTCATTTGATCTTGAGCATTCTATGTCTTCACAAAGATCTGCATGCCACCACGGAGGTGCCTCCCGAGTCCTGTCCCAACGCATTTGTGAACATTGGTGGGCTCAAGGGTGACTCATTCGGCTGGTGTGGGCGGGCTGCCCCGGCAAGGGTCTTGCCGGGGCCGCCGAGGCCGCCCGGCAAGGATCTTGCCGGGGGAACCTACTTCATCCCTCTGCTCTTTGTGGTCTTGGCCTTGGCATTGCTTCATTTACCTTGGCTCACCTTCCTCGTTCTGCTTGGTGTGGCCGTTGGCGCGGCTCTGACTGCCCGTGCACAGGTAAAGGGGTACAAGAATGTGCCCCTATTTTTGTACACCAACAGGAGCCCCCGGGCCTGGGCCACACATAAGCACAACACGTTGTTGGGCCAGGCCCAAAACAGTGCACGGGCAGGTGGGACGGTTTTCACCATGGTAAGATTCTTCGCGCGCTCCGCCTCCCACGACCCGCGCGCGTGGCACGGTGCGGAGGGGTGTGCGTGACGTGGGCATCATGTGTGGGATTGTTTCTGTACGCGCGCGTCACGTCACAGTAAACGGGCAACACGGCATGCGACTTCCTCATAAAAAGGGATAACCGCGGGTGCACTGTTCCTTTTACCCTTCGCGCAATCCCAATCTCAGAAACCTCCGCCCGGCCTCCTCTTCTTCTCCGAGCTTCGTTTCTGCTCGCCGCCATCGCACTTTCGCCGCCCTCTGTCCTGCCCTCCTCCTCCAGCCACCATGGCGCCTAAATCGGCCAAGGGCAAGGGGGTGGCCAAGGACGCCGGAGATGTGGAGCCGCCGTAGAGCGCGCTGGTGGGGCAGCGGACGCAGTCCGCCTTCTTCTTCCCCTCGACGGTTGACGTGTTCGAGCTCGACTCCTTGAGCCCCGTGGGGAGTGAAGGCAGGGAAGTGGGGCACGCAGCCACGCGCATCATCCCCGCAGACTGCGCCGAGCCAGCCCCAAATCGGTACCCCTTTTTCATGGATTATTTTTCTTGTGGGCTTTATCCACCATTCTCCGATTTCTTCAGCGACATCATGCATACCTTCGGCTTCTGCCTCCTGGATTTTACTCCGAATGCGGTGGCCTGCATGGCCCTTTTCGTGCACCTCTACGAGGGCTTCGCCGGGGTGCACCCAACACAGCGCTCTTCCGCCATTACTTCTTCCCTCAGATCCAGATGGGAGGTGCCATCTCGGGGTGCATCGCCTGGATCCCAAAATCCAAGGGAGCGTACCCGGACGGCGCCATGAAGGAGAGGTGGGAGGAATGGCGGAGCCGGTGGTGCTGGATCAAAGAGAAAGACCCGCCGGCGTTCTGCAGAGTTCGCCGGGCACCGCCGGTTCGCAATAAGTGATTGGAGCGACGTCGACGCCGACGACAGAAAGCTCACGGTTGCCACCACCAGGATCCTCCAGCTCACCCAGGCCGGACTCACCCTTGAAATGATCGGGGCGGATTTCATCTGTCGCCGGATCGCTCCTCTGCATAACAAGGGGAGGGCAGCTTGGCTCTTCACGAACCCCGCCGACATCATGCGGCTCCGCCCCGGCCTCGACCACAACTTCACAGTGATGGTGCACACCCATTTCTGCCAGCGGATCTTCTAGCTCGACGTGGGCTGCGACGGCAAGGTCGAGCGGACCGGCAAGGTCGGAAGGGCCGCTGCGAAGGCCGGTAAGGTCCTCAGGGGGCCCCTGTTCAAGCTGCCGACGGGGGTGGTCCCGTTATGCAACAACTCGAGTCGGTCCGAGATCATCGCCATGATGCCGGACTGCAACACGCACGGCCTCGTCCCGAGATGGAAGGAGCCGAAGGATGCTGAAATGCAGCAGTTCTTTGACACCTTGCATGAGGTGTATGTCAACGCCGACGCCGAGCGGCTGCTTGTCCAGGACACCTCCCAGGCGGAGCTGGACTACATCGCCACCAGGGCGAGGGAAGCGCAACTTGCCAGGGAGGCTGGCAACGCCGGCGGAGTGGAGGACAAGGCCGCGACCGCCGCGGAGGAGGAGGAGCTCGCCCGGTGGGCGGAGGCCACCGGGGGAGCCAGCAGCGCCGGCACCGAGGCTCCTCTGGTTGAGAATGTGACCGCCGAGTCATCGGAGGAGGAGGCCGAGACCGCAGACCCGCCGCCACCTACTGGGAGGGGGCGAGTCTTGCGGCGGGCCAGTTCCGGTGAGCCGGTCTGGCCTGGTAGGGCTGGACAGCCGCAACTGACCTTGGAGGGGTCCCGGCCCCATACGAGGGCCGCGGCGGCGAAGAAGCCGGCGAAGGTCGCGGTGAAGAAGAAGACAACCGCCCCTTCTTAATCCAAGCGTGCCCAGACGCAGCCTCCTTCCCCTCCTTCAGCGGGTGTTGACACAGAGGTCACCTTCGATTATGGATCCCTCAGCCCGAGGAGGAAAAGGAAGACGGTAGAGGAGGAGGTGGACGACGAGTAAGCATCTGGCTCCTTTTTCGTTATCTCTGTCTCCTCACTCTGTGTTGCTTGTCTTGACTAGTCGTAATCCTTGCAGGGACGAGGAGACGCTGGCCCAGAGAGTGAAGAGGGCCAAGGTCTCGGCGGGTGGCCAGCTCCCGGCTGGTGCTTCGAGGGCGCCCCTGGTGGTGTTGAGCAGCCCGGACAGCAGCCCCCGGCATAGCCCCCGGTGTAAGTTCATCATTCTCCCCTTTTTGACATGTGTCAGGGGCACGACACTTTGGTGCTGACCTCGCCAGGTATGCAGGAGGAGAGCGGCAGCAGGACGAGCCACAGAGGGCTACTCCCAACACGCCGCCCCCATCGACCACGCCGCCCCGAGGGACGTCCCCGGCAAGGGCGCCAAGCACCGAGCCCACACACATGGAGGAGGAGGAAGAGAACTTGGGCGCCCGCGGCTTTGCCTCGATGCCAAATGTTGGCGGGGAGGGGACTTCCATTTCCCAGCCGGGCGCTGGTACTGGTGAGTCATTCACCATTCGTCTCTGGTTCTTTTTCTTTTCGGCTCTTGGTCCTGGCCTTGCCTCACCCCCTTCTTCGGCGCCCAGATCCCTCCTTGATGGACCCAGAGGACATGGACGCCGTCATCGAGGGCGTCGCCAAGGCCGCCGAGGCGGACGCCGAGAAGGTCGCCACCGAGGAGGCCGCCAAGGACGCTGCCGAGGACGCCGCCGAGGGGCCTACCGGGGATGCCGACGAGGCTGCCGCTGAAGAGGCCGGCAATGGGCCTGCAGGGGAGGACGGTGGGGCTGCTTGATAATCCCCAAGTGCAAGGAATCATCGTAGCACTTTCCAAAGGTGGAAGTGATAAGTATGGAGTGTCGAACCCACAAGGAGCTAAAGGTAAGATCAATATTCTCTCAAGCCCTATCTGCCACTGATATGACTCTACGTGCACCGAACGTTTACTTCCATCTAGCAACGGGAAATAAAACTACATTGTGGGTATGAAGAGGATAACTTTGCATGATATCGGAGAGCTAAAATATAAAAGTAGGTGCTGTTATCATAAAGTTAGAATATATTACTAAATATTATAAATAGCGAGTGTGGAATAATGGTGGATCGGTGTGCGGAATTGTCCTAGGCAATTGTTAACAAGACCGGTAATCACTATTGCAGTTTCATATGAGGGAGAGGCATAAGCTAACATACTTTATCTACTTGGATCATATGCACTTATGATTGGAACTCTAGCAAGCATCCGCAACTACTAAAGATCATTAAGGTAAAACCCAACCATAGCACTAAAGCATCAAGTCCTCTTTATTCCCATACGCAACAATCCCTCTTACTCGGGTTTGTGTTTCAGTCACTCAGCAACCCACTATAAGCGAATCATGAACGTATTGCAACACCCTACAGCGGGAATCCCTCACGCTTGCGCGACACGGAGGGCACCATAGGACAGCACCAAAGTAAAACATACAACTCATACCAATCTAGATCATCAATCAACCCAAAGACAAAAGATATCTACTCAAAACATCATAGGATGGCAACACATCATTGGATCATAATATGTGGCATAAAGCACCATGTTCAAGTAGGGATTCGGTAGGGTGCGGGAGAGTGGACTGCGTAAAAGAGATGAGGATGGTGATGATGATGGTGATGTTGATGAAGACAATCACCATGGCGATGATTCCCCCCGATGGCACTCCGGCGCTACGGAAGAGAGGAGGAGAGGTTCTCCCCTTGTGCTTCCTCCTCCATGGCCTCCACCCTCGGCCCTTGGCCTTCATGGTGATGATGGCCTCAGGATACTCCTCCATGGCCACGGTGATGATGGCCCCCTCGGCAGGAGTGCGGAGAGGGCCTAGATTGATTTCTCGTGGCTCTGAGAGGCTTGCGGCGGAACTCCCGATCTAGGTTAATTTTCGAGGTTTACAGTATTTATAGGAATTTTTGGCGTTGGTCTCACGTCAAGGAGGTGCCCGAGCTGTCCACGAGGCAGGCCCACGCATCAGGGGTGGGCGCGCCCCACCCTCGTGGGCAGCTCGGGACTCTTCCGCCCAACTCCGATACTTTTGGTCTTCTTTTGGTCCATAAAAATCATAAAAATTGGCCCGTCAATTGGACTCCGTTTGGTATTCCTTTTCTGCAAAACTCAAAAACAAGGAGAAAACAAAAACTCGCACTGGGCTCTAGGTTAATAGGTTAGTCCCAAAAATCATATAAAATATCATATAAATGCATATAAAACATCCTAGAAGGATAGTATAATAGCATGAAAATACTTCATAAATTATAGATACGTTGGAGACGTATCACTGCTGCCGAGGAGGAGGAGGAGGCTGGCGACCGGCCTTCCTCCTCCGCTGCTTCCGGCTCCGGCAGGTACCTGAGGGTGAGTGACAACTTGTTCGTCCACCTTCCAGGTGCGTCGAGCACCAGGACACTCGTCGAGGGAGAGGTGTTCGACGAAGAAGTGCTTGTCGCTGCCGGGCTTGAAGTCGTCGACGAGCCAATCGTTGGTGGCAGCTCACAGGAGGAGCGGCTCCTCCATGCCATGGGTGCTAGCTTTCAGAAGCTCCAGGCGCTCCACCACGCCCGCCTGGACAAAGTTAAGTCAGGGCAGCGATGGTGGAGAAAGGCGGGCGGACCTCCGAGAACGCTGCGTTGCGAGATGCAGAAATGGTTCCGCGAGGCCTACGAGGAGCTCAAGGCCACCCAAGGCGAGCTGGCCAGGCGCAACGTGGAGCTCACCATGAAGCTCGCCGATGTCGAGAAAGCTCAGGAGACGGCGAGGAACTTGGCCGCGGCCGCCGAAGCCGCCTGAACCCAGCATGAGGCCGCGCTGCACTCCCAGGAGGAGGACCTTGCTGCACGCGAGGAGAAGCTTGCCGCCACGCTTCGCGGCAAGGACGCGGAGGTGGAGAAGCTTGTCCTGCAACGGACCAGTGAGCTGGAGCAGAGGCACAAAGAGGCACTCAATGCCCAGGCCCAGGTTCATGCCGGCAAGGTGGAGGAGTTGGAGGCAGAGCGCGACAGGCTGAAGGAGCAGGCTCTGGAGCTGTCCCAGGAAAAGGACACGCTCAACAGTGCCCTGACGGAGGCGCAGGGTGCGGTTGTCAACAGGACCGGGGAGCTCTCCGAGGCCAACAACTCCATCAAAGACCTCAAGCTAAATCTGGAGAGTCTTGAGAAGGTGCTGTCGGAGGCCAACACCCAGGAGGGGACCCTGGCCAAGGAGCTGGAGGCTGAGAAGCTATTGCGAAAGAATGAGGGCCTCAAGTTCGTAGATCACGTGGAGGGCGAGAACCATTGGCTCGATCGCCTCGCCACCGTCGCCAACCAGGCCGCCGCGCAGCTGGCCATCATGGGGATGCCGGACGTGAGGTACGTCCCGGAATGGAGTGTGAGTGCCAATTGCAGTCTGACCATGTTCTTTGAGAAGGTCGTCGATGCTTTGGAGTGGCTCCACGCCAACCGGGCGGCCTCACTAGCGACGAGTCCCGGAAGCTTTGCCAGGGTGCCATGACCAAGGTTCTCACCAAAGTGGCGCACTGGTACCCCGACCTCGACTTCGACGCCGCACTGGAGAGCTTTCCGGAGGGTACTGACCTCGCGCCGCTCAGGGAGCGTATCAAGCCCATCGTCAGCCGTGTCAGCGGAATTCTGAGGGTAGAGGGCCAGCGTCGGGATTAGGCATCCCGTTCTCTTATCGCCGCTGCAGGTTCACAACCAAGACAATTGCTATCTCTAGTTAGAACCGCAGCAACAATTCGATGTAACATAACTCTGCAACATTTCTTAGTATCATGCATGTTATTTTCCTGTTCGATTTTTCCTTATATGTCCACCCTACGTCCTTTGGGTAGGCTTGCGTAGCGTAAACCAGGCGGCGTCGTGAGATGGATCCCCAGCAGCTGCAGGGCGTGCTTGCCGCCGGGCAGACCACCTTACCGCCCTAAGCGCGGTCGCCCGAACTGTCGAGTTTGACTCGAGTCAGTGTCAGGAGCATTGCCAGGTGCGGAAGGCTACCCCGCCACTCTTGACGCGGCCGCTTCGAGCTGTTGAGCAGACTCGAAACAGAACAAGGGCGTTGCCAATTACGGGGGGCCCCTTTGCGTGCAGGTTTCCCATACATAGGCAAGATCCTCGAGGACGAGAACTTTAAGTATAAAAGGAAATAACCCAAGGCTCTGAATGACTTAGCTTTTCTGTTGCCGAGCCAACGTCGTTTCTCCAGCCGTCTCCTTCTCAGAAACCAAAAGCGACGAAGAACTGCCAGGCCAACTACCAGACCAAATTCTCACAATAGCGTCCCCTACCTGGCGCGCGCCAAAGATGTCGGTGGGAAAAGACATCTATGGGATCACTGGAATCCCTTCTACGGTTGCGGGGCGCGGGGATCTTGAGAAGAGCGGGACCAACAGGTGACACAAGGGGGATTTACCCAGGTTCGGGCCGCGAGGATGCGTAAAACCCTAGTCCTGCTTTGGTGGATGTATTTAGTGTTCTTGAGCTCTTGAACTAGCTCTAGGTGCTGCGAGGTTCCAAAGAGCCGAATCCTTTTCATAGTTGCCCCGGGCCTCCTTTTATAGGAAAAGGGGTCGCCATAGTGGCAAGCAGGAGGTGGAAAGGGTACAGTGTTGCGAGGTTATCCCTCGTATTACAGGACAAGACGCATTTAATGCGAGGCTTAGGCGTCCCTTCACTTTATCGGGGACGGGGGCGAGGCCCGTCCCATCCGTTGCTGCTCCTCCTTGCTTCGACACGCGCCCTGGCCAGCGATGCATGCGGTGCCATGTAGGCAGGCAGGTAGCTGAGGTGGCGTGGTGGTGGAGCCTCCATGAAGGATTGCGTGCCACCATGCAGGTGCCTGCCCAGCTAGTTGGGTCGGCTGCTGCATGCGAACGGCGGTGAAGACTTATCTGGTGCGGGCCTGACAGTGGCCTAGCTGGTGTGTGTTGGCGGGGGCCTTGTCGGGTGGTCCGGCAAGGGTCTTGCTGTGGCATGCTGGCTTCCCCGGCAAAGGTCTTGCTATGGCGCGCTGGCCTCCCCAGCAAGGGTCTCGCCGGGGGTCTTGTGGGTTTCTTCGATGAGGATGGTTGTCTTCTTATCCTCATTTGATCTTGAGCATTCTATGTCTTCACAAAGATCTGCATGCCACCACGGAAGTGCCTCCCGAGCCCTGTCCCAACGCATTTGTGAACATTGGTGGGCTCAAGGGTGACTCATTCGGCTGGTGTGGGCGGGCTGCCCCGGCAAGGGTCTTGCCAGGGCCGCCGAGGCTGCCTGGCAAGGATCTTGCCGGGGGAAACTGCTTCCTTTCTCTGCTCTTTGTGGTATTGGCCTTGGCGTTGCTTCATTTACCTTGGCTCACCTTCCTCGTTCTGCTTGGTGTGGCCGTGGGCGCGGCTCTGACTGCCCATGCACACGTAAAGGGGTACAAGAATGTGCCCCTATTTTTGTACACCGACAATTTGCATTTCGGGCATTCACTTAAGTTGGCATAATCCTTCCGGAATAGAACACAATTATTCTTACAAACATGGATCATATCATATCCAATTCCAACTGCACGAAGGAAATTCTTTATTTTTACCGTAGATGTGTGGAAGCTCATACGCATTTGGGAAAGATTTGCGGAAAGCAACCAACATCGCATCGAATGATTTGTTGGTCATCCGCTCAGATGTCTTCACCTGAAGAAAGGTGACCATAGCTGAGAATACTGACAGCTTATTTCCTGGGGTGACAGCAACGTTGCATTATTCCAACATGCGGGCCCATCGTTTTTCTTCTGCGGTGAAAGTTCACGGAATGCACGCATTTCGTAGCATTGTTCAATGTTGGTCAAACTCATCGGCTCCGCCACCACCACCTCCTCCTCCTCTTCCACACGAGCATCGGGAAGATCAAGATGGTGATCTGCTGCTTCCACGTAGTCAATAACATTGGCGTTCACAGCTTCACCATGATGAACTCACCTAGTATATGTGACCACATCCCATACAAGTGTAGATGATTTTGCACAGTTGGTAGGGGTCTTTTAACTGAATTCATACAACTGCTACGGGCTGAGCACATCTGATTTGGACCACCGTACTCACCTCGATAAAGTTCATGAAGTTTTCAACCCCTCGACATATGCAGCGGAGAATCTTCGAGCAGAAGTTATCCAAGTCCTGTCCATCTGTTAGACATACAAATTAGTTCTTCTACTAGATATTACAGGAAAAACATATATGCTTTTTCATGATGTTCAGAAAAAAATACCAAGGTCGATGTCTAAAGCTATGGCAAGATATTTGGACGAGCAGATCTAAGTAACGAAATATATGTAAAGCTAATTCAGCAAACAGATTAGAGTACTAAATTATGGCAGGCTGTTTTAGCAGTCAATGAGGCCGAGCACACAGCCATCGAACTATCGAAGGCCATCGCAGCAACAAAGATCAAGTATAAAACGGTGTAGAGCTATTTCACCTAACAGATTGGCTACTAGACCATGGCAATGTACGTCACAATAAATCTATGGCAGGATATTTTAGCAACTAACCGGCCTTGGCATGCCATCTCAGCTAAGCAGATTGAGTGCAGAACAGGGCAAGGAAGCTTCTTAAGCAGAGCATATTGACAGTAAACTACTTCGGCAAACAGTGAGATTAACAGCGTCTATCAGCTAACATTCAACGCTACACCGACATGAACGGGGCCTCAGTCTAGAATGCGCGTACCATGGGAGAAGCTGCCCGCCGTGCGTCTCCACACAAACATCACCAGCGGTGGCGGCGCTGACCACCGTGTGCCTCCACAAGAACGTAGCTAGAGGTGGCGGCGCGGCTGAGAGGCGGCAGTCTCGAGAGCGTCTTGTGGGAGCGAGAGGATCGCCCGAACCACGGCACCGGCGTATCGGGCCTTGGCGGGGGGGCGGCTTTGGCGAAGCGAATGGAGTGGAGGGGCGGGGGAGGGGTTTGGGGAATATTATTGGCTAGTTGGCGAAGGCGGTTGAATCGGTTGGGGGGATTTTTGTGTGTGTGGGGGAGGATTTTCGCGGTGGGCGGGGAGTTTAGCGCATGGTCGGTTTCTCCAAGTGCAGTCCCACGTGTCAGTGAAGAGGCAAGCCGAAGCGCGTTCCGTTTGCGTGAGCCGTGTGCAGGACCGAAAGTGTGTGGGGTGCAATGCGACCGCGACAGGAGTGCCGTGAGTGTACCACCTTTTTCCTTTTAAACTAGGTGCTTCGCCCCCTCAAAAAAAAATTGTTGCGTCGTGCGATCCATCGATACTACTACTAGTAATCCGGTAATCCCGACTAAAACGGCGCGGACGGGTCTTTTCCTGCGCGATATGCTGGGAGGTTGGCTTAGTTGGGGTTTTTAGGACGAGTAATGCTACACCTACGTAATCCCAGTTACATAATTAACGTAATGTGAAACGTGTGAGCTGTTGATGTAACGCCCAAGATGCGACCCTATCCTAAAGGAACTCGAAGGTCCCACCAACGATAGAAGCGCATCTTGAAGACGCTTTGCAAGGTGGATATCATTACATCAACATTACATAATAGTGGGGATACATACATAAGGCATACAATGCCACACGAATACAACATCACATCATATACAAGATCAACATCCGACTACGGATGAAACATAAACGAAACTCAAACAATATCCACCACTGCTAGCCCAGGCTGCCGACTGGAACCTATCCCCTGATCGAAGGAGCAGAAGAAGAACTCAACGCAAGCAA
This sequence comes from Aegilops longissima, assembly GCA_021605205.1. Taxonomy (NCBI): domain Eukaryota; kingdom Viridiplantae; phylum Streptophyta; class Magnoliopsida; order Poales; family Poaceae; genus Aegilops; species Aegilops longissima. The sequence continues at coordinate 105,060,145 of CM038677.1, read as the reverse complement.
GCATCGCTCTCGCGTCATGATCATCGCAACCTGTACCTGCAACTGGTGGTGTAGTAATCTGTGAGCCACGAGGACTCAGCAATCCCATTACCATGGGTATCAAGACTAGCGAAGCTCAATGGGAAAGGAAGGGATAAAGTGGTGAGGTTGCAGCAGCGGTTAAGCATATATGGTGGCTAACATACGCAAATGAGAGCGAGAAGAGAAACAAAGGAACGGTCGTCAACTAGTAATGATCAAGAAGTGATCCTGAACTCCTGCTTCGTCGACATAACCCGAAACCGTGTTCTCCTTTCGATCAACCCGAAAAGAGACACTCACGATTCGCACTACACGGTTGGTGTATTTTAATTAAGATCAACTTCGGTTTTCTACAACGGACATTAACAAATTCCCATCTGCCACATAACGCAGACACGGCTCTCGAAAGTTTATACCTGCAGGGGTGTCCCAACAAGCCCATGATAAGCTCTCGCGATCAACGAAGGATATTCCTTCTCCCGGAAGACCCGATCAGTCTCGGAATCCGGCTACAAGACATTCGACAGCAATAAAACAAGACCAGCAAAGCCGCCCGATCTTGCGGACAATCCCGATAGGAGCTGCACATATCTCGTTCTCGTGGCAACACCGATGAGACTAGCTACGAGTAAAACCAACCCTCAAGTTGCCCCAAGGTGGCCCATGAGTAGCTCGGTTCGAACCAGCACTTAGAAAGCACGGCGGGGGGCTAAATAAAGATGACCCTTGGGTTGGCCGACCCAAGGGAAGGGTATAGGTGGTGGTGAGGCAAATGGTAAAACCAAGGTTGGGCCTTCTTTGGAAAAGTCTTATTCAAAGCGAACTGTCAAGGGGTCCCATAAATCACCCGACCGCGTTAGGGGCGCAAAATCCGGGAACATAACACCGATATGGCGGAAACTAGGGCGGCAAGAGTGGAACAAAACACCAGGCATAAGGCCGAGCCTTCCACCCTTTACCAAGTGTATAGATGCATTAATTAAATAAGATATATTGTGATATCCCGACAAGTAAACATGTTCCAACAAGGAACAACGTCTCCATGTTCCAACAAGGAACAAGCTTCATCTTCACCTGCAACTAACAACGCTATAAGAGGGGCTGAGCGAAAGCGGTAACATAGCCAAACAAGGGTTTGCTAGGAAGGGTGACAAAGGTTAGAGGCTGACAAGGCAATTTGGGATGGCTTGATAAACAGGTAATAGGTAGCGCAGCATAGCGATAGAACGAAGCAACTAGCATAGCAATGATAGTAGTGAGATCCGGGGTAGCGGTCATCTTGCACGAAATCCCGCTAGGAAGAAGAACGAGTCCATGAAGAAGGCGAGCGGAAGTAGTCGAGCGAATCCTCACAATCGCAACATAACCGAACCGAGAAGCAACACGGAAAGAAACAAACAACATGGTAAATGCACAAGCATAAACATGGCGATGCACAATCAAGTATGATGCATGTCGGTTTAATTAGGCATGGCATGGCAAAGTGCAACAAACAATACTACAAATTAAGTGGAGCTCAATATGCAACGAGTTGCATATTGACAAAACACCACATTGACATATTTAGTTTGATCTCGTTTAGGTACACAACAATATTAAATGTTGTTAAACATGGCAAGAGGTGGAGCATAATTAAACTAACTATTTAGGCAAGTTTAAATGAGGCCGGAAATAAGAAACAACAATTCCGGAAAATCCCCATGAGCAATATTTTAGATTCGGTACTGTTCTGCCCTATACACAATTTTAATGTTGTTAAACAGCAAAATAAAGTGGACCATGTTAAACTAGGCATTTTTCCACCCCATTTACATATAAAGTTTATTAAGAACCGAGCTACGGTTATTTAGTTATGAATTAAAGCATTTTAGCATGGCATATTAGCAAATTTAAATAAACAGCAAGTTAAACATTTTTAACATGGGATGAAAAAGACATATTATTAATCTACACAATTTTCTGAGCATTTTACATATATAAATTATTTTAATCCGATGCACAGTTTGAGAGATATTAAATGCATGATGCTTAGGGGGTTTTCTGTAAAACTGTCACACTCTAGAAAATTGATTAAACGTCCAGAACTGAAAAAAAAACGTTGCGGGCTAAAACTGGAGGCTGAGGGAGCTGCTCACATTGGGCCAAGCCCAGTCGGTGGAGCTGGCTGCAGGCTTGGCGGGGAGCTGCGGGCGGCCGGAAGGGCGCTGGCCTCGCGATCTTGAAATTTGGGTAGGGAGGCCCACGCGGAAGGCCCACGCGGAGGGACGACGTCGGTCAACGGCGAAGCGGGGCGAGCTGGATCGAGCTCCTCTGATCGCTGCGGGCGGCACGCCATGACGAATTCACCAGCGGCGAAGCGAGGTTCAGCGGGGACCGGAAGGGCGGATCCGGCCGCGAGAGGAGGTGGGGCCCGTTTCGGCGGGTTTGAGCAACAGCGGCTGGGCGGAGCTCCGCGCAGTCTGAAGACCCGTGGCGGCAGCCATGGCGAACTCCTCTGCAAGGCACGAGAGAGAAAACGTGAGGAGAGCAGAGGAAAGGAGGGAGGCGGCAGGGCTCAACTTCTGCTGCGGAGGCGAGTTCGGTGGCAGGCGGCCTTGACCAGTGGTGGCCTGCACCAGCGAAGGCCGGGCAACCCTGTGGCGGGCGCTGCGAGGCCTTCAGGCGCGAGCGAGCTAGAGCCGGGCCAGATGGGCCAGCGGGCCCGATCTGGGCCTCATGGGCTGAGGTGGAGGCCTTGCACTGGGAGGCGAGGTGGCGCGCAGGAGCTGGCAGGGCGCGAAACGGAGGGAGTTTGGTGGCCTTGGGGCTCGAGGAGGGCTTGGCTGCCAAAAATGGAAGGAGGGTGTCCATATATAGGCGGGGATGGCTAGGGTTTGGGTTTAGGGGTTTGGGACCTTGGATCACGATCGGCGGCTCGGACGGAGGGGGAACTAGGTGGGCTGCGGTGGGCTGTGACGAGAGGGTGCGGGACTGAGGGGAGAGAATAGAAATGCAGCCCGGCAACTGTTTCCGAGACCGAAAACGTCAAGCGAAGGTACCGCAGCAGTACCGCTATGTTTAACAGTTGGGCTATCAAGCGGACTCGAATGCGTGAAACTTGACCGCGGCCTGTCTACACTATAATAAGACCGCATGACAAGTTGCAGCCCATTCCAAGAACATTTTATGCCACTAATAAAATAATATTTCGGAGGTGCAGCGGCGCGTGCGAGTGTGGTCGGGCCTCGAGCGGACAACGGAGAGAACCGGCGGAACGAGCGGATGCAAGTTTTGAAAAACATGCAGATGAAATGCAGATGATGCTATGAGACGAGATGCATAACAAGAACAAAATGCAAAACAACAGACAAAAAAACCCAACCACGGAGGAAATAATAAATCACATCTCCGGAAAAGGCAAGAGTCGGAGTTACGAATATGGAAAGTAGTATCCGGGGTGTTACAGTTGATTGTAGATTGGGGGGAGGGAGGGGCCCACCACCATGAAAATCAGGGGAGGAGAGAGAGAGAGGCAATTTATGTTAACCCTTTCGTAGATTCCCGTAGATGTAGAAAGATGTGAAATGCGTGAATGTGTAGTGGACGTACTATTGGAGTTCCTAAGATAATTTGTGTATGTATAGACACTATGTGTTTATTTTACTTCGCATGTTAGATTTGTCTCGGTTCAATAAAAAGCAGAGTTGTTGATGATGGTGTGCATGTCATCCTGCAATATAGGTCGTCTGATCTATATCTAACGGATAGGAAGGAACCTATGACAATTTACCCGCACTCCTCTCCACATTTGTAGATAAGGCTTTCCCTCGTTCATCCTTTTCTCCCACAAGATCTTGATCTTCCGTGCAACGCACGGGCCTCTTGCTAGTACTCCTACAGTATGTATATTATTGTGAAACTTCATATACACCGGCCGAGATTATTGCAAACACGGCAGATTTTCATTACATTTTGAACTTTTATAGGACAGAAAAATAAAAGAAACCCGACCCTAAACCTATTCTACGGCAGCGACCGACGTCCTCCATCTGCGATCTCTATGTACGGGGGCGGGGTTCAAGACCCGTGAAGTGAAGGTGCGGTCTCCTGCGAGGAAGAGTAGAACACGGGATACGGACCGGCTAGTTGGCACACCATGCCCTGCCGCCTCCCATGCCCTACTCATCCTCGGAGGAGTCCCCGACCTCGGCAATGCCGGACGTTGGACGACGGCAAGTAGGACGCGTGGCTGACGGTGCTCCCGTCGTCGGCCGCCAGTGTGGCCACCGCTTGTGCGGTCGCGTCCGCGTCCGGGTACACCGCTATTGCGTCGCGAGAGGCGACTTGAGCGAGGGCGGCGACCTCGAGCTTCATCCCCGAAGACAAGCTCTCCCGCGGAGCATTCACACTTGCGGTCATGGAGGATGTGGTGCCAGGTAGGAGGACAATGCGCTATGGTGTGGAGGTTAGCTGGGCGTTGCCGCTCTAAGTAGCGCATTCCGGTGAGGCCAAGCGTCCGGGTGCATCATTAAGTCGCCGGAGTTGGTTCCTCGGGCATCGAGCCTCTTAACAACGACATACGAACGGACGGCATGAATGCGGGCAGCTGGCGCCCGCTAGGAACGCACCGTGCGACGGCGCGAGGGACGAAGGTTTTGGTGTGCCAGGGTAGTCAGCTGCGGTTGTGGCAACGTTGGAGATGCCCTTTGCTCACATGCGATCCCCGCATGTCATTGAAAAAGCAAGATGACCCGGCATGGTCTCAGGTCCAGAGGATGCAGTTGGCGCTACACCACTCCAGCGGACGTGTCGCGGCGCCCGTGCATCCTCGGCGAGCCGGTGTTGGGGTGTGTTTGGATTCGGCCAAAGTGCACCTTACCAAAATTTTGGTCATGACCCAAAGATTGGTCTTTGTTTGGATGGTTGCCATTTCTTTGGCATGCCAATGAATTCTAGCCAACTCTAGTTCATTTTTCTTGCCAATGTCGGCCAAATCATGGGCAACCAATACCTCAACCAAAATTTTGGTCATGACCCAAAGATTGGTCTTTGTTTGGATGGTTGCCATTTCTTTGGCATGCCAATGAACTCTAGCCAACTCTAGTTCATTTTTCTTGCCAATGTCGGCCAAATCATGGGCAACCAATACCTCAACCAAATTTTTGGCTACCCAATGCTTTGATGGGGCAACCTTGGGCACAAACCAAACAAACCGTTGGTCGTGCCACAGCACTAACGCCACCCTCGGCACACTGAAACCGACCGTGTCTAGCGACGATATGAGCGTGTCGCTCACCGCGGTTGCCGTGTCCAGAGGCGGTGCTGGAGTTGTGCCCCGTTGTTGGCCCCAACGACCCACATGAACGGTTGTCGGTGGCGAGGAGGTCGTGGGCCAGCTCCTCCATTGAACTAGTCTGCGCTACGTCGTCCTGACGGGTGTGCCCCACATGCCGGTTTCCCTGTTTTCCCGGCCATATTCGAGCGTCAGTGCTCCACGTTGCGCATTAGGCCTTTCACTATGTAGGCCAAGCGAGACAACTTATTGTTTATTTGAGCCGTTCAAGTATAATCATGTAGCGTTTGCTTATTTCTCATTCCTCTCCAACCCTCTTCTCCATCGATCATGTTGCCCTCCAGTCGAGTCCATCCTCCCGCATGCCACATTTGAACATTCCGCCGAGTATCATTCGCATGTACCCACCCTAATCCTCTTTCAATAGATCTCCGGACCCGAGATGAAATCGAGAGGGAACGAGTGAGGGCACGTGATACCTAAGGCGGATTCAAAATTTTGAAACGGTGATCATAGCATCCACAAATCATATATAAAGGGTATTCAATGTTCGTTTCGTGTTTGAACGTACAAAATACTCCCTCCTATCCTTTCTAGTTTACATATAAGTTTTATGTGTAGTCAAAGTATCTCTACTTTGACAAAAAAGGTATCAACATTCAACAAAGCCCAATCAATATTGTTAGATTAAATGCGTACTCTAGATTTGTACTCGAGATGGTTTCCAATTTGACTATTGACAAGATTAATAGTACATGAGATGTATACTGTGAAAATTATATCATTGGAAACTCCTTTCACATACGAATTTGACCATATGCTTTGTGTAAGTTGCATGTCATATATTATTACTCTAACATTTGGTCAAACTTAGCCTTAGACCCTGTATGCTTTGTGTAAGTTGCATGTCATATATTATTACTCTAACATTTGTGTAAGTTGCATGTCATATATTATTACTCTAACATTTGGTCAAAGTAGTATAGTGGAAGTGGATCCTCTGACGTAGGTATCCCTGCCTTACCCTCCCTTTCGGTCACTTACTGGCGGACCCCATGCTTTCTAGGCCGCGCATGTCAGTTACTCAATGGGTTCGGCCACGTCAGGGGATCCTCATCCGTAGTATACTCCCTCTGTTTTTATTTACTCCGCATAAAACGGAGGGAGTGGTGGTATAATAAATGACGCGGGCGGGGGAGGGGGAGGGAGGTCGGTTTGCTCTCAACTGCGGTCCCACAAGCGAGCGAAAACGCAAGACAAAGCACATTCCATTCGGTGAGCGACATGGAGGGTCAAGCGTGCCGAGCTGCAACGCGAACGCGACAAGAGAGATGTACAGTCAAAACCGATTGACCGGTCGTCATGGGAACCACTATTCACACCAGAACCTTCGCTGCTCGGCCTACGCCAGCCACTGCCCTAAAACCACACCAAATCTCCAGCCCATTCCCCCACCTTTCGATCCCCTAGCCCGCATCAAGCGTCCCCTAGTTCGCCGGAAAGCCATGGTGCGCGCAAGATCACTTACTACAAGATGCTGACGCCGGAGCGCCGCGCAGAAATGGCGGCGGCGGTCGGCGCCACAGACCTCCGTTCCCAAGCTCGCTTTGTGGCGGGCCAATCCCGAGTTCTCTGGAGCCAAGCTACGAGGAGGAGGAAGCCGATCAATGTTCATGGCGGAGGTCGCGCGCAAAGGCCCCGATGGGTATGAGGCGATGGGCGTCGACTTCGTGCGGCGTCCGAAGTCCCCATGGTGCTGGCGGACCAGCGGTTCAACATGGCGATACTAAAGGAGGACTGGGAGGCGAGGCTCAACTCGGCGCGAGCGCGGGCATGCCGCTGCCATCGAGGCTCTCTGCAGCGGAACCGGATGTCGTGGATGTGAACCGGCGGCGGAGGCTCAACTTGAGGCGGAGTGCACGGATGTCGCTGCCATCGAGGCCCTCCTGCAGCGGGCGGGCGTCCCGGACATGAACCAGCGGCGAGGCTCGACTTCGATGCGAGCGTGGCGGATGCCGCTCTGTCGACGCCCTCTGCGGCGGAACCGACGTCCCGGACTTGAACCGGGCGGCGGAGGCTCGAGTCGACGCGGAGCGCGCGGATGCCGCTGCCATCGAGGCCCTCCTGCAGGCGGAACCGGACGTCCTCGACTTGAACCGGGCTGTGCTCTCGTCCGTGCAGAGTGCCCGCACGCTCCGCTTGAATGAGTAGCTAGAGGCCGAGGACAACCACGGTGCGGAGACACACGTTGGCAGCGACGGCTGGTTCGCGCCGACAGCCAAAGATGACGAGGCCGTCTCTTTCCGCGAGCAGTGATAGTTTTTCTTTATGTTGTTGTTTTTATGGATCTTTTGCTGTGTAAAAACATATATTTGTTATGCAAGTCACCTGACTTGGGTCAGTCCACCATTTCAGGCGGTTGGATGAATACCCTACGTCTCCTAACCCTTCTTTCCTTCTCCCTCACCTCTTCTTCTTCCCCAACAGACCACCGCACGGGCCGTACGGATACTCCCCAACATGCGGTTGGATAAACATACTCTATGAACGAAAATTATGTGTCAGCGAGAGGATGGCTGAGTTTGGTTTGTTCACATGCGATAGCACGTGTCAGTGAGGGTGCGTTCCCTTGGTTGGGTTTGCGGCGTGCAGGAGCGACTGTGTGAGGGTGCGGTGCGACCGCGGCGTGCAGGAGCGACCGTGTGAGGGTGCGGTGCGACCGTGACAGCCGTGCGCAAGTGTACCTCCTTCTCATTTTGAAAACTTCAGGCAAGCTTGGCAAAAATGTGTGGCGAAGTTTGGCAATGCAAGGCCTAGACCCAAATAGGATAAGTACGTACGTACTAGGAGTACTAGTGTTAAAAAAGAAAGGCGGGGTTTTCCTTCGCGGGATTTAATCGATACAAATCCTCGTTTCACGTGTGAATTAATGCCTATTTTTTTCTCCAAAGACCAAAGAGCTAACCATCTCACTCCTCATCGCTTGATTAATGCAGTGCCATGCAAACCAACCTTCTCACTTCCGCATGCATGCATGGGATATTAATGTCCTTGGTTGCTAACCCCATCAATTTTGCCTCGACTAGTATTAGTGGCCCTTTGCAAATTGTAATTTTGATATATTGGCCTTGTGTACAAAAAAATGGAGGTAGTAACTATATTTGACTTCCTCCCCCAATGCGGTGACGTCGACGATATCTTTTTTTTTGTGGTTTGGCGAAGTGCGTTCGACAGAGAACACCATTGAGGGAGACCACGGTAAGTCGTTCGCAAGTGCCGCCCGCAAGCCGAGACAACCGCCTTATTTGCATCCAGGAAGTCCTTTACTAGTATTACTAGGAGTTCTAGTGCGGTGAGATGGTTTCTCTAAGAAGACGATGGAGAAGCGGAGTCAGCGAAGAGTGAAATGATGGTTGCTTCGTCCGTGCTTTTGTGATTTGACGCCTCACTACTTTGTGATTTGTGATAGAAGGGACAGGGGAGTAGACTCTATGCTCTATACTGTACTAAATGCGTCCAAGCATGGGAGAAAGAGGAGAGACGTTGCATTTTTCTATTCCTTCAATCAATCAATCAAGGAGCTTCGGTTCCATCTTGTTGGCTTTGGCAACACCGTCCACAATGGTTCCCACTATAACAAAAGCTATTTTCACATTTGGCTACACATTGTGGATGCCCTTAACCGTACCACATGGTTTTGCTCCTGTGTGCTATCTATACAAATCTCAATTATATTGATCTAAAAAATTATAGAATCAAGATTAGTAAAAAGGAGGTGATTTTGCCGCGCGGATGGCGGGGAGGCTTCTTATTTTCGGAGGATGTTGTCCTGGCGGTTTGCTAACATGTGGTCCCATGTGTCAGTGCTTTACCAAGTCGATCCGCGTCCCACATGAGGCAGAACAACGGTAGAAGCAACATGTGGTTAAGTTGAAGAAGATGAGGGAGAAGCGGATTCAGCAACGAGTGAAATGATGGTTGCTTCGTCCCTCCAACTTCTTTTTTTAGCATTATTACTTCATCCCTCCAACTTAACTGCGGGAAAGGTGCAGCTTTGTGATTTGACGCCTCATTGCTCATTACTACGCCGGCGCCATGACTGGGGTGCTTCACCTCGGCTGCTCTGCCTCAGTATTCGGTATGGCACGTGGACCCGTAGCTTGATGTCCCACATGTGGGCGAAAGGGACTAGAAGATTTATGAAAGCGAGCGCTCCACTCTTATGACGGAGGAGTAGACGACACGACGGCCCAGTAAACTGTCACTTGTACTGTATAGTACTATAGTTTTGTTGTTTCAAATGATCCATCGATACAAACCCGATTAAACGGGAAAGGGCGGGATTTTTCCCGCACGGTAGATGATACTGGCAATACATTTCGAAGGCAATTTTAATGTATGCAAACTGAATAAATATAAGTAACAATATGATATCTACACTACAAAAAAATACACTTCCGTGATGATACGTGTTTGTCACAGTAGGTCGCGTTTTTTGTCATGCATGTACATCCATGACGATCGTATGATAGAATCAAGATAGTCATACCTGTGCTGTCGTAGAAGTGTTCCATGACATTACCAAAATTATCATCACGGAAGTGTCCACTTCCAGGATGATAAATCGCACGTCACAGAAGTGCTTTCGTCAAGGGTGACCGACACGTGGCATCCACCGTAACGGAACACCGTTAAGCTATCAGGTCGGGTTTTGGATCCGATAACCTGTTAACAGCCCCGACCAATGGGGATTTTCCACGTGTAAAATCATCATTGGCTGGAGGAAACACGTGTCCGCTCATCGTTGGGACAGATGTCATCCACTCATTGGACAGAAGGCGCCTATGATACGTCGACACGTGGCACGGCCCTATAGAGGCCCATTCCTGTGAAAAAGGACGGCCCGTTTGACTTAGTCAAAAGGTGGCGGGCCGGCCCATGGAAAGCCTGTTAATGGCCTGTTCGAATATAGCCCATTTACAGCCCGCTAACCCAAGGCCTGTTACGCCCTATCCGAATTAGGCCCATTAGCGTCATCTGGGCCATCAATATGACTCGACCCGTTTTCGCCGGCCCATGTATGGCCCATGACGTCTTCGGCCCATATGAGGCCCTATGTAACTCTTGGCCTATTAACGGCCCGTGGTGAAACTGGCCCGTAATGAACAAAGGTATCGGTTTACACCCATTAACGACCCGTGGTGAAACGGCCCGTAATGAACAAAGTATCACTTTATACCCATTAAGGGCCCGTTATTGATTGGGCGTTTCAGCCCATGTTATCTTCGGCCTTCTCGAGCCCATTTATTCTTGGGCTCATTTCCAAAGATTGTTTACTTACGGCCCGTTCTTGTCATTTTACGCTTGTGGGCCAAATTTAGCCCGTGGTTACAATCGGCCCGTTTGTGGTCCGTTATCGTTGGGCGTTTTCACAGGCGTCATCAAATCGGCCTATTAACGATGGCCCGTTATGGTCGGCCCATGAGCGGACGATTCCAACTCTAGCCGTTTAAGGCCATAATGCGGCTGTTATTGGCCCATGTTTGTGTCGATCATCTTGCCCGTATAAGGCCCATTGATGATCGACCCGTAGAAGGCCCATTGTTTATCTGCCCGTAGAAGGCCCTCTGTTTCTCGGCCCGTAGAAGGCCCACTGCTTCTCTGACCATGAGGAGGCCCAAAGTCACTACAATAAATATTAGCCCATGGTTATTGTGGCCTAGTTTTAAAAAATAGGTTATTGCAGCCACTAGCAAACCGCGGAAAAAGAACTGCACTGACTACAAGCAAACAAATAAACAAGACAACAAGGAAATAAATAAGCAAGCAACTTATGCTAGGCTATCACGGATATTACACATATTACATCCACTGGGCATCAAAGTTCGCCACCAGTGCAAATATAGGGAACAAAGCAGCATATAAACGCCGCAGCAAAACAAGTTCGAACTGAAACCACTTGAAAGAGTTCAAGAAAAAATATCCTGGGTACCCATAATGCTGGCAAGATGCTTAGCAAGCTTATTAACTTTCTTTTGTTTGGCACTTAAATCCTCCAGCGCTTGCTGTTGCACAAGAAAGTATGCATCTGAATTATGCAGGGACTTCCTCAGTCCTTCGGCTTCTTGGCGTTGCACAGCTGACTGATGCCTTTCAGCTTGTAGCTGAGACTGAAGAAGCCGAGGTGATTCAGGCAGCGAGTTCGAAGAGCTTGTGCTAGCGGTACTGGCCAGTAACTCGAACACTACATCAACACAGGACTGTGGGGTTTTCTCACTGCCTACAAGATCATTTTTATCACCTTTCTCGGAGACCAACAGGGTTGTCTCACTATCTTGAACCTTATCTGCATTACTTTCTCTACCATTGCATAGTGGGGTGCTCTTCTCCAATATTCTGTTTGCATACTACAAGAGAAACAAGCAGACACATCACAGTGTTTAGCTTGTAGTATATGAAACTCATTTTGGTAAACCGTTCAAGAGTAAGGTGGACAGGATAACAGCATGAAACAAACATATATCTATGTACTATGGTCAATGTATTGTCCATATCATTCTAATTTATGTTCCCTAATCAAGATAGAGACACAGTTCAACTCATATATTTTTAAGACACAACAGCATAGACAGAATATAAGTGTGAGAAACTACACAGCATTGGCAGCACTTGTGATGTGCATCACATGAGAACATAACTGTTTATACAACTTAAACTGAAATCAACATAGAGCAAGAAGTTAGAACAGCAATCTAGTTAGGTTTAAAACATACCTGTTGCGCCATTGGAGTTTCAATTGGATCCTTCAAATTCGAAAGTAGTTGGTATGAGTAAATACAGTGATGCAACAGCAAATGAGTATGGACCATAGCTACGGAATCTGACCTGAGAACAGTTGCTCTTCTGCTTTAAACGTGGAGTTTGGGTTAGCTGTGGTGGTCTTCGTGCTTTGGGCACTGCAGTAGCTTTACGAACTGCTCTTGTGGGGGTAATCTGTGGTGGACATGGTGCTTTGTCAACTATAAGTGGGTTACTATCCGCTGGGGTTGCGGTTAGATGGGTTGTAGCTGGTTCTCTGCCCAACGGTGTAAGTGTGCAATCTGGAAGAGTCTCGATTATGTGTGGTGGGGCTAGTTTGTGGGCCAGTACAACCATGGTTCTATCTGCATCGACGGGTAGCACTGCCTTTTGTGAAGAACGGGTTTTTGCTCCCTTAGATACTTCTATCACCCCCTCCAATTCAAATAGCTGATAAACAAGAAAAGAAATTGAACGTACAGACATTGTATGATAGACAGATGTGGTAATTCACATATATGTTGTATAACCAAACAAGACAGCATGACACAATTTCACATATATGATGCCTAACTAAACAGGATAGCATGATACAGTTTCAGATATATGATGGATAACTTGATAGGATATAATGGCATAATTCAACATATGATGAGTACCTAAACAGGATGACATGACAAAACTATATGATGTCTTTCTAAAATAGGTTGGGATGAAATAATTCACATACATGTTGTCTAAGTATACAGGATGGTATGATATAATTGACATAATTGATTCATATACTAAGCAGCTGGCACTCGCATGTATGATCTCTAAACTAAGTAGACAGAATTCAATATTGTGCATATGATGTCTAAACTAAGCAGTGCAAGACATCATATGCATGATATGAGAAATATAAACATTGCAACTTAGAGCATACACCTCAAGTGGGATATAGGACTGGTCATCTGTCTCTGAATCCTCCTCCGAGGAGCTCCCTGTAACCATCGAGAAATATGCTTCAACAGGTACCATTGCCTGCTCTAAAGACCTTGTTTTCACTCCAGATTTTTCCATAACCGGCTCAAATGGCTGATACACATGAAGAGTAGTTCAATATACACAGATTGTCGACAAATGGAATACGTAATGAAAAAAAAAGATGGCATGAGATAATTCACATATATGATGCCTGGCTCCATGGTGGTGCATAATTCACATATATGATAACTGGCTGAAAAACATGGCATTGCATAATTCACATATCTGATATAGAAAGCAAACCGGAGGCATTCACACAAAGCATGTCTAATCTAAGCAGATGGCATGGCAATGCAAGACACCATATGCATGATATGAGCAATATAACCCAGCCAAGTTAGAGCATGCACCTCGGGAGAGGGGGAAGCGACCGGTCATCTCTCTGAATCCTCCTCCGAGGAGCTATCAGAACCAACAAGAAATCTGCATCGACAGTACCATGACTACTCGAAGACCTTGTTTTCACCCAGATTTTCCCATGACCGACTCAAATGGCTGATGCAGGAAGAGTAGATGAATGTATAAACATTGTTGACAAATGGAATACATTATGGAAAAAATATGGCACGATACAATTCACATATCGATGACTAGCTAAACAGGATGGCATTGCATGATTCACGTATATGATGCCTGGCTAAAGAAGATGGCATTGTATAATTCCCATATACTCCTCCGTTCTGAATATTTGTCTTTTAGAGATTTCAAATGGACTACCACATACGGATGTATATTGACATATTTTAGAGTGTAGATTCACTCATTTTGTTCCGTATCAAATCACTTGTTGAAATCTCTAAAAAGACAAATATTTAGGAATGGTGGGAGTATGATATAGAAACCAAACAGGTGGCATTCACACAAAGCAAATATAAACTAAGCTGATGACATATAAGATGTATAATGTAAGCAATGCAAGGCGCCATATGCATGATATGACCAACATCAGCATGCCAGGTTAGAGCAAACACCTCAGGTGGTAAACAGGCGTGGTCGGCTCCTTCTGAATCTCCATCGAACAGTTATCTTCCTCTGGAATACAATCTGGAAATGCAGGAGAGGGGGCCACTACCCACCATGGAGCGGGCTCAGATGACATTATATTCGACGCATAGCGGTCTTCTCTTTTCTCTACATGTTCATGCGATTGTGTACAATATCCGACATGCATAATAAAAAATAGTTAGATTTTGTAAGGCCTAAGGGTGCATGCAAAAATCAAGACTGATGGTAGCAAACGAGTGGATGGATCCAAAACTAATGATAGCGGTGTAGATTATAGCTTCAGTTTAAAAAGATAGACAATGGATCATCTATTGTTTGTTGCCCACCCAACATGAACCACATAGAAGACCCTAGATGAACCACATAGTAGACAGATACTATTCGTGTAACATCCCAAATTTCCTATTTGGAATGTTTTACAATTATAGCTAAGCATCCTATGCATCCTGTTTGAATTTGAATGCCATTTGGAGTTTCAGAGAAATTTTGAGTTTTGAATTTGAATCCAAACTTTGGCAAGTGGGAAACATTTCAAAAACTAAGCCTGATAAATACTTGATCAAAAGTATGAGAGGAGTAAACATGACACTCCAAAAATATCAGAAGAAACAATGCCAAAAAGATTTGGATTCAAATCTGAATTTTATTTGAATTTGAAAAAAATGGATTTTATAAAGTTTGGATTTTGACTTTGGAAAAATGTTCAAATGAAAGGAATATTCCCTGATCATTTTGGTATATATATATACCCTATATAAAATATTTATATTTTAAAAGTTATACCTGTTTTTTGTTTTATTTAAAAAATAAAATTTCAAAAAGAAAAAACCCCTCAGCGCCACTAGGCCCTCTGCCCAGCCAACACAAGACTTCTGGCTGCCCAGCCAGCCTGCCCACTGCCAATCGCCAGCCAGCCTACCACCAGGCCTCGCCTCGCCTCAACCCGTGTCGTCGGCCACCCGCTCGCCTCGCCTCTCTCTCTCTCTCACTGCTGGACCCACCCCATCTTCTTTCCCCCTTCCGCCTCGCCGTCGCCGCCATGGATCGCTGGATCCCGATCGCCCCGATCGACCCCCGTTCTGAGCCGAGCCCCCCGGCTATAAAAGCCGAGCCCTGCACCCCATCCCCCTAGACCTCGCTGACCCCCTCCTCCCTCTCGCTCGAGCTCCTGACCCGAGGCTCCGCCTCGCCATTGTCGCCGCCTAGGCCACCCGATCACCCCGACCCCACCTGAAGCCTCACCGACCTCCCACCACCCTTGCAGCGACTCCCAAACCTCATGGCCTGAGTCCTCGCCGACTTTGCCGCTGCCGCCGCCGTCGCCGAACTCCGGTAAGCCACCGAATCACCCCGTCCGATCCCAAGCAGTGGCTAGGATTAGAACCCCCGAAGGGGTATCTTTTTAAATAAAACCGGCCCGGTTCTTTCCGGTTTATTAGTTAGTTAGGATTTTATTTTAGCCCGGTTCGTTTTAGTTTAACCCTAGGCCCGTTTAGGCTATTTGGCCTTGATGGTACGCTTTAGGCCCATTAGGCCTTTTTCTTTTAATTTCATTTTCTGCTTTTAGCGAATAGTTTCGCATTTTGGAAAATTCATATCTTTTATTCTGTTTAATATTTTGAGTGATTCTTTTTTTGTTTGTTTGCAAATTTTATGTAGTTTCTGTAGAATATATATAGCTATGTTAAAATTAATTAAAATTGCTTTATTTTAGTTTTAGTCAGAATAGTAAATCTGCTATAACTTGAGTTAGAAAAATTGTTTTGGATGATTCTTTTGTCCCAACTTTATTTTAACATTGCCAAACCATAAAAATTAATTTGGGTATTTTAGGATTAATAAATAATTAGTTTTAAGCAGAATCCTATTAATCCTAATTAATTAACTAGCTCTGTTTTCCTAATATTTTAATTAGTAAATAAATTTATTTTTAACTTGTGATTGGTTATTCTAGGATAGTGTCTGTCACTCTAGTAGATGAACTTTTATTTATAATTAATAAAAGTTTTATTTTATTTTTTTCTTAATAGAATTGGATTAGGCCTAAAAGGAGTTTTATAATAACTTTTAAATTAATTCTTTTTGCTCCTAGTTGATTAATGAAATATTTTCTGTTTAGTTAACCTAAAACCATGATTATGTTATGTTAAGAAATTTTTGTTATATAAAAACTATTCTAGCTATTGTTTGAAGTAGGAAAACTTGAGTTGGTTTTTCTTTGAGTTTTCTCTTTGGATTTTGATTTGGTTGTTTTGGTGTGTTATGTTGCTATTGTTATGCTATTGTATTATGTGATCCTATTGCTATGTGCTTATTGTGATTTGTTTGTCTCGGTAGAGTTTCCGGAGTGCGAAGCTTGCTACTACGACTCTTTAGCTTACGAGGATCATCAGCAAGGCAAGTTTTGATCATGTTATTTCTATACCTATGTTTTTGTGCATTAGAATTGTCACCACCCCACCATGCATGCAGTAGTGAAATTTTGAAGTTATTAAACTTGAGTAGTATCATGTGGTAGGATGAACCAATCCCCTTGTTACCATGACCCCGGGACGAAGTAGTTTACTTTGCTATGCTCGTAGACGAGTTTTGGGTTGAGTGAAATTCATAAGCAAGATGTGAGAGTCAATGATGATGACAAGCCCATGAACTACAATGATCAAGATGGACTTGGAAAAATCACTCTTGGGTGGAGGATTTGTTGACGGGCACCTGGAGAACCCAGTGGTGGCGGGATGCATGGAGAAGTGCCATGACATCTTGCGAAAGCTTCACCCAGCCACGAAGAGAAGGATGGATGCCCCATGACCGAAGCTTACCTGTGCAGCCGCAAGCCATTATGGGCTCGGCTGGGTTGACCCTAGTAGTGACGCTGGCTGGGCGGTACTACGAGATGTAGAAGAACGTTAGGATTGGATGGGTACCGCAGTAGCGGTAAGAACTCTTTGGAAGACCTGTTTCATTCGTCCGTCTTCAAACACCATGAAGTGCGAAGACTTTAAAGGAGGAATGATTCTTGGGAAACTGCGCAACCCTCTGCAGAGTTAAAGATCTAATCGATTAGCCGTGTCCCCGGTTACGGACATCTGAGCCTCTGGAACTTGGAAGTATTCGGATATCTCAACACTAAAACTAATGAATTAATTTGAGGGGTTTTATGACTTAATAATTTGGGAATGAGATTTTGGTTGGCAGAACCATCTCAATAACTACCAACAATTGTAGTAATTTGCAAGCAAGTCCACTATAGTAGGATAAAATTTGCTTTTCGCAAAATGATGAAACTTAGAACTCCACAGCCAAAATGCATATAGTGTTAGTAAGTTTATTATTGTTGTTATTCATGACTTGCCAGCTTATTCCAAAAGCTGACCTACATGGCTGCAACGTCTTATGTTGCAGAGGTATATTCCGATCAGAGTGAGGCTACGCTCGCGCTTAGCGATTGCCCTTTGAGTCGGATGGACTCGCTTACTTGACGCTCCGCAGATTAGTAGTTTATTTCTCATGAGTTGGCCTTGAGCGAATTTATTCCTTGTAATAAAGACTCTATATGAGAATCGTTTAATGATATTCAGGTGTGATTGAACTTTGATTACTTTATCGATGTCTTGTGAGTACCAAAGCATGATCTTGGGATGGTACAGACACATAGATTTGACCGATTTTGGGTCAGGTCGCTACAATTCGTTGCTGGCTCGATATGAGACCCATGGGCAATTCAAAACCCAAGATTGAACGATAAAGTAGCAGGTAATAATAACCGATGTATAATGTAAGCAAACACGAAAGACTGCGACCTCTCTTTCGGAACTGTGTAGTCCTCAGGTTCATCTGTTCAGTCGATGACGGTAATGCAGTTGGTGTTGCTGCCGACAACGGGGAAGATGATCTGAGGCGGCGAAAGAAAGTCTGTAGGGGGGATCTCTGCTGTAGTGAACACTTCTGTCTATGGTGCACCTCAGGTGGGGTGGATGACGGCACGGCAGGAGCAGGACATAACACACAGAGTTTTCTTTTACGCCAATCTGAAAATGAAGTAAATCTGTAAGGGCTCCTTAGAATTGGAGGATTCTATAAATGCAGGGACAGGAAAAACACAGGAATAGGATAGGAAGGCATGTGCAAAACAGATCATTTGGAAACATAGGATTTCAGTCAACCTGGGTGTTTGGCTCACATGAATTGAAAGAACAGAGGAATGGAGAAACAAAGTGATGCGACGAGTGTACAACCTCTTTGGCATAGCCTTGTGGACCTCAGCATCATTGGGTTGGACGTGGAGGATGGTGATGATGCTGGTGTGACTGCGGGAGGCGGGAAGAAGATCTGAGGCCTCTGAAACGGGCGCCGAGGGTATCGCTCATTGTGATGGACGGTTCCGTCGTTGGAGCAGCTCTGCTAAGGTGTACGACGACGAGGCTGAAGCATGACAAGACAGACAGCGTTATTCTGAAGTGGGACCCTAATATCATCTGCAATAGATGATGTAAAATACATCACCAAAGATGTAAAACGCATCAGCCGCGCCACAGCCACTCCGAAAGATGTTGTAAGTACTATTCACTCTGAACTTAACTGAAGAAAATGAACTTCACAGTCGAAACATAATTTTACTATCGAAACTGATTGAACTACTAACAGAGCATTGCAAAAAATGTTTAGGGCGTTCGAGCACTAGTAGCAGAGAAGCGGTGATCTAAATCAGCAGACGCTCGAGCAGGGAACACACTAGCTGAGAGCAAGTCGTGCAGTAGCACCACAAGCGAGTGCTAAAGCAGCAACTCCTATAGCCGCCGGAGGTCGTGCAACAGCAGCTGCAGCGCAAGCGAGAGCAAGAGCAGAGCAGCAGCACGAACGAAAGCAGGAGCAGTGCAGCAGCGCGACCGACAGCAAGAACAGAGCCGCAGCGCGAGCGAGAGCCGGAGCAGCTGCAGCTAGTGCCGTTGTGGAAGTCGCCACCGAGGAAGAAACGACATGGAGGAGAGACACCGTGGATGATGTGGCCGGCGACGGCGCCGTCGATGGAGACGCCATGTCTGCTCGGTATCGAGCACCGACAGCCCCGTGAGATCGAATAAAAGATAAAATGTAGCGGTGAGTGCAGAACCTCCTTGGTGGCGCCGAGTTGGCCTCGGCTTCATTGGAGGAATTGGTGAGGGTGCTGCGGTTCCGGTGGGGCAGGTCAAGACGGCGCTGTGGGGATTGAGGTGGCGCGATAGACGAGGCGAACGTCGGGGCAGCTCCTTGAAGATGGAGGACGGGGCGGCTGATCCGGCGGGAGGACGAGATCGACAACGGATCCTCATCCGGTGCGGTGGATGAGGGACGGAGAGCTGTTGCGGTGGACGACATAGTCGGGGAAGAGTCTCCGGCTAGGCGGCGGTCGGGAGGCCTACCAAGGAGCGTGGGGTTTCGCGGGTTTTGGCGGCCTCGGTGTACGAATGGGGGGCGAAGGGGAGGAAGCCAAGCTTAGGGGCGCGCTTGTCCGAAATGTAGGGTAAGTTACCAGCGTACCCCCACCGGTTTTGACACCGCGACGTGGAGCTTCATTTCCGGCTGAGGGGTAGAAGGGGGATTTCGGATGAGGAGGGAGTTCTCGCGTGCGTCCAAATTTCGGGATAACAAAGCGCGGCGGGGTTGAAGAAGCGGAGTTTCAAAGCAGGTGAGACAAAAGATACTCGAGCTTGAAAATTTCGGGATAACAAGGTGTGGATTCCTTGTTCGCAGAACAAACTTAACGTAAAGAAACAATTCATACAAGACACAAGAGAGTCATGTCCCCTTTTACTATATTGCTATAGATGCCATTGAAAAAACAACAAGAAAAATGTACAAAAATCGGGAGAACAAGATTACCCTGCACAGTACCAAATCGATTCGCACTTCCCTCAACAACAACCAAAGAAAAAGTAATGTCCCTTTTTATATGATTACAGATGCCATGATCTCGAATTTCAATTTTTGAATCCATGTTATGTTGAATTTGACTATATCATTAGTTGACCTTGCGGTTTATAATTGATGTAGTCATACATTTTGATCTTCCATCATATATGAACATTTTACTCCACCATGTGAACATATATATTGTCGTCTACCATATGGACTAAATTTGAATCAATTGTCCTTATTTGAATACGACTGTTGTCAAGTTATACAATAATTTAAATATTATCTTGATAACAAAAAGACATGCATATAGCAGTAATCATATTTCACTATGAACTACATGGACCATACGCTCTGCAATTCAAATATTTGTATCCATTTTATGTTGAATTCAAATCATAGTACATTATTGGTCTAGGTAGCGAGATGTTCGGGATAATCTAAACCCTGTTTTCATACGTATAATTTTTGGCTGAATTGGGACAAGTTTTGGTATAAGCCACTTGCAAAACCGGAGATTCTCTCAACGAGCCTCGTGGTTCCGAGAGGGAACGTGTCACCTTTCTGTGCAAAACGATATACGTTGCCTCCCCCATGATTTTATTTATAGAGGCAACATAAAACTATATGAGTGCCCTGTTAAATTTTGGAATTATTTCGGGTTCATTTGGCCTTTTTATACGTTAATTGAGTTTCTGGACTTTTAATGTGCATAATCTAAATATGAATTGCATGCACATGCTCCGGTGCACCAAAGTGGGTTGAAAAATCACATGTGTGTCCTTGGTTGAATTTCGAGGTCCCATGGAAGAAATGAGAATGAAATTCAAACATTTAAGGCCATGACTCTGCCGAGAACATCGAGAAACTTAGATTTTAAATTCATGTAAATCCAAAACTCGGCTGGAAATCATGAAACTTGGCATGGTGTCATGTCGTGGCTCTAACATGTTGTGGTAAAAAATTGGGCCGATTTGGAAGCTCGTGGTTCTAAGAGGGAACGTGCCACCTTTGAGTGTGAAACGATATACGCTGCCCCCCTTGAGTTTCTTAACAAAGGCAACATAGAACTACATTAGTGCCCTGTTAAACTTTGGAATTATTCCGGGTTCGTTTGTCGTTTTTTATACATTAATTGAGTTTCTGGTCATTTAATGTGCATAACTAAAATTTGAACTACAAGCACATGCTCTCATGCACCAAAGTTGGTTGAAAAATCACATTTGTGTCCTCGGGTGAATTTCTAGGTCCCATGCAAGAAATGAGAATAAAATTAAAACATCTGGGCATCGTGGCTTGGCCGAGAACATTGAGAAACTTGGTTTTAAAATTCTTGCAAATCCAAAACACGTCTGAAAATCATTAAACTTGGCATGGATGTCATGTCATGGTACTACCATGTTTTGGTAAAAAAAATGGCCGAATAGGAACAGATTTTGGTATAAGCTTCTTGCAAACCGAAGCTTCTCTCAAGAAGGCTCGTGGTTCTGAGAGGGAACGTGCCACCTTTGAGTGCGAAACGATATACGTTGTCCCCCTTGAGTTTATTTACAAAGGCAACATAGAAGTACATGAGTGCCCTGTTAAATTTTGGAACTATTCCGGCTTCGTTTGGCCTTATTTACACATTAATTGAGTTTTTGGTCATTTAATGTGCATAATTCAAATTTGAACTACAAGCACATGCTCCCGTGTACCAAAGTTGGTTGAAAAATCACATTTGTGTCCTCGGGTGAATTTCTACTAGGTCCCGTGCAAAAAATGAGAATAAGATTCAAACATCTAGGCATCATGGCTCGGTCGAGAACATTGATAAACTTGGTTTTAAAATCATGAAACTTGGCATGGTGTCATGTCATGGTAGTACCATGCCGTGGTAAAAAAATTGGCCGAATAGGAACAAATTTTGGTATAAGCTTCTTGCAAATCGGAGCTTCTCTCCAGAAGGCTCGTGGTTCGGGAGGAACGTGTCACCTTTGTGTGCATAATTCAAATTTCAAATACAAGCACATGTTCCAAAGCACCAAAGTTGGTTGAAAAATCACATGTGTGTCCTCGGGTAAATTTCTAGGTTCCATGCAAGAAATGGGAATGAAATTCAAAATTTGGGCGTCGTGGCTGGGTTGGAAACATTGAGAAACTTAGTTTTTAATTCCTGTAAATCCAAAACACGCATGAAAATAATGAATTTGGCTTGGTGCCATGACATGGCACCAACATGCTGTGGTAAATTTGCAGTCCGATTTGCGAAGGCGCACACATTAACAATCAACAAAGTCATTTTGGAACAAGTGTTGTCACGTTACAATCGGAAACACAAGTATTATTGAAACCGTGGGCGTTCTACTTACTAGTACCATTTACGTGCCGCCACGCGTCCCCATTTTTTATTATCTAGGAGGCATCGTGCAGGGTAGCTATTTGAGTACGAGAGGCGTGCGATCAGACCCCTGCGCGTGCTTATCGGGAGGAGAGCCCTTTGACCTCCATCTGCCGTCCACCTCTCTCCCAAGGTCTCCATTAATGGCTCCCGAGCCTCTCTTTAATGGCGTGGCTATGTCTCACTCGACTGAGATTTAAGAGAGAAAAAAAATTCTGAAAGCACGGATCTTGATGTAAGATCCGACAGACCTATATAGCATCTACTGCGACTTATAGCAAGATTGTTGAATATATAAGGACGATTAACTTTTTTTTATCAAAGAAGGGCTTGCCCCTTCCGATTTTCATTACTGAAAACCACCACAATTCACAAGAAGTTCAGCACAACTCCAGCCTAACACGAAGGACTAAAAGCTACCAGATTGAAATCGCAACATCCCAAGAGGCCAACAAAGGCCAAACATCCGTGCGAGAACCCAACATTTCACAACCGACGACACAATCCACATCCTAAACCGATTATTACATCAAAAGAAACCGGGAAACTGAAGGAAGCCCATCAGCAACTAGAAGAACAACAACGCTAGGGTCGCCACAGCAAGAGTTTTCTTCATTCCAGCCTCGCAACATTGATCTTCCACAGAAACATAAGGACGATTAATTGTCTTACATAATTAGAAAGATAATTAAAAGCTACATGCGGCTACGCTCAAATACACAAGGGCAAAAGAAGAAGGAAGACAAGGATCCGCTCGCTGATCTCTACTTTCTTGATGCGTTGTCGCAGGCCATGGAACTAGTCTCCGCGGCGAAGCGGCGATGAGATCTTTCGTGTCCTCAAGACGCTGCTTGAGAACATCCACGGATTCCTCCACCAGCCTTTGGCGCTCGTTGCGGAGCATGTCATTCTCGTCCATAAGTTTCATGACGATGACGCCGGTACTCTTCAACAAGACACTGGTCCCCTCCTGCTGGTCTGCAGTTCGGACGATCTTCTCCCTCAGCAGGTCGCTCTTGGCCCGGAGCCTCTCATTGCCCTCCCTTAGTTGCCGGATGACGCCGGTAGCCTGTTCAAATGAGGCTTTCACATCGTCCTGCAACCTCGCCCAGCCGGAGATCTGATCCATCTGGCAATGGACGATCGCATGCATGCGCCTGTAACAGTCGTCGCTTGCCCGCGAGAAATTTTCCCAGGCTGCCGCAGCGTGGCGGGGCATCTCTGCTGCATTCGTGGTGTGGCGCGACATCTCTGCTGCTTCCACGGTGCGGCCGGACCAGTCTGCTGCATCGACGGCGCGGCGGGACCTCCGTGCTACTTCAGCGGCGCGGCGGGACCTCTGTGCTGCTACTTCCGTGCGGCGGGACATGTCGGCTGCTCTCGCAGCGAGGCGGGACATCTCTCGTGCTTCCGCTTCCATGCTCGCCTCTCCCTGGTGGCAATCTCTCGACCGAGAACTCACGCTGGCCATGGCAGACGCAAGAGAAGGATGCTGAATGACTTGTTTGTTTTTGTGGATGAGGAGTTGAGGAGGAATGTGCAGTTATCTTGGCATACTAGTATTTATAACCGAGTACTAATACGCTCCTAAGTGGGAAACCGTTTAGGTTGTGATCGGTGTGAACAGGTTTGGAATTCAATATAGTGTGGTACTAATACGCTCCTAAGTGGGAAACCGTTTAGGTTGTGATCGGTGTGAACAAGTTTGCAATTCAATATAGCATGGAGTAATTTGGAATGTGACGAGACGCAAGCTACTTTATGCATGCATGCATTGCAATTAATTCATTGATAAACATAATTTTTTGAGAAAAACAAGAGCATTAATTAGGTGCTTTTGCAAACTACAAAAAATATTCCACCACTCACCATCTTGGTTGGTGAGATTTTTGAATTAAGCCCTATAAACCGGAAAGGAGGGAGTATTGTTGTGTACGTGCAATAACTGGCACCTTCGTATACATATCTTACGGTTAATGGGGTGTTCGACAGGGATAGCTGCGTGGCGAGCTCTAGGCTACTCCTTTTTTCAAACTCATTAAACCTGTCTCTCGGGACTTCTCTCACGCACCATCGTGCCACCCACAAAAACTTGTACTCTGAGTTTAGTAGTACGTTATACAGGAAGAGAAGAGGTGCACACACGCACTCGTGCTCTCACACACGCGTCTGTTTTTCCTCGAAAAGGAGGATGATGACCCCCGGCCTCTGCATCTGGGAGTCACACACGCATCTTAGCTACGAATTGTAGTGTTCTCAACCATCCGATTGGCTCTATCATGGATGTACCTATATACTAAAACATGTCTAGATACATCTATATTTTGACAAATGGAAGGCATGTATTGTGGAACGGAGGGAGTGCTTGGCATCAAAATGGATAAAAAGGGACGTATCTAGAACTAAAATACGTCTACATACATCTCCTTTTATCCATTTTGATGACAAGTAGTACTTCTTACCCAAAGGAACTTTATATCCAACAGACACAAAATATCCGTTCGACTGTTGGAAATGACTGATCTGATGTCGAAGTAATTGTTGCATAGCCACCAAAACCCACCATTTCTTAAGCTAAAGTAGACCAAGGTAATCCCTATATTAGCATATTACTAAGATAAACAGAAGGCACTGTAGAAACATTTAGGACGTGAGCTTGTCAATCTGAATGTGGAGGGACGCAAGCTTAGCCCCGACCAGCAGCTTGGGCGGAACTGTCAAGAAGGTCAGCTCCTGCACGTCGACGTCGCCGGGATCCTTGCTGCTTGTCACCTCCATTTCCACCTTGACGGCGTCGATCGTGCCTTTGGGCTCCCCCGGCGGGCCGTTCACCCACAGCTTGGACAAGTAGTGCGGTAGTGGGGATGCCCCCGCTCTGATGCAGACGACCGACACGGCGATAGGCGCGCCGATGTTGAGCACGCCGCCGACCAAGAAAAACGCGCGGCGGTCCTCCTCCGCGAACAACAAGAGTTGTGGCTCTGCACTTGCAGCTGGAGCACCTTGCCATACTGGATCCTGTGCACGGGCATGGGATGCGCGGTGCTGATGTGGTGGTAGAGCGCCGACGGCGGGCCTTCGTAGCCGCAGACGGGCACGGGGAATTTGCAGGGCGTGAGCGGACACACGCTCTGGTGATCGGCGAGCTTGTGGTAAGTGACGTAGAGCCCACAGCCTTCGTGCGGGCACTCCACCCTCACCGACGAAAGGACAGAGTCCACCGCCGTCTTCCGCACGTCGAAGCCACCGCCGCACTTCACACTTCGCATCGCCGCTGGTTCCCGGGCGCCGACGCAGCAGTCTGCAAGCAGCCAGTGCCCTCCCTTGCACCGCAGATATCAATCGAACAACACATCAATCAAGAAACCTGCACCTTGCTCAATCAGCCAACGGACGAGGTGTATTCGAACCTCATACACCGGAGGCGCTAAGGGGCGGAGGCACAAGGGGCAGTGGAGCACGGTGAGGTCCATCGAGACCTTAGAGAGCTCCATCGCCGGGTCCTGTTCGGTCTGCATGATCTCGCCCTCCTCGTGCTCAACCATCTCTCGACTTGGGCCGGGGTATTACAAAGCTTTACCGTCACATATTTTATAGTACTACTTCAAGGTGCATTAAATCAACACATGCAAGTAGTATCAAAAGAAGAGTCACGGCATGCATGCATGCGTTGTAATTAATGCATCGGTAAACGCAAATTATTGAAATACTCCCTCCTTTCCGGTTTAGGGCATCTCCAACAGTTGTAAGATAGGTGTTGGTAAATTTGCCACCTAGGACATAATGATGATGTGGCATGTATTAAATGTGGAGAGAGAGAGCAAAGTTGTATGCAGATAAACCAACACCCTTTGCACAAGCTCCAAGGTGAAATCAAGAGCAACCATATTTATTTTCTCACCATCTATTGGATAGCTTACATACAATCCATTGGAGTAGTTGTATGATAGCTTGTTGGTTGATGACATGGGCATTTTACCAACAAGACTAACATACAACCTGTTGAAGATGCCCTTATAGGGCTTATCTCAAAATTTCAGTTTTTCCATTTTATAAGGCTCAATTTGGTTGTTCCCCATCACATGTTCAGATTCCAAGGTGCATTAAATCATTGCATGCAAGTATTAAGAGAAAATTGACCAATGCATGTAATTTATGCATGCATGCATTGCAATTAATGCATTGATAAACATACTTTTTTGAGAAAAACAAGACCACTAATTGAGTGCTTTTGCAAACGAGTACAAAAAATATTCCACCACTCACCATCTACAGTACCTTGGTTGGTGAGATTTTTGAATTGAGCCTTATAAACCGGAAAGGAGGGAGATTTTTGAATTGACCAATGCATGTAATTTATGCATGCATGCGTTGGAATTAATGCATCAGTAAACGCAAATTATTGAAATATATCAAGTGCAGTGCTTTGATGTGTCGCGTCAACTATACATCAACGAGAAGTTTGATTATCCTCTCCTTCGCGGACTTAACTGCACCTGCCTTTCGCTGTATGACAGGTTGGCCACACACCTGTCGGGCCCACCTGTCATACACGCAAAGGCAGGAGCGTCCCTCCCTCGCCCATGAGCGTGGTGGCTGGCAAGACTAGGAGAAGCTTTCGCTACACGCTCTCCCTCCCGGACGCGGTGGACATGCAGCAGTTCAATCGGTGTCAGATGGCTAGAAGCGTACTGTACTACTCCTCCAGTGCATTAGTACTCCATCATTGTTCGACTTCCCGAAGAGGCGAAGAGCCAAGCGCAGCCCGGACGCTCGTGTGGCAGTTTCATGTGTATAGTAGTCTAGGATAGCGTGTACCGTGCCTGTAAGCTTAAAATCGTTGGGGTCGGCTCCATGCTATGTGGCCGTCTCGAAGTTTAAAAAAAATTAAAATAGTCTTCTGGCTAGGGATGGCAATGGGGCCCCATACCCGCCAAACCCGTGGGGATTTCATCTATTAGGGGGTGGGGATGGGCGAAAAACATCCCCATGGGGATATTTACAAAACTAATTTATTCCCCATAGGGTACAACGGGGATGGGGACGATATCCTATTCCCCAGACCCAATACCCATCGGGGACCCGGTTAGTAACTATGACACAGTGGTCAACCTTAAAATATTCACAAACAAACTTGCAAAAACAAAACAAAAAGCTTTGAAAAAAAAACCTTGAACCTATCTCACGTCCTTACCTCAGCTGCCACCATGACCAAGAAGTAATTACGACCTAGATAGGCATTAGCAGGACAAGGACAACACCATTTATGTATGTTGATTATAGGGTGTCATATTATGTATATGAGTATTTGTTTATGGGGATGGGGACCCTAATGGGGCCCCATTCCCCAGTGGGGCATGGGTATGGGGAAATTTCATCCCCAGTCATGTAAACTGGGATGGGGATGGGATGATAGGGAATAGATGGGGATGGGATGAATAGGGGATTGTCCCCATTGCCATCCCTACTTCTGGCCCTACCTGTCACCCTGGTGATTGTAGTTTGCATGCTCATCTGGTCAAGACAGGAATATATTTTTTAATTTGTTTTTTTTTTCGAAAAGGCGGGACTACCCGGCCTCTGCATCAGAATGATGCATACGGCCACATATATTTTAATTTGTGGTGGGTAAATGTTAGAGGTTGCAGCAAATATATTGTACATTGTGGGTCTTTCTGCCAAGTTTGAGAAAGGCATGTGGGGCCAGTGCTATGATGTGTCGCGTCAACTCGTACAACGAGGAGAAGCTTGATTTTACTACACGCCTTCTCCCTCGCCCATGCGCGCGGTTGCTCGCAAACGAGGATAGGCTTTTGCTTAGTAGTACTTCTACAACAAGCTATCCGCCCGCATGTGGATGTATATGCGTATGGATTCGACATCGTAGAAGCAGTAGTAGTAACATCATTGTTCGCCTTCTTGAAGAGGCGAAGAGCCAAGCGCAAACCGAACGCTAGAAGTTGCGAATATTGAGCACGATATAGCCAGTGCTCTTGCATGAGACAAAATTGCTATGTGAGCCCACTATTGTACTAGTACGCATAACTACTTGCTAGTATAGCCCCATAAACCGTAAAGGAGTATTTGCCCTTCTAGAGATTTCAACAAGTGACTAGACTACACTGAGACGGAGTACATATGGAGCAAAATGAGTGAATCTGCACCGTAAATAAATACGTACTAGTTCTATCGTTTTCCTCTCCGAGGTGCACAATATTGAGTATACTGACTAGTCTCTTTTTGACATGCATTTACGTTTTTTGACACAGTGCAGACGCAAGCTCATATACACATGCATAAACTCACCCATATGAACGCACACACGCATGGCACTATCATCTTAAAATTTACGAAGTAACGATAGGCACCTCGTCGTCGACGGGTCCATAGGTGCTTGAATGCCAAGGAGGAAGAGGGTAGCGGTTCCCGAGACGTTGAACGGTCAATGATGCATCCTCAATTACATGTAGAGGGAATTAATTGGAGAAGCAGAATAGAGCCAGCACGATGTGCATGCAACAGAGTTTGGACTCTCATATAATAAAGGCGCCCCACCACTCCAATCCATCTACTCCCAAGTCTCTATGCAACATTGCTCACTCCAATCCAAGACCAAGTGACCAGAAGCCACAAGCACCTATGGAGGCGATCCTCTGGGCCAAGAACTCTGACGATGGGGTCAAAAACAACTCCCTTGCTGCCTGGGAGCTTGTTTGTCGACCAAAGCGCTGCGGTGGCCTTGGTGTTATTGATATCAAGACACAAAATGTTGCACTCCTCTTAAAGCACATGTTCAAATTCTACAATCGTGAGGATGTACCCTGTGTTGAGCTGGTCTGGGATGCATACTACAAAAACAAAATACCCATGCAACTGAATTAGTGGGCTCCTTCTGGTGGAAGGACGTGATGCAGCTCAGCGGGATTTTTCGGGGGATCACTAAAGTCATCCCAGGGGATGGCTCTAGTTCGTTGTTTTGGAAAGATGTCTGGTTTGGTGACAGTGACTCTATGTTGATGGAAATGTATCCACGAGCCTTCTCCTTTTGCTTGAACGAGGATGACTCCATTGCTAAGGTTCTCACGACAGCTGACCCGACCATGATTTTCAGCCTGCCTCTTTCGATCCAGGCCAGGGAGGAGATCAGAGAGATCCAGCAGGGGTCCATGCATGTCCGGGTGGCCAATAACTATGCTGACACTTGGGAATGCACACTAGGGCGTTTCTCTTCTAAAGGGTAGTACAACCACTGTTTTAAGCAGATTGTGGCCGATGAGGCGTTTGGTTGGCTTTGGAAAGCCAAAAGCCCGATCAAGTTCAAACTGTTCGGGTGGCTGCTTCTGGTCGATCGCCTGAACACCAGGAACATGCTAAGGCGTAGACACTTTGCTGTTGCCGGGGACACCTATGCATGCATGTTCTGTCAGAACCCCCCCCCCCCCAAGGAAACTGTGGAGCACCTTTTCTTTACGTGCCCTTTTAGTTAGCGGTGCTGGAGTAAGGTTGGGATGTCATGGCCGGGGGGAGCCAACAGATTAGCTCTACTTCATGGGGGTAAAGATGGTTGGCGACGGCCCCTCTTCATGGATGTTTTTTTGCTTGCTGCTTGGAGTCTGTGGATGGAGAGAAACAACCAACACTTCAGGGGGATTCCACACTCCTTCGAGGCATGGCTAGCTAGATTCAAAAACCTCTTGAAGCTGGTAGTTCACAACTGCTGAGAGAAATTTCATCCTTTTCTCTCTGATTACATTGTAAGCTTGGGACGCTAGTCTTGATTTTGATAGCTTGTACGGCCGGGGGGCCTAAAACCCATTGTAACACACATGTAACTGTTCTCTTGTGAGTAATACAAAGGTTAGTGGGAGCCTCTCCCACTGTCGTTAACCTCTCAAAAAAAAACCTATGGAGGCGATGGACGCGAGCGGAAATCGACTGTGCCAAATCATCCAAGGCGCCGGCCTGCGGCCCCGCACCGCGCAGTGTTTCCAGACGGTGCTGGCGACCGCAGGCATCGTAGCCCTCACCGACGCCGGCTTCGCCTCTCGCATGGACGACATGATGGTCAAATCCATCCGCAAGTTCACCGCCGTCAAGAAGCGCGCGGACGACCTTGCCGTACTGCTCCATCCCCCGCGCCCAGGCTCCTCATTGCCTGCCACCCTCATCGGCCTACATGGTGACGAACTCTTTCAAGCCCTGGTGGCCCTGCAGATGCCGGAGGTCACGACAAAGAATGTGCACCTCGAGGTCGCGCTCGCCGCACAGTGCCTTGCCTTGCAAGAAACCGTCGACCTGCACATCCACGTCTATGAGGAAATCGTCTACATAGGCCACTACAAGGCAAGTGAGGACAGAAATACGTTGGCCTTCTTCCAGCGGCTGGAATATTTGCACGCCATTGTTCGAAGCACGCCGACCGGCCACGAAGCCGCTGCTACTTAGGCGCTGCTCGATGGGCGGCGCCTCGAGTCGAGGAGGTGGACGTCGTCGATGGATGCATCTCTTCTTCTTGCCTCCTGTAACCAGCACTGCATCGCCTCGTGGCCTTAATGTCTTATTAGTATAGTACTCCCTCCATTCCCAAATATAAGTCTTTTTAAAGATTCCAGCAAGTGACTACTACATACGAAGGAAAATGAGTGAATCTACACTCTAAACTATGTCTACATACATCTATATGCTGTATTCCATTTGAACTAGTATCTAAAAAGGCTTATATTTATGAACGGAGGGAGTATATGGCATTTTTATTCCAGATGTAATGTTTTCACCGTGAGGTGGGGCATGAGCTGAGCAAACCCACCTCGCCCACCCAAGCGCCGGCCGAGTTTAGAATTAGAAGAGAGAAACGAGGGAGGAGAGCTAGCTGTAGCACGGACGCTGTTGTTAGATGGGACTCGTGTTTATAGAATAGGAGTACTGAGCACTCGTGCCTCTTTTTTTTAGGGAAAAATTAGTCGTATGTCTAGTACCACTAGTTGGATCCGTGCGACCTATAGCTGTCATCACTTTAGGTCTCCTTTTCGAACCACGGCTACACTTCACAGTACATATTTTTTCACGCATTTATCCTCCTATATGTACTCCTAGGCTATTTCCACGTGCTCCCATTCGCCGACATGTGGGACATAGAGCATCTGGGTCGAGTGCATGCACGACTCGGAGCATATGCCGGGTACTTTACATTTCAGACCTCACTTAATTACATGCAAACCCCCATGAATAATAAATAAATGAATGAATTACTACATGAAACCGGATTATTTTCATGGAAACCGAGCACGCTTCATTAAATTTTGGACATAACACGCTTATAAAAATGACCGACCTAAACCAGTCTAAGGGCCTCTTTGATTTTTCCCGCAAAAAAGGGCCTCTTTGATTCGCAGGATACTGAAAACACAGAATGGGGAAAGTATGATGGCGATGAACCGAGACAAGGAGAACTCTAACTCAGTTAGAGGTTAGAGTTAGATTCTAACCCTGAACTAACTCTAAACCAAAGAGGTGTATGGATGGCAGGGTTATATTGACAATAAATGCTCTATCTCAATCATTTAACTACTTTGGGCCCTATTTTTAGTCATACTAAAATAAGTCCCTTGGATCCAAGCACCCTCTTGGTGTTGCCGGCTCTTCTGTGGCCTCCTCCCGCTCACAATTGACATAAACGAACCATCTATACAAATCAAGCATGCAAAATATGATAATTTTTACTTTGTCCATACAAATAAGATATCCCACTTAAACATACAAGTCGTCAATCAAGCTTCACAAAATAAAAAAAACACTTCACGAAACAAAGAATGAGCTAACTCATCACGGAAGTCATTCACGATAGGGAGGGAGCCCGAGCCCTCACGCACCGAGGGAGGAGCTCGCCATCGCCGCCTCAGAGGAAGGCTCTATAGAGCCCAAGCCCTGAACCCCTCCGACGCCGCCCCTTGCGAGTTGGGGCCGACACCGCATGGGTAGCAGGGTCGCTGTCACCGATCGAACTTAATCTTTGGGCCTCTAGAAATAATGCAAGCTCAGAATTAAAATACCTAGAAAGGTGAACTCAATCTTTGGGCCTCTAGAAATAATACAAGCTCTGAAACTAAAATACCTAGAAAGGTGAACTGAATCTTTGGGCCTCTAGAAACAATGCAAGCTCGAAACTAAAATACCTAGAAAGGTGAACTCAATCTTTGGGCCTCTAGAAATAATGCAAGCTCTAAAACTGAAATACCTAGAAAGGTGAACTCAATCTTTGGGCCTCTAGAAATAATGCAAGCTCTAAACTGAAATACCTAGAAAGGTGAACGAATCTTTGGGCCTCTAGAAATAATGCAAGCCTAAAACTGAAATACCTAGAAAGGTGAACTCAATCTTTGGGCCTCTAGAAATGATGCAAGCTCTGAAACTGAAATACCTAGAAAGGTGAATCAATCTTTGGGCCTCTCGAAATAATGCAAGCTCAAACTGAAATACCTAGAAAGGTGAACGGAATCTTTGGGCCTCTAGAAATAATGCAAGCCTGAAACTGAAATACCTAGAAAGGTGAACTGAATCTTTGGGCCTCTATAAATAATGCAAGCCTGAAATTGAAATACCTAGAAAGGTGAACTGAATCTTTGGGCCTATACAAATAATGCAAGCCTGAAATTGAAATACCTAGAAAGGTGACCTGAATCTTTGGGCCTCTAGAAAGATTTATTACCTCCTCAAGCAGCATCAAACAATTCCATGCGTGCACCACAAGTCTATAGAAAGTTTGATCAGGATCTACTTTTCCAAATCAGAATTAGCGCTAGAGCAAGCAAGATCAATGATATGGCCGTGAGATGTGAAGGAACGAACAAACTCACCCTCTCGCGACCTCCCCGGTAGGTGCACCGCCACCACAGCACGCATGAGAGGGAGAAAACGACCGTGAAGGGGAGCGGGCGACCTTCAAGGCCGGAGGAGAGGGCGGCCGAGTAGGGCGGCGGAGGCCAAGGCGGGCGGCCGGAGGAGAGAGGAGGCGAGCGCTTGGGCGGGCGGCCCTATGGGGAACAGAGAGGAGTCGTGCGAGAGGGGGGAGCGATCTGGTGCGGGCAGGTGAGATTTTTTTAGTTCTCTTTTAGTGGGCCCGAGGATAACTAACCCAATTAGAACCTCTCCATCGGGCTAGTTTTTTTAGCTGGGTTAGAGCAAACTAGCTCAAACTAACCCCTCTTGTTTCGATAATTTGAGGCAATTTCAACCCAAACTAGCTCTAACTCAGGGATCCAAACAAAGCGGAGTGTTATTGTACATTCTACAGTGTGGACCGTAGCACATTGTTTTTTATGGCCATATCACCACATTGTTTTCTACTGCTGGTTCACTGGGCTACCGTGGTTCACACTGCTGGTTCACTGGGCTGCCGTGGTTTGCACTCCTCCGACCTGAGTAGTACTCCCTCCATTCCTAAATATAAGTCTTCGTAGATATTTCACTGTCGACCACATACGGATGTATATAGATGCATTTTATGTGTAGATTCACTCATTTTTCTCCATATGTGGTCCATAGTGAAATCTCTCCAAAGACTTTTATATTTAGGAACGGAGGGAGTAGTATAGTACTAGTATATACCGCATCATTCTTTGCTCCTTCTTACTACTCCGACATGTGGGAGAGCCAGCATCCGGGTCGACGTGTCATGCACCAGATTAGAGTGCGGAACGGAAGGGGGGCATCACCTCGGTCGAAGCACCAGTAATTCATGACTATAGTGAGTGGTCATATCACAAGTCTTTCCAGCAGTAACGCACGTCAAATCGCACAGCCCCACTCGCTCACCCTCCTCGCCTCTCTGTCAAACCGCCTACCTGAAAACTTTCGAGCGTACTGCCCGAGAAAAGCCCAGCCCTCAACTTTTAACTACGCGAAAATAGTTCGAGCTTGTTCGTTCTATATAAATACATTACTTACTATATGTTTATTCACCCGTGGGGTTGTTCAATGAATGGAGGGGCGGGGAGCACAAGTGAACCTTAAATAGAGAGTTTCTTTTCTTTAATGCCACGTACACAAATTGAAACGCTTGTTGTGGAGAGAAAAAAGATAATCACTCCACTATATATGGACGCAGGGGCCTGAGCGCTTGCTTTACTAGGGTTGCTCTCTTCATTCTCTCATCCTCTCCAGATATAAAAAAGACAACGGTAGCGACATTTTCTCTCTGCTCACCGCTGGTCACATATCCGCCGATCCTTCGGCCGTGTGTAGAGGACTAAAGGTGCATCGCTCACGCGGTCATCACCGCCGAGGAGGAAACCCACAGCTGCCGAAGGCCCGATCCTCGATCAGGCTGCTCTTCTCCAACACAGCGCCGGCTCGGGAGGTCCTCCAGCCCTTCTTCCTCCCTGCCGTATTGTTCGCAGATCCGACCTGCCGCCGCCGACATCCCGGCGACCCTTAGGTATAAGTTCTTTGAAAGCGGCCTTGCTCTACTGCCCTAGCTCCCCACGTGTCTGCATGTGCATCTTTGTTTACTCCCATCAGCTCTTCCAAAGCCACCTAAAGTTTTAGTATTATTAGAGGTAAAGCTACTTCATGCATTCGAATCTAGGGCTTTGTTCAAACAACGAAGAAAGGGGGGAAAGTTGTAGCATGAATCTAGGACTTGATTCAAAGAGGAAATAATATGGTGAAAGTAGTAGAGACCGGATACCCAACCGGTCTCTTCGTTGAAAAGGGAAATAATGGGAAAACGCAGACAAACCGGATAAGGAACATATCTATTATTGGTTGAAAAAGGATAGAAAGTGGCGGCCGGTGGACAAGTCAACAGAGTATGTCCAGGATTAGATTTCCTGCCATCACATAGTAAAAGGTCTCGTGATTAGATTTGCTGCCCTCACATAGTAAAAGGTCTCGTGATTAGATTTGCTGCCCTCACATAGTAAAAGGTCTCGTGGATTAGATTTGCTGCCTCACATAGTAAAAGGTCTCGTGATTAGATTTGCTGCCCTCACATAGTAAAAGGTTTCAGGATTAGATTTGCTGCCCTCACATAGTAAAAGGTCTCCAGAATTAGATTTGCTACCCTCACATAGTAAAAGGTCTCTAGGATTAGATTTGCTTCCCTCACATAGTAAAAGGTCTCCAGGATTAGATTTGCTGCCCTCACATAGTACAAGGTCTTCAGGATTAGGTTTGCTACCCTCACATAGCGTGAACAAGCTCGGCATCACCACTTTATGCCTCCTTGTAGGTACATTATGCTGACGCGTCCACTGTCGCATGTCCTTATACCAACCCTTTGCTGTTGTTAATGTAAGGGCGCATGTAAAATGAAGCGATCACACTGTTACCTTGGGGACATGTCTAACCAGTGTTATTGTTAATCTAATGCCTCCAGTGATAAGATGCAACTAAACTGTGTTACAAATGGCACTCCTGTTGTTTTCCCCAGTATGATAAGTAAGTTGCTCCTTTACGCTGCTGAGTGTCCTGGTGTCCCCACGGTCCCATGCCCTTAAACCAACTCTTTAGCTGCTGTTGATTTACTATGTCTGGTAAACAAGCAATACCACCAAGTAATCCCATATTTGAGGAATCTCACTGTTGATCGTAATGCTTCTGGTAACATGAAGCATTGCTGACGTTTTAAAATTTCTACTGTCCTTGCATGATTGCCATGAACATAATTAAGATGCTTCTTTTTATTTTGTATATGTTTCATATATTCTTATTGACCAGCAACTGTTTACTTTCTATCATTTTATGCAGATAGGGATATCCATTTCACCTTGTTGCTATTGTGACCTTTTGGTGAACTGCACAAAACACTTTTTTTTTGGAATGAGTGTCTTGTGCAGTTCAACTAAAATGTCACGTGGGCAACATCTCTCAATTTTGCTGGAACTGCACAAAATGGTGATTGAGTTTCCAAAATCTCCGCCAAGTTCTCACTGGTAATCTCGCAACATTTTATTAGCCTTTGCAAGATGGAGCCATCACTGCCACCACAATGGCACTTTATTTTAGTGGAACTGCACAAAAGGATAAAAAACTATAGTTGCACCTTACATGAGTCGGACAGCCAACCTTAATGTTCCTCAATTTTAGTGCAACTACTAAAGAAGAACCTCGACAGCTCACAAGAGCAAGTACTTCTTGCTAGCTGAATGATGCAATCTTTGCTTCATTTCGTGAATCAAGAAAAGGCGCATGAATTGAATCATGGAACTCTAGGCGACCTCATCCAAGTAGAGCCGGAGGTTGAGTTCAAGGAGGCCGCTATTAAAGTGAAATCATGCTCTCTTGTCTCCTTGTTTGTGTTGTGCAAACATGCTGTGCAAACAGGACTACTCAACTACAGATGTTGTGACGGTCAAGAGCATTCGCCAAGTTCTTCGATTGTATGACATGGCTAGCCAAGATGGATTTAATCCCGATATTCACTTTATCAAAAGGCTCTAATGGGTTGGTTCTGAATCTTGCAAGCTGGGAATCAGTGAGATGTTTAGGCATCTTTGTTGTACTTATTATTTGAATCTTATTTGTTGGTTCTGAATCTTGCTAACTGGGAATCAGTCAGATGTGTAGGCATCTTTGTTGTACTTATTATTTGGATCTTATTTGTTGGTTCTGAATCTTGCAAGCTGGGAATCAATGAGATGTGTAGGCATGTTTGTTGTACTTATTATTTGGATCTTACTTGTTGGTTCTGAATCTTGCAAGCTGGGAAACATGGCATGATGATGCAGAGGACAACAACCATAACAAACAGTTCAAACTTGGTAGTATTATCTTTGTGAAAGTGCGACAAATGTGCTGATCGTAAAGGCCCCGAGAATAATAATTCTAATTGTTGTGCATGTTGATCCTGTGGCACTGATAGAACAAGCGAATGCATTGCTTGTTTTAAGTATAAAATTCTATTAAAGCTAATTAAATTTAAGTAAAGTGACCATTAACTCCTGTTATTACAGTACCAATACAGACCCGCTCGTGAACCGATGTGTGGCCGGAGTAGGTTTCTTAATGGAGGCGTTTGAATGCGCCGAGGGTGCGTCTTCTGCCGGGCGTGCAGCGGACGAGGGAGGGGTAGTAACTGTTGTCGCCTGTACACACTCAGCTTAGTGTTGAATCTAGTTCCCAAGAGGTGAAAATGAATCGCCGCCGCCGCACACACTCGCTCACTCAAGAGACTCCAATGGCGATCCGAGGGTGAGCCTCGCTGGATATGGACTTCAGCAAGGAGTTCCCTTTGAGTTCGCCATTCAGTCCTATGGCTGCACCAAGTTGAATGTGATGTACACCAATGATACGGACTCGGTGAAGCTCGCCGCCTCGATCCTATGGCTGCACCAGGTTCGGAGCATTCGCCTGCTTTCATCGGCAGCGCCGATCGCACCTTCGCTACGGTGGAGAGAAGGAAGAACGCGACGATTCGCCATCCGGTGCAACAAGCTTGTCGACATCCGAAGCAACATAAGATCATCGAAACGGGCAGGAGAAGGACTCGTGGTTGACCTCGCCGAGACCATCATCGACCCCGACACGCCAACATGAAAGAAGACGACCTGAACATGTGGGAGGTACCTCAATCTAGCCTACATAACCTACGCGCCAAGGACACATACGCATGCTACGACATGTACAGGAAGATCTTGGACATGAGGGCGGTTCGCTTCCCAGAATCGACGAGTACATGGACAACCGCAGGTCATGATCAAGGGTGCCAGAAGGTATAGATGTTGTACTTTATCCTGCTTATAAGCACCTTTTCATCTCGAAAGTGTTTCATGCATTAGCCTATGTGTCGTAATTATCTGTTTTGTCCAAATATTTCTTTTAAGAACCCATTAACCTGATGGCTTTTTTAGTGGCTATTTGCTTATGTATGTAAACTAGTTCACTTGTCCATAAAAAACTAGTTCACTCGGCTGCCGTGGTTTGAATCTCCTTCCTCCCAACATATTCCTCTCCTCGTGGACCCAAAGAGGTCTCTGAATTTTCTCCCACTTTCTTTTTCAATGTAAACTGAGTTTTCTCCCAAAGCTTTCCCTAGAACCAACTCAACTGTCCCACGCCTAGCCTAAAAATAATAATACCCCACGCACTATTAACTCATCAAATTAAATGATATTTTATTTTGTAAGTTGAAAGTTCTTACAAAATAATACTCCAATAATAATTGTTTATATATAACTTGCCAAGTTAACTCCTAGTGATTGCGTACATAAGCTTGCAAAGATTTTACTGACGTGCAATCATATGTTTATGTTTTTATAACATTTATCTGTCTAGCCCAACATGATATTTTCACCCAGCCCAGCAAGTCCACGGATTTCGAGAAAAATGCGAATGGGATTTAAACGGGCTGCATAGATGCTACATCATTGTTTCACCCAGCCCACCAAATGGACTGGCTGACATGTGGGCCATTAGGTCGAAGCCTAAGAAGGCGTTGGATTTACATCCAACGGCCGGCATTCTTCTTCAATCTCTCGCCTTCTTCCCCAAAGATCGCCGAACCGCTTCGCTTTAGCCTTCAAGGCCCAAATGACGTTGTTTTGCGCCTCAACAAATGCTACCTCGCCGACGGCCAAAGCCATCCTCCACTCCGACCTCCTGTTATTCTCTCCGAGTGTAGGCCCACCCCGCACCAACCAGTCAAGTTTCCCACCTTCCGCTCATGACTCCACCGCCGCCTTTCCCCATCTCCGGTCGCTCCAGTCTGGGCTCGCCGCCGCCCATCGCTTCGGTAGCGCCGGCGGCGTGGTCAACATACGAGAGTCATCGAAGATGATCAGATGTGGAGAGCCTGACGGCTGGGACCCACAAGGTCCATGGTCGCACGCAAGGAAAGTTCCTCCTTATTACGCACTGTATGTGCACTGTACATGTGAAGGGCTTCTGTATTTCGTGAAAAAACGTTCCCCCCGCTGACAGGTCGGACACACCAGCTATATCTTCGCAAACAAGGAAGTACCTCCTTATTACGCACCAAAAAATGTATACCCCTGCTAGCTGGGACCCACCATAGTGGGTGGCTGACTTGTGGGCCTACTAAGTTGACGAGGACGGAGGGCTTTGTCAACTTAGTCAATATGAACGATTCTAGCTCCAAAGGACCGCACGATGTCCATCCAACGGCCATAGTGCTTCTTCAACCTCTGGTCTTCTTGCTCCACCCGCACAAAGCAGCGCCATCGTGCCGCTGCTCCTCGCCTCTCATGGCCGGGTTGTGATGCCGCGGAGGCCTCACCGCCTCTACTACTCCCACCGCTGGCCCAGGGTATCCTCTACTCACCCACACCCTCGTTATTCTACGGCGACGGCAGCCTCACGCCGCAGCCAACCAATGAACCTCAGATTCTCTCCACGTGGGCATCCACCGCCACGCCTTCCCGGCCCGCCGCCCCTTCCTAGGCTCGCCGCCCACCGCCTTTGGTGCTCTTGGCGCGGCGTGGTCAATGTGGTCAACGATCGACTTCCATCGGAAGAGTATCAGACGTGGAGAGGCCGATACTGGGTCCACAGCCACAGCCTTAGTTTTTTGTGATTTGCCAAGTAAGTCGCTTTGTCATGCCTGTTGGGCTGCAAATCTTTCATGACGAGGAGAGCTTCATTCGGCTGGCCGAGAAAATGGCCTATCAGTAATGAGAAATGGGTTGTACATTTTTAAAACACATCAAACCGCAATTAGTTTCAAATATCTTTTTTCATTTTGAGATTTTAAATTACATTAATTTTTATGCGGGAGAATTTGTTGATTTTATATTCATATATATTTACTTTTAAAATCAGTTTGAATGTGAGTCAAATTTCGGATTAAAACAGTTCGACCACACCAAATATGCAAAATTTCAGATAATTTTTAACCGTGGCCACAATATGGGCTGTAATGCTAACAAAAAGAATATGGGCTCCAAAAAACCTTAAGAATTAGCAAATGGGCTGTAAATTATTAGAAATAATGGCAGATGGGTTGTATGCTGTTTTCCACAGATTTGAGGCTTTCCTAAAAAGGTTGACGACAGCAAAGGATCGTTGGATGTCCATCCAACGGTCGCCGTGTTTCTTCAATCTCTACTCTTCCCGCCTCCACCCGCCAAACAAGCGCCAAGGGACTGCTCGCTCCTCCTCCCCGGGCTGGCTATGCCGCCGCAGCCTCACCGCCCACCATACTCCCATCGCTGGCCTAGCCATCCTCTACTCACCCACACCGCTGTTATTCTCCGCAACGGCAGATTTAACGAGTAAACCTCGTGACAACAGATTCTCCTCTGCGGTAAACAACTCGCCGAGTCTTCCCTGCCTCCGTGTCGCTCCCTTCCTAGGCCTCACCGCCGCCCACCGCCTCGGTGCTCTCGGCGCTGCCTGGTCACCATGGTCAACGATCGACATGCATCCGGCGGATCAGATGTGGAGAGGCCGATACCTGGGCCCACAACCGCACGCAAGGAAATGCCTCCTTATTACGCCGCAAAATAATGATTCCTCCACCGACATCGGGACCCACCAAAAGAACCTCTGTATTTCGCGAAAAAAACGTTACCACCGCTGACAGCTCGGACCCACCAGCTATATCTTCGCACGCAAGGAAGTGCCTCCTTATTACTGTCGGCGTTC
This sequence comes from Aegilops longissima, assembly GCA_021605205.1. Classification (NCBI taxonomy): domain Eukaryota; kingdom Viridiplantae; phylum Streptophyta; class Magnoliopsida; order Poales; family Poaceae; genus Aegilops; species Aegilops longissima. The sequence goes on along the minus strand of CM038677.1, from coordinate 105,019,151 downwards.
TAGGAACGGGGTCCCTGACTTGCTCGCTCATGCCCGCGGCGTGGCTCAAAGGAGGCCCAGACAGCCCATCTTCATCAACGCAAGGTTAAGACCTCGCGAGGGGCCAGATTGCTGGGCGGGCGACAAGGAGCTTCCTCAGCACGGCCTCGCCAGCCGCTCATCAGAGGCGGAGAGTTCAAGGCAGGGTACTCACGAGGTGCCCATGACGCAAGCCATGATTTACCAAGGGCGCCAGCCTGGCGCCACCACAGCAGCGCCCTCCTTTCCTCTTTGGTGCAAAGGGAGCAAGCGCAGCGAGAGCATCAAGCAAAGGCACCCGCTTCGTGCAACAAGACCAAGACCAACCCCAACGGCTGGAAGGGAGTCATCGTGGAGCCCAAGCAAAGGCCATCACCAGAGCCTTTGGCAAAGCGAGGACCAACTTTAGTCAGATAAGTGTACCCGCTGTTCCCTTCAAATGGCTAATTGTTGGCGCCTTCCCGCCAATATTTGGGAAGAGGCCCAGGCCTTCACCTATAATAGGAGTAGCCGACTCAGAGCAGAGGGATCTGCGAGGACGGAAACCTGTGAAGATAGCAAGAGAACAAGCGAGAGATAGAGAGAGGCGATCAACACCACCCAGCAGTTCATCGACCCGCCAAGAATGACCTCGCGAGGCTGTTCTTCCCTCAGATCTGCTCCTCATCAGCCCAAGAGGCAATCCACCACACCACACACTAGAGTAGGGTATTACACCACAATGGTGGCCTCGAACCAAGATAAATCTCGTGGTCTCTTGTGCTGCTCTGCTTAGTAGTTTAGGTCCTCGCGATTCGGGCGAGGTACGAGACGGTGGAAGGTCGATCTCCGCCAAGCACCCCAAAGGTTCGAACCTCAAGGGTCTGCCGGAACCGGAACTGACATTTGGCGCGCCTGTAGGTGCGCTGAATCTGCCTTTCGCCGCCTCGTTCTTCCTCGACCACCGCAATTATGTTCGACGCCTGCTGGGCCCGCACCGAAGCGCCGGGCCACCTCGCCCCATGTCGCCCGACATAGCCCCCGGCGGGCGCCTCGTTGCTCCTCGTCACCTGCCATTAACGCCGCCATCGCCCGGCAGGAACGAGCAGCAAGCATCGCCCCAAAGACCCGCCCATGAGGCGGGACGGCCGCACGGCCACGCTTTCGCCACCCGCTGGTTCTTCGCCACGCGCTTCCCCACGCGCCATGGAGGCCCGAGCTGCACTCATCGCGCTAACGAGCTCCTGCGCTACCGCCTGGCCGACGACGTTTACGAAGAATGGCTCGACCGAGTCGCCGAGCTCGTCTGCGGCTGCAGAGGCGCACCTCGCCGTCTGCCTCGCTGCACCGCACTCGCCCCGCGCTGGCGATGAAGCTCCTGGGCGCCACCGCCTCCTCTCAAGAAGGCGCTGGCCCTAAGGCGCGCGCCCTCGGCGGAACCCGCCCGCCAGCGCCGCGCGCTGCAAGAGCAGAGCTGTCAAGAAGTTCTCGCCAAGCAAGAAGCTGCCCGAGCGCCTCGCCCAAAGACGCTAAGACCTCGCTGCCCCCAGCCGCTGCACAGGAGGCCCACAAGACCAAGCCTTCTGCCGCCCAAGGCCCCTCATGCCACGGGCGGGCTGCCGCGCTTTCACCTCCGAAGGCGCAGCGTCACGCGGGCCCGCCAAGTTCAAGCTGCACCTGCCTCCTCGCCACGACGGCACAGCTGACCCTACGGAGTTCCTCCAGCTTCACGAGCTGGGCATCGAGGCTGCCAACGGGATGAAAAGGTCATGGCGAACTGGTTTCCCATGGCGCCAAGGATGGAGCCCGCACTGCTCCCCGACCGCCCTGTGCACGATCTCTTCCGGGCCGAGATGCCCACCGCCCATGTAAATCACGGGCGTTAACGGTACAAACAAAATTACTGTTCATTATGGGCTAGAGTCACCGTGGGCTGTAAAGGGCGAAGATCTGAAAGGCCTCATATGGGCGAAAAGGCGTCGTGGGCCATACATGGGCCAAAAGTGAAATGAAATGGCGTTATATTGACGGCCCACATGGCGTTGTTGGGCGATTTCCTTTAGGGCCTAACGGGTGCGTGAGTTAACGGGTCATAAAATTGGCTATTTGCGAAGAGACCATTAACGAGGCTTTTCATGGGCCAGCCCGTTAACTTTGACCAAGTCAAGCGGGCGGCTTTGTAAGCTAAATGGGCGATGGTGGGCGTGGCATGTGTTGACATATCATAGGCGCCTATCGACCCAGCGGTGACCGTGTTTCGTCCGGCCAATAAAATTTTAGGCGTGGAAATTTCCCATTGGTCGGGGCATTAGCGGGTTATCGGATCAAAACCCGACCCGATAAACTTAACGGTGTTCCGTTACGGTGGATGCCGCGTGTCGGTCACCCTTGGCGAAAGCACTTACGTGACGCGATTTATCGTCATGGAAGTGGACACTTCGTGATGATAATTTTGGTAATGTCATGGAACACTTCTCTGACGACACGGTATGACTATCTTGATTACGTCATAAAATGCGTCATGGATGTACATGCATGACAAAAAACGCGACCTACTGTGACAAACACGTATCATCAAGGAAGTGTATTTTTTGTAGTGATTTCTTAAATAATCCATAAAAAATCTCCGTGAAGTTTCAGCTTATTTGGAGTTGGGCAGAATAGGTGGCCTGACGTAGCTTTTCCAGGTCCAGATTTCCAGGTGCCGAAATTCTCCCTCTTTGTGTGTACCTTGTAAATTATGAGAGAAAAGGCATTAGAATTACTCCAAAAATCATTATTATGTATAAAAACATTATAAATAATAGTAAGAAAACATGATGCAAAATGGACGTATCAACTCCCCCAAGCTTAGACCTCGCTTGTCCTCAAGCGAAAACTGAAATCGAAAAACATCTCCACATGCTTTGAGAGAGAGGTGTCGACAAAAACAAAATACGGACATAGAAGCATCATTTTGATTATTATAACAACAACAAATTTCTACATAAGACTTTTATCATACACTTCCCATGAATAAGTAATAGTTCATCACACAATCGACGTATAAAGCAAAAACTCTATTAGAAACCAACAAACTATGTTCTCAGTCAACTTTGCAACTACAATTCATCCTCTTTTCAGGAAGGGTCACGTGTAGACCTTTTAAGCAAGTCCACATACTCAACCATCATATAGTCTTCTATGATTGCTAACACTCACCTCATACCCATGAGCGAGCGTTTCAACGACACATAGAAAGATAGGGGCTTATAGTTTAGCCTCCCAACATACTCACACGAAGGGTAATGTCAACAATAATAACTCATGCTATCTATATACAACTCGACATATGTGCCTAGATCTTTCCTCACCACATGATGCTTGCCAAAGGAGAAAATAAAAAGGAATAGAAGGAAAACTTTGACTCTTTGCATAAAAGTATATACATAAAAGTAAAGGATAGGCCCTTGGCGGAGAGGAAGAGAGCGTTGTCATGCTCTTATTTGTTTGTATGCTCAATCCCTTAGTGCAAAAGAGCGTCCGTTACATTGCCCTTAAGATGACAACCTTTATTATGCGATGCATCGCTTTTATTCTTTGTCATCCAAGTTAGTGCAACACTCAATTTTCTCTTCGATAAACAATCTCACACTTTTAGAAGCAATTTTTATTTCCTTTTTGCACTGATGACAACTTACTTGAGGGATCTTGCTCAATCCCTAGGTAGGTATGGTGGACACTTGAAAAAGATTTGGGTTTAAGGGGTTTCGGATGCACAAGTAGTATCTCTACTTAGTGCGGAATTTTTGGCTAGCAAAGATAGGGGGCAAGCACCACATGTTAAAGTATCTATGACAATATGACTTCTGTGTGAATATAAACAAACATAAACCATTACGTTGTCTTCCTTGTCCAACGTCAACAATTTTGGCATATAATATTTTGATGAGGGCTCACAATCACAAAAGATTTCTAGGATAGTGTATTTATATGTGAATCTTCCCTTCCCTTATTAATTCTTTCATGAGTTGCGTCACTGACTAATGCTATGCTATGTTTGTCAATCTCTAATAAAGTTTCTTACCTATACTTTTCCTTATGTGATGCTATCACCTACCATAGGATTAATATATGATCTTATTGATTTATTTCCTTTCTTTTATTTGCTTTCTTTCTCTTTTCTTTCTTTCTTATTTCTTTTCTTTATTTGCAACATGAAAGTAAAGAAAGTAAAAACTCAAGCTAAACTTTATTATATAACTTGCACGATTACAATGATGGACCACTAAACAAACTCACAAATAAAAAGGTCGAACCAAACTTTTATTTCATCTAAAGCAAAAGATCGAACCAAGATGAGTAAAAGCAAAAGGATAGTGGGGTGATATGATGCGGGTCACCTCCCCAAGCTTGGCGGAAGCCAAGGGAGTGCCATACCGATACTCAGTTCTCCTTTGGTGGTGAAGAAGATGGTGGTGGTGATGAAGAAGAGGCCTTATCCTCAGATTTCCATGGTAGTGATCCACCATCATAAGAGGAAGAGTGAGTCTCATGGGTCCTTCAACTAGCAACCAAACTCATACCTTTAAACCTCGCCTCATATTCAAAGACTTGGTTACGGAGGTCATAGATCAGGCTTTTGAGGAAGTTGATTTGCTCGTTGAAGGTGAAGGCGATTTCCTTCATGGGCTTGCCACCACCTTGAGACAGGAGAGATTCGTGATCATGAGGTGATTGGCATGGAGTCCACGCTCCACCACCCCCTTGCACCAGAAGACATCTTGCTCCAAAGCTTCAAGCCTAGCCTCCACGGTTCCCGTCCCCTTGGGACAGGGCACATCATGAAGGTGAAGCACCCCTCATGCATCTCAATGACACGAGGGTGCTGCACCACCTCCATAAATATGGTTGATGGCATTCTTGAAGAACTTGTCCTTGGAGGAGCTAGAAGCAGCCATGGTAGATGGGATCGATAGAAAACAAGAAGGAAAAAAGAGAACAAAGGATTTTCTTCGTGATACGGTGGTTAACAGGTTAACAAGTATATATAGATTTTTTTACCTTGGAGGACAATCATATAGGAGAAAAGCAGTCGGAAGGTGCCCAGTGGGCACAACCCACTGGGCGCGCCGGGCATGCTTGGCAGCGCCACAGTGTCTTGTGCCCACAAGGGACACTTCCTGGGTGTTTCTTTATTCCCCAAATTCCAAAATTATTCCAAAAGTGACAAACAATATTTTTGCAGATTTTTTGGAGTCTGTTTACTTACCGTACCCCGTACCTCCTTATTTTGACGATTCTGGAGTGTTCTGGAAGGACCCTTTTATGTGTTCTTCCGGTGTCAAAGTTTGGACAATATTGTTTTCAACATTAATAGGCATACCTGAGATATAATGCTTTATTAGTTGTCCGTTGACAACCTTGAGTTAGTGTCTTCAAAATTATTTATTTTGATGGCTCCAGACAGTAAACCTCCTCAATGACATAGGGGCCTTCCCATTTTGAGAGGAGTTTGCACGCAAAGAATCTGAAAGCGAGAGTTGTACAAAGAACATATTCTCGACTTTAAACTCACATTTTCAATTCTTTTGTCATGCCATCTTTTAACTTTTTCTTTGAATAACTTTGCATTTTCATAAGTTTGGGTTCTCCATTCATCTAATGAGCTTATATCAAATAACCTCTTTTCACCAGCAAGTTTGAAATCATAGTTGAGTTCTTTAACTGCCCAATAAGTTTTATGTTCTAACTCAAGAGGTAAATGACAAGCTTTTCCATAAACCATTTTATAAGGAGACATACCGATAGGATTTTAAAAAGCTGTTCTATAAGCCCAAAGTGCATCATCTAATTTCTTAGACCAGTTCTTCCTAGACCTATTGATAGTCTTTTGCAAAATTAATTTTATTTCTCTATTGCTAAGTTCAACTTGACCACTAGACTGGGGATGATAAGGTGATGCAATTCTATGGTTAAAATCATACTTAGCAAGCATCTTATGAAAAACACCATGAATAAAGTGTGAACCACCATCAGTCATTAAATATCTAGGGACTCCAAACCTTGGGAAAATAACTTCCTTGAGCATTTTAATAGAGGTGTTGTGATCAGCACTCTTGGTTGGAATAAGCGTCTACCCATTTAGTAACATAATCAACAGCAACCAAAATATCGTATACCCATTAGAGGAAGGAAGATGTCCCATGTAATCAAATCCCCAAACATCAAATGGTTCAACATCAAGTGAATATTTCATAGGCATTTCTTGATGCTTACCGATATTACCTATTCTTTGGCATTCATCATAAGATGAGACATACTTACGAGCATCCTTGAAGAGAGTAGGGAAATAAAATCCAGATTGTAATACCTTGTGAGTAGTTCTATCTCTAGCATTATGCCCTCCATAAGCTTGAGTGACATTTCCGTAGGATTTGTCCCTATTCATGCTCGGTACACAATGTCTAATAATACCATCCACTCCTTCTTTATAAAGATGTGGGTCATCCCAAAAGTAATGTCTTAAATCATAGAAGAATTTTTTTGTTTTGTTGGTAAGTAAAGCTAGGTGGCAAATAATTAGCAACAATGTAATTAACATAGTCAGCATACCAAGGAGTACTATTAGCAACATTTATTACAGCTAACTGCTCATCAGGAAAACTATCATCAATAGGTAGTGGGTCATCAAGCACATTTTCAAGCCTAGACAAGTTATCAGCTACGGGGTTCTCAGCTCCTTTTCTATCAATGATATGTAAATCAAATTCTTGTAACAAGAGCACCCAACGAATAAGTCTAGGTTTAGCATCTTTCTTTTCCATAAGATATTTAATAGCAGCATAGTGCATGTGAGCAGTTCCTTTGGAATCAACAATATAAGGTCTAAATTTATCACAAGCAAACACTAATGCTAAGAATTCTTTTTCAGTTGTAGCATAATTTCTTTGAGCACTGTCTAGAGTTTTACTAGCATAATGAATAACATTCAATTTCTTATCAACTCTTTGTCCTAGAACAGCACCAACAACATAATCACTAGCATCACACATAATTTCAAAAGGCAAGTTCCAATCAGGAGGTTGAACAATAGGTGCGAGATTAAAGCTTTCTTGAGTGTTTCAAAGGCTTCAAGACAATCATCATCAAAAACAAAAGGAATATCCTTTTGCAAAAGATTAGTAAGAGGCCTAGAAATTCTAGAAAAGTCCTTAATAAACCTCCTATAGAAACCAGCATGACCTAGGAAACTACGAATACCTTTGATGTCCTTAGGACATGACATTTTCTCAATTGCATCAGCCTTAGCTTGGTCCACTTCAATACCTCTTTCAAAAAATTTATGACCCAAGGCAATGCCTTCATTAACCATAAAGTGGCACTTCTCCCAGTTCAAGACAAGATTTGTTTGTTCACATATCTGCAGAACTCGATCAAGATTGCTTAAACAATCATCAAAAGACTTCCCAGAAACAGAAAAGTCATCCATGAAGACCTCAACAATCTTTTCTCAAAAATCAGAGAATATAGCCATCATGCATCTTTGAAAGGTAGCAGGTGCATTACATAAACCAAAAGGCATACGTCTATAAGCATAGGTTCCAAAAGGACAAGTAAAAGTGGTCTTTTCTTGATCAGGTTGAGAAGCAGTATTTGTGAGAAGCCAGAATATCCAATAGGTATTTGTGTGCTTAGATAATCTTTCAAGCATTTTATCAATAAAAGGCAAAGGGTAATGATCTTTTCTAGTAGCTTTATTTAATTTTCTGAAATCAATTACCATTCTATAGCATGTAACAATTCTTTGTGGAATAAGTTCATTCTTATCATTGGGAACAACAGTAATATCTCCTTTCTCAACCTGGCAGTCGGGTCGGGTTGGGCCGGGTCGACCTAAACCAAACCCATGCCCGACACTACTATCGGGTGCCTCACCTACCCGCGACCCTACCCATGGGTCTTAAATCGCACCCATGCCCAAACCCGTTGGGCACCCAACGGGTAAAGCAGCAAACAACCTTTTCTTAGTTCCATTGGCATCAGACTCCGCTATTATCACGACAAAAAACAGAGTGGTAGGTACTGCGGCGTAGAGACCATTAAGATGTCGAGTGTGTTGGTTCTCTTTTATAGGCACCCATTCCTTCCATTCCTTATTCCCTAGACGAGGTGGTACTAAACTCATACTACCAGCATCGCAGCAGGACTGCCCGTCTGTAGGAGCCAGCGAGAGGTATCTAACATGGGCCAGGTGCTTCTCTTTGCATGTTCATGCTGGCCCATATATGGTTGTATCATTGGGCTGCCAATTGTTTTAACCTTTTTCCTATGCTATGCTTCTCTTTGTACGTGCATGGATGTGGCCGGTGCACCGCTGAGCTGCCAACTTTTTTTGCTTTCATCATTTCTTTGTTGTGGCTTGTAGTACGCTCAAAAAATGCCATCGCTTGTATGTATATGCATGATGATTAAACACGTACAAATTATACCACAGTGTGTATGTGACCCATATTTCATACTAATCGGGTAACCCATGGGCGTAGATCTATGCCCATACCCTGCCCATGACTAACGGGTTACCCATGGGTGCGTACCCATGGGCATAGATGACGACCCATACCCTACCCATTGGTTGGGTGCCCATGGGCGTCCGTACCCATGGGTCAATGCGGGTTGAATCCTTTCTTAAGGACACAATGAACATGACTTACCCATCTACCATCAGCTATCGGATAGATTATACTTGCTTCGAAGTTTTAATATTTCCGTTCATACCACCTCTTTCATCTTGGTTGGTAGCGTTGGTGATCAAAAGCGGGTTTAGCATCAGCTTCCATATTAATTTTGTGCTGACATAGAGTGGGACTAATGCCCTTTAAATCATCAAGAGTATATCCAATAGCAGCTCGATGCTTCCTTAGAACTTTCAATAATCTTTCTTCTTCATGTTCTGAAAGGTTAGCACTAATAATAACAGGATATATTTTCTTTTCATTAAGATAAGCATATTTCAACGTGTTAGGTAATTGTTTCAATTCAAACACAGGATCACCCTTAGGAGGAGGTGGACCTCCAAGAGTTACAATAGGCAAATTTTGTTTCAGGATAGGTCCTTGATCAAATAATATCTTATCCATTTCATTTCTTTCATGCATATGTAAATCATTCTCATGGTCTAGCAAGTATTGTTCTAAAGGATCAATAGGTGGCACAGCAATAGAAGCAAGACCAATTAATTCATCCATACTAGGCAATTCTTTTTCATGATTATTTCTATTAAACTTGGAAAAATTAAACTCATGAGACTCATCACCAAAGCTAACACCAATAGTTTGTTTCTTGCAAGCTATGTTAGCATTAAGCTTGTTCAAGAAAGGTCTACCAAAGATAATGGGACATAAGCCATCTTACGGGAACCAAGAACAAGAAAATCAGTAGGATATTTTATTTTCCCACAAGACTTCAACATCTCTAATAATCCTAGAAGGTGATATGGTATCTCTATTTTCAAGTTTAATAATGACATCTATATCTTCTAACTCTCTAGGTGTTATGTCTTTCCTAATTTCTTGTTACAAAGTGTCAGGAATAGCACTCACACTAGCACCCATGTCACATAAACCATGATAACAATGATCTCCTATTTTAAGCTGAATTGTGGTAGGCCAACAACTGGTCTATTTTATCCTTTTTGGGTTTGCAATTCTAGCAGCTTCTACAGTAAATAACATGCCCATCAACATCCTCTTCTAAGAGATCTTTAACCATAGCAACATTAGGTTCTACCCTAATTTGTTCATCTGGTTTAGGTGTTCTAACATAGCTTTTGTTAACCATAGTTGAAACTTTAGCATGTTCCTTTATCCTAACAGGAAAAGGGGGTTTCTCAATATAAGCAGTAGGAACAACTGGATCAACATTATAGAGTATAGTTTCTTCTTTAATTGGTGTTAAGGCATGTCGCTCTCTAAGTAGTTTTGGTGATTGATGACAATGCTTTTGCGGACTAATCGTGTGCGTTGAGTATTTCAGAGATTCATCCTTTGACACGAAACAATTCCTTCCCTTCGGAGCTTTAAGTGCAGACTGTGTAGCTTTTTCGTTTTAGTTTTGGTGGACCTGTTTCGTAGGACTCACCGTACTATCAAGAGGGGGTCCGCATTGGTAAGGCTAGGGTGGAATCAACACGTACACATTCACTTTGCACCCACAGAACCTTCCCGCTTCGATGGAGGATCCCTCGTTGCTTCCGGTGTGGTATTTGGTCCCAACGGTAGTACCGCAGACCCTAGCGGTAGTACCGCTCAAAACCCTAGCGGTAGTACCACTCCTAGCAGTAGTACCGCTTTGGGGCTCTCAGCCATAATGTAGCTGCTGTTACGAGCTCCTACCGCCTCGACTCGAGGTATCGCCTCTTGTGTTGGGTTTTGCAGCAGCAGCAGCGATGGGGCGGTAGTACCGCTCCTAAGCGGTAGTGCCGTCCCTACCACAGCAGCTAATACCGCCACAGGTCTAGATCCTGCTCCGCCTCTGGCATTCCTCGATGCATGGTAGTACCGTGAGGGGAGCAGTAGTACCATGACCTCGGCAGTAGTACCGCTCCCCCAGCGGTAGTACCGCTCTGTGCTGGGCTGAATGAGGGTAATGGTTGGATTGTTTTCCCCCTTATAAAAGGAGGTATTGTTCTCCAAGTTGACCTACCTCTTTTCCCTCAAGCTCCATTGTTGCTCCAAAGCTCATTTTAGCTCGATCTCTTTCCTAGCCAATCAAACTTGTTGATTATTTGGGGATTGGTTGAGAAGGCCTGGATCTACACTTCCACCAAGAAATTTGATTCCCCCCACTAATCCCTTGCGGATCTTGTTACTCTTGGGTGTTTGAGCACCCTAGATGGTTGAGGTCACCTTGGAGGCATATTCCATTGTGGTGAAGCTCCGTGGTATCATTAGGAACCTCCAATTGAGTTGTGTAGATAGCCCCAACCTTGTTTGTAAAGGTTCGGTCTCCGCCTTCAAAGGCACGAATAGTGGAATCCGACATCTCGCATTTTGTGAGGGCGTGAGGAGAATCTGATGGCCCTAGTGGCTTCTTGGGAGCATTGTGCCTCCACATCGCTCCAGCGAGGCGTACTTCCCCTTAAAGGGAAGGAACTTTGGTAACACATCCTCGTCTCCACCAGCTCCGCTGTTGGTTATCTCTCACCTTTATTTGTGCAAGCTCTTATTGTGTTGTATTCCTTGCTTGCTTGTGTGCTTGTTGTTGTTGCATCATATAGGTTGCCCACCTAGTCACATATCTAGACAGCCTACTTTGATGCAAAGTTTAAATTGGTAAAGAAAAGCTAAAAATTGTTAGTTGCCTATTCACCCCCCCTCTAGTCAACTATATCGATCCTTTCAATTGGTATCAGAGCCTCGTCTCTTTATTAAGGACTTTGCCATCCGAAGAGTATGGTTGACATCGTAGATAGTGAGGAGGAGCACCCCGGTGTGATTCCGTCCTCGTCTACGCCGATGGGGGAACCTCGGTCTCACGTGAGGAGTTCAATGTGGCTTTGGACACATTTAAAACCTCCATGACGTCCGAGGTCAAAGGCGTGAGGAGTCTGGATTAGGGGTGTAACGCCCCGGATTCGATGTGCCAGGTGTCTGCCAGTTATTCGCCGTCGTTGCCATGTCATGTGCTTGTGTGGGTTGCACTTTGCCATGTCATCATCTGCATTTCATATCATGTCATCATGTGCATCTCATTTCGCATTCGTGTTCCTCTCATGCATCCGAGCATTTTCCCCGTTGTCCGTTTTGCAATCCGGCACTCCTATGTCTCCCGGCGCCCCCTTTTGCCTCTTTTCGTGTGCGGATGTTAAACGGTCTCGGAATGGACCGAGGTTTGCCAAGCGGCCTTGGTGTACCACCAGTAGACCGCCTGTCAAGTTTCGTGTCATTCGGAGGTCGTTTGATACTCAACGGTTAAGCGGGTAACATAAAAGGCCTCTTTGTCTTGCAGCCCAACACCTTCAAAAGTGGCCCAAAGCCCAGCAAACTCCCTCTATGCTCTCGATCGTTCGATCACGATCGTGTGGTAACCGCTCTCCATTTGGAGTCTCTAGCTCCCTCTACCTATAAATATGTGTGCCTTCCGAAATTCTCGGTCTAACCCTAGTCTTCCTCTTCCTCGCGCCGGGACACATCCTCCACCGCCCGGACATGTCGCCACGCTCCCGCCAATCCGGGCCGCCACCTATCCCTGCGCCGCCATCCGCGCGCTGCGGCCCGCGAGCCCACGGCCCGGCCCGCCCTGCCTTCCTGCCGGAGCTGGCCGTGCCCAGCGCCGCGCCGCCGGATCCCGCTCCGCCGCCTCCACGCCCTCCGGTCACGTCGTCGGCGTGCTTTCGCCCGCCAACCGCCTCGGACCCGCGCGCCGCCTCGACCTCGCCACCCCTCGCCTCGCCGACCGCGGATCCGCGCCTCCCGCCTTCCCGACCGCTGGAGCCCCTCCACCGGCGTGAGTCTCGCCGCCTTCGCGGACTTCGTCCTCCAGCGCTGCCGGCCGTCCCAGATCCGGCGGGTGCGATGAGATCCACCGTCCCGAACCAAACACAGCCGCCCGTCCCGGATCCGCTCGTCCGGGTCCGCCCCATCAATTTCCCCGGGTCAATTTTCACCAAGTCCCCGAATCTGTGACATTATCTTGCCATGTTCATTGCATCGTATCTCTGCATCCGTAACTCCGTTTCGTGCGTGTAATATGTCAAATTGTTCATTGTGAGATGCTTTACATTTCATTCCATTGCACCATGTTCATTTGAGTTCATATTGATTCCTGAATCTTCGTTGCAAGAGTGCTATATGATGTTAACCTGCTGAAACTATTATAACTTGATTATTTGTCATTTTTGTTGCATTTGATGTGTGCATCTTATGAGGTTGATGTCTACATGTGTTTTGATCTATGTCATTCCATATTTGTAGTGGTGCCATACATGTATTTTTGTGAGTCTTGTACTGAGTGCATCAAGCTTGTTAAGTAGGGTACTTGTTGTGGCTGTTTTGCTATCTTGATTACATTATATTTTGTTGCTATGTAAACCTGCTGCTACTAGTCATTCTATGCATAATATGGAGATGTTCACTAAGGATGATTTGTTATACATGTCATGCTCTATCCATTCATGCCCCTGGCTGCATTTATGGCCTGCTGTAACTTGTTGTTATCTTGCCTTCAAAGTTGCTAAATAATGTTCTTTGTCGACTGTTATCATTAAGTTCAATGTTGCCATGATTGTTGCTAGTGATCCATGCACCCTATGAACTTGCTCTTGCCATGCCTAGCTTCACAAACATGTCTTCTTACTGTTGGTTGCCTTGCCGTGCCATGTATTGCTCTGTGGTGAGTGGTTCAGGCTCACCAACATGCCTACTTATTGTTGTTCCTGCCATCTATGAATCTGTCATATCATTTGCCATGTTTACATGGGTGCCATCATATTTTCTGTGCCCTTTTGGCTCATAGTCAGTAAATAACTTTTGTTCTATGCAATTAGTAGATTCATTCCATGCCGTTTTGAGTGTGCTCTATATGAAACTTGCTTGATTTTTCATGTAGTTTCATATTAACATGTTGCATCCTTGTTTTGAGGTGTTTGCTTGATGTTTGTATGCATTTTGCATCAATGCCATGCTTAACTTGTTTTGCTCATATCTTCTAGGCCGTAGCTCCGAATTAAATGCACTTTATATGTAACTTGACTAGAATTTCGTGTAGTTCATCGTGGTGCATCTTTCTTATCAAGCCTCCCAAATTTCCATGAACCTCTGACCTTTGTTACCCTTCCTAGTAGACCATTGTATGGCTATGTTACCGCTTTGCTCAGCCCCTCTTATAGCGTTGCTAGTTGTAGGTGAAGATGAAGATTGCTCCATGTTGGATTATGTTTATGTTGGGATATCACAATATCTCTTATATTATTAATGCATCTATATACTTGGTAAAGGGTGGAAGGCTCGGCCTTATGCCTGGTGTTTTGTTCCACTCTTGCCGCCCTAGTTTCCGTCATATCGGTATTATGTTCCCGGTTTTGCGTCCCTAACGCGGTTGGGTGATTTATGGGACCCCCTTGACGATTCGCTTTGAATAAGACTCCTCCAACAAGGCCCAACCTTGGTTTTACCATTGCCTCACCACCACCTATTTTCCCTTGGGAGTAATTAACCCAAGGGTCATCTTTATTAGCCCCGGGCCAATGCTTGTCTAAGTGTTGGCCCGAACCAGCTTCCTTCTTGAGAACCACCTGAGAAACTTCGAGCCTGGTTTTACTCGTAGCATGTCTCATCGGTGTTGCCACGAGCGAGATATGTGCAGCTCCTATCGGGATTGTCGGCGCATCGGGCGGCTTTGCTGGTCTTGTTTTATTCTTGTCGAAATGTCTTGTGGCGGGATTCGAGACTGATCGGGTCTTCGGGGAGAAGGAATATCCTTCGTTGATCGCGAGAGCTTATCATGGGCTAAGTTGGGACACCCTGCGAGGTTTGAACTTTCGAAAGCCGTGCCGCGGTTATGTGGCAGATGGGAATTTGTTAATATCCGGTTGTAGCAAACTTGAAATAAACTCTTCTAAAATACACCAAGCGTATGCGTAACCGTGAGTGTCTCTTTTGGGGTTGATCGAGAGGAGAACACGGTTTCTTGGGTTATGTTTGGCGTAAGTAGGAGTTCAGGATCACTTCTTGATCATTGCTAGCTTCACGACCGTTCCGCTTGCTCTCTGCTCGCTCTTTTTGCGTTGGTTAGCCACCATATATGCTTAGCCGCTGCTGCAACCTCACCACTTTACCTTCCTTTCCCATTTAAGCTTTGCTAGTCTTGATACCCATGGTAATGGGATTGCTGAGTCCTCGTGGCTCCTGATTACTACACCAACAGTTGCAGGTACAGGTTTTGCGATGATCTTGGCCGAGAGGCGGTGTTATTGTTTTGGAGTTCTTCTTACGCTTCTTGATAAGGGGTTAGGTTCGGTCGGCCTTTGGGCTAGCAGAGGTGGGTATTGTTTGAGTTTACATTTATGATTCATCCATAGTGGGATGTTGATCTTGTATGTTGTATTGTTGTATTCATGTGACATTGTATGTCTTGGTTGTATCCCCATCTATTATGTAATGTTGATGTAATGATATCCACCTTGCAAAAGCGTTTCAATATCTGGGTCTATCCTTGGTGGGACCGTCGAGTTCCTTTGGATAGGGTGCATATTGGGTGTGACACCTTCTCCAAGATCTCTTTCAAATCATTTCATTGTTGCCTCAACCTCTTCGCTTTTCGCTTCCCTTGAGTGCCTTAACAATTTTGGTGGTGTTTTCGTCATCATTTGAAGACCAAGAAGAGTTCCTTCTAAATCTTGTCCATTCTCCCGGAGATTCATGGTGATAGCTCGATGTTATCCTATCTAATTGTTTCAATCGTGTAATTCTTTTCATCCATTCGAGTATTTCAGGAGTTGCTTTTCTCGTTCCGATTATCCGGAGGCCTCCATTTCGTAAGATTTCCTCGTCCCAAGTTTTCAGCTTCGCTCTCTCAATTATTCTATATCCGTGTCTTTCGCTCACTTTCAATATTATCCCGTTGCTTCGCTCAAGTATTCTTCAATCAGTTCGCGATCTCTTCCTTTTGCATCTAAATACCCTCTAGCTTATTGGTTCTTCTAATTCTTCCGGTGATTCATTCTCTTTCATCAGTCATTTTCAATTCTTTACTATGGTTCGCTCAAGATTCTTTTTCCTTGATTATCACTTTAATTCATTCGCTCTTTCAATCCTACCGTGGTTCATGAAGATTTTCTCAAGTTTTGTGCTATATTTTCCCTTTAATCATTTTCAAGAAGAATAAGTAGTATGCAAAATCCATTGTTTGTCATCAATTTAATTTGATGAAGGATAAGCATACAATAAATCTTATTCTTATTTCATCCAAGTGAGTAATCCCTTCCTTGGAGTTTGTTCTTAATGAATAAATTCTAGTTCCAAGTGTTTTCATCTTTTCTTTCCCGGAGTTCAAAGTTTCTCGGCCTTTTCGCTTAACCTCCATCTAAATCACCACAAGGCTCATCTTATTCTTTCTTCCTTCATTCTATCTCATCATCCTTTTGTTACCGGAGTTCTTCATGGTGGTTCTTCATGATTTAATTCATTCTTCAAAAGTTCATCAAGATTCTTGTTGCTGGAGTTCAAGTATCTTTCTTCCTCGCCTTGAAGTGTAATTAATTCTCATATTCTTTTGAAGTGGAGTTTTGCATTTCTTCGTTCTTCTCAGCTATCCAATCATTTTCGCTTTGTATCCGGTTATCACCTTATGATCTTGAGATGTTACCTATAAGACCACAACAAGCTATTTCTTTTTGTTGTTGAATTTCCAACAACTCCATTCAATCCTTCCTTCTAAGTTCTTTTCATTCAATTATTTCAATTCTTCCAGAGGCATTATGCTGTTTATGTCGCCAAGTGTCATTCCATCTTGTGAAGTTCGTGGTTCTATTCTGTCCTTGTTTAGTCGGTGTGCTGCCTAAATCCTTTCAGCAAATTTTATTCGCTTTCTTATCTCATTCTAAACGGAGTGGTTTCATAGCCTATCCGATTCTGCGTGAGCATTTGATTCTCGCCATTGTCGCTGCTCCTCTCTTCTCATCGAAAGTGCTCGATTCTCTGCTCATCTTCTCTCTTGCGCTCTTGTTTCACCTCATCCCTTTTCCCTTCCATTCGGTCCTAAGAGAAACGCCCATGTAAATCACGGGCCGTTAACAGGTACAAACAAAATTACTGTTCATTATGGGCTAGAGTCACCGTGGGCCTGTAAAGGGCCGAAAGATACGAAGGCCTCATATGGGCCGAAAGACGTCGTGGGCCATACATGGGCCAAAAGTGAAATGGGCTGGCGTTATATTCGACGGCCCACATGACGTTGTTGGGCCGATTTCCTTTAGGGCCTAACGGGCCGTGAGTTAACGGGTCATAAAATTGGCTATTTGCGAAGAGACCATTAACAGGCTTTTCATGGGCCAGCCCGTTAACTTTTGACCAAGTCAAACGGGCCGGCTTTGTAAGCTAAATGGGCCAGTGGTGGGCCGTGGCATGTGTTGACATATCATAGGCGCCTATCTGACCCACTGACGAGCTGACACGTGTTTCGTCCGGCCAATAAGAATTTTAGACGTGGAAATTTCCCATTGGTCGGGTCTGTTAACGGGTTATCGGATCCAAAACCCGACCCGATAGCTTAACGGTGTTCCGTTACGGTGGATGCCACGTGTCGGTCACCCTTGACGAAAGCACTTCTGTGACGCGCGATTTATCGTCATGGAAGTGGACACTTCCGTGATGATAATTTTGGTAATGTCATGGAACACTTCTACGACAAAGACAGTATGACTATCTTGATTCTGTCATAAAATCGTCATGGATGTACATGCATGACAAAAAACGCGACCTACTGTGACAAACACGTATCATCACGGAAGTGTATTTTTTGTAGTGATTTCTTAAATAATCCATAAAAAATCTCCGTGAAGTTTCAGCTTATTTGGAGTTGGGCAGAATAGGTGGCCTGACGTAGCTTTTCCAGGTCCAGATTTCCAGGTGCCGAAATTCTCCCTCTTTGTGTGTACCTTGTAAATTATGAGAGAAAAGGCATTAGAATTACTCCAAAAATCATTATTATGTATAAAAACATTATAAATAATAGTAAGAAAACATGATGCAAAATGGACGTATCAACTCCCCCAAGCTTAGACCTCGCTTGTCCTCAAGCGAAAACTGAAATCGAAAAACATCTCCACATGCTTTGAGAGAGAGGTGTCGACAAAAACAAAATACGGACATAGAAGCATCATTTTGATTATTATAACAACAACAAATTTCTACATAAGACTTTTATCATACACTTCCCATGAATAAGTAATAGTTCATCACACAATCGACGTATAAAGCAAAAACTCTATTAGAAACCAACAAACTATGTTCTCAGTCAACTTTGCAACTACAATTCATCCTCTTTTCAGGAAGGGTCACGTGTCGGAGCCTTTTAAGCAAGTCCACATACTCAACCATCATATAGTCTTCTATGATTGCTAACACTCACCTCATACCCATGAGCAGAACGTTTCAACCTGACACATAGAAAGATAGGGGCTTATAGTTTCGCCTCCCAACATACTCACCTGAAGGGTAATGTCAACAATAATAACTCATGCTATCTATATACAACTCGACATATGTGCCTAGATCTTTCCTCACCACATGATGCTTGCCAAAGGAGAAAAATAAAAAGGAATAGAAGGAAAACTTTGACTCTTTGCATAAAAGTATATACATAAAAGTAAAGGATAGGCCCTTCGCAGAGGGAAGCAGACGTTGTCATGCTCTTATTTGTTTGTATGCTCAATCCCTTAGTGCAAAAGAACGTCACGTTACATTGCCCCTTAAGATGACAACCTTTATTATGCAGTCTGTCGCTTTTATTCTTTGTCATCCAAGTTCGTGCAACACTCAATTTTCTCTTACAGTAAACAATCTCACACTTTTAGAAGCAATTTTTATTTCCTTTTTGCACTGATGACAACTTACTTGAGGGATCTTGCTCAATCCCTAGGTAGGTATGGTGGACACTTGAAAAAGATTTGGGTTTAAGGGGTTTCGGATGCACAAGTAGTATCTCTACTTAGTGCGGAATTTTTGGCTAGCAAAGATAGGGGGCAAGCACCACATGTTAAAGTATCTATGACAATATGACTTCTGTGTGAATATAAACAAACATAAACCATTACGTTGTCTTCCTTGTCCAACGTCAACAATTTTGGCATATAATATTTTGATGAGGGCTCACAATCACAAAAGATTTCTAGGATAGTGTATTTATATGTGAATCTTCCCTTCCCTTATTAATTCTTTCATGAGTTGCGTCACTGACTAATGCTATGCTATGTTTGTCAATCTCTAATAAAAGTTTCTTACCTATACTTTTCCTTATGTGATGCTATCACCTACCATAGGATTAATATATGATCTTATTGATTTATTTCCTTTCTTTTATTTGCTTTCTTTCTCTTTTTCTTTCTTTCTTATTTCTTTTCTTTATTTGCAACATGAAAGTAAAGAAAGTAAAAAACTCAAGCTAAACTTTATTATATAACTTGCACACGATTACAATGATGGACCACTAAACAAACTCACAAATAAAAAAGGGTCGAACCAAACTTTTATTTCATCTAAAGCAAAAAGATCGAACCAAGATGAGTAAAAGCAAAAGGATAGTGGGGTGATATGATACCGGGTCACCTCCCCCAAGCTTGGCGGAAGCCAAGGGGAGTGCCCATACCCGATACTCAGTTCTCCTTTGGTGGTGAAGAAGATGGTGGTGGTGATGAAGAAGAGGCCTTATCCTCAGATTTCCATGGTAGTGATCCACCATCATAAGAGGAAGAGTGAGTCTCATGGGTCCTGCAACTAGCAACCAAACTCATACCTTTAAACCTCGCCTCATATTCAAAGACTTGGTTCTGGAGGTCATAGATCAGGCTTTTGAGGAAGTTGATTTGCTCGTTGAAGGTGAAGACGATTTCCTTCATGGGCTTGCCAGCCACCTTGAGACACGGGAGAGATTCGTGATCATGAGGTGATTGGCATGGAGTCCACGCTCCACCACCCCCTTGCACCAGAAGACATCTTGCTCCAAAGCTTCAAGCCTAGCCTCCACGGTTCCCGTCCCCTTGGGACAGGGCACATCGCGAAGGTGAAGCACCCCCTCATGCATCTCAATGACCTGAGGGTGCTGCACCACCTCCCGCAAATATGGTTGATGGCATTCTTGAAGAACTTGTCCTTGGAGGAGCTAGAAGCAGCCATGGTAGATGGGATCTGATAGAAAACAAGAAGGAAAAAGAGAACAGAGGATTTTCTTCGTGATACGGTGGTTAACAGGTTCGGCAAGTATATATAGATTTTTTTTATCTTGGAGGACAATCATATAGGAGAAAAACGGAGTCCGGAAGGTGCCCCAGGTGGGCACAACCCACCTGGGCGCGCCGGGCATGCTTGGCGCGCCCTGGTGTCTTGTGCCCAGCAAGGGACACTTCCTGGGTGTTTCTTTATTCCCCAAATTCCAAAATTATTCCAAAAGTGACAAACAATATTTTTGCAGATTTTTTGGAGTCTGTTTACTTACCGTACCCCGTACCTCCTTATTTTGACGATTCTGGAGTGTTCTGGAAGGACCCTTTTATGTGTTCTTCCGGTGTCAAAGTTTGGACAATATTGTTTTCAACATTAATAGGCATACCTGAGATATAATGCTTTATTCGTTGTCCGTTGACAACCTTCGGGTTAGTGTCTTCAAAATTATTTATTTTGATGGCTCCAGACCGGTAAACCTCCTCAATGACATAGGGGCCTTCCCATTTTGAGAGGAGTTTGCCTGCAAAGAATCTGAAACGAGAGTTGTACAAAAGAACATATTCTCTGACTTTAAACTCACATTTTTCAATTCTTTTGTCATGCCATCTTTTAACTTTTTCTTTGAATAACTTTGCATTTTCATAAGTTTGGGTTCTCCATTCATCTAATGAGCTTATATCAAATAACCTCTTTTCACCAGCAAGTTTGAAATCATAGTTGAGTTCTTTAACTGCCCAATAAGTTTTATGTTCTAACTCAAGAGGTAAATGACAAGCTTTTCCATAAACCATTTTATAAGGAGACATACCGATAGGATTTTAAAAAGCTGTTCTATAAGCCCAAAGTGCATCATCTAATTTCTTAGACCAGTTCTTCCTAGACCTATTGATAGTCTTTTGCAAAATTAACTTTATTTCTCTATTGCTAAGTTCAACTTGACCACTAGACTGAGGATGATAAGGTGATGCAATTCTATGGTTAAAATCATACTTAGCAAGCATCTTATGAAAAGCACCATGAATAAAGTGTGAACCACCATCAGTCATTAAATATCTAGGGACTCCAAACCTTGGGAAAATAACTTCCTTGAGCATTTTAATAGAGGTGTTGTGATCAGCACTACTGGTTGGAATAGCGTCTACCCATTTAGTAACATAATCAACAGCAACCAAAATATGCGTATACCCATTAGAGGAAGGAAGATGTCCCATGTAATCAAATCCCCAAACATCAAATGGTTCAACATCAAGTGAATATTTCATAGGCATTTCTTGATGCTTACCGATATTACCTATTCTTTGGCATTCATCACAAGATGAGACATACTTACGAGCATCCTTGAAGAGAGTAGGGAAATAAAATCCAGATTGTAATACCTTGTGAGTAGTTCTATCTCTAGCATTATGCCCTCCATAAGCTTCGGAGTGACATTTCCGTAGGATTTGTCCCTATTCATGCTCAGGTACACAATGTCTAATAATACCATCCACTCCTTCTTTATAAAGATGTGGGTCATCCCAAAAGTAATGTCTTAAATCATAGAAGAATTTTTTTGTTTTGTTGGTAAGTAAAGCTAGGTGGCAAATAATTAGCAACAATGTAATTAACATAGTCAGCATACCAAGGAGTACTATTAGCAACATTTATTACAGCTAACTGCTCATCAGGAAAACTATCATCAATAGGTAGTGGGTCATCAAGCACATTTTCAAGCCTAGACAAGTTATCAGCTACGGGGTTCTCAGCTCCTTTTCTATCAATGATATGTAAATCAAATTCTTGTAACAAGAGCACCCAACGAATAAGTCTAGGTTTAGCATCTTTCTTTTCCATAAGATATTTAATAGCAGCATGGTCTGTGTGAACAGTTCCTTTGGAATCAACAATATAAGGTCTAAATTTATCACAAGCAAACACTAATGCTAAGAATTCTTTTTCAGTTGTAGCATAATTTCTTTGAGCACTGTCTAGAGTTTTACTAGCATAATGAATAACATTCAATTTCTTATCAACTCTTTGTCCTAGAACAGCACCAACAACATAATCACTAGCATCACACATAATTTCAAAAGGCAAGTTCCAATCAGGAGGTTGAACAATAGGTGCAGAGATTAAAGCTTTCTTGAGTGTTTCAAAGGCTTCAAGACAATCATCATCAAAAACAAAAGGAATATCCTTTTGCAAAAGATTAGTAAGAGGCCTAGAAATTCTAGAAAAGTCCTTAATAAACCTCCTATAGAAACCAGCATGACCTAGGAAACTACGAATACCTTTGATGTCCTTAGGACATGACATTTTCTCAATTGCATCAGCCTTAGCTTGGTCCACTTCAATACCTCTTTCAAAAAATTTATGACCCAAGGCAATGCCTTCATTAACCATAAAGTGGCACTTCTCCCAGTTCAAGACAAGATTTGTTTGTTCACATATCTGCAGAACTCGATCAAGATTGCTTAAACAATCATCAAAAGACTTCCCAGAAACAGAAAAGTCATCCATGAAGACCTCAACAATCTTTTCTCAAAAATCAGAGAATATAGCCATCATGCATCTTTGAAAGGTAGCAGGTGCATTACATAAACCAAAAGGCATACGTCTATAAGCATAGGTTCCAAAAGGACAAGTAAAAGTGGTCTTTTCTTGATCAGGTTGAGAAACAGGTATTTGTGAGAAGCCAGAATATCCAATAGGTATTTGTGTGCTTAGATAATCTTTCAAGCATTTTATCAATAAAAGGCAAAGGGTAATGATCTTTTCTAGTAGCTTTATTTAATTTTCTGAAATCAATTACCATTCTATAGCATGTAACAATTCTTTGTGGAATAAGTTCATTCTTATCATTGGGAACAACAGTAATATCTCCTTTCTCAACCTGGCAGTCGGGTCGGGTTGGGCCGGGTCGACCTAAACCAAACCCATGCCCGACACTACTATCGGGTGCCTCACCTACCCGCGACCCTACCCATGGGTCTTAAATCGCACCCATGCCCGAACCCGTTGAGCACCCAACGGGTAAAGCAGCAAACAACCTTTTCTTAGTTCCACTGGCATCAGACTCCGCTATTATCACGACAAAAAACAGAGTGGTACGTACTGCGGCGTAGAGACCATTAAGATGTCGAGTGTGTTGGTTCTCTTTTATAGGCACCCATTCCTTCCATTCCTTATTCCCTAGACGAGGTGGTACTAAACTCATACTACCAGCATCGCAGCAGGACTGCCCGTCTGTAGGAGCCAGCGAGAGGTATCTAACATGGGCCAGGTGCTTCTCTTTGCATGTTCATGCTGGCCCATATATGGTTGTATCATTGGGCTGCCAATTGTTTTAACCTTTTTCCTATGCTATGCTTCTCTTTGTACGTGCATGCATGTGGCCGGTGTACCGCTGAGCTGCCAACTTTTTTTGCTTTCATCATTTCTTTGTTGTGGCTTGTAGTACGCTCAAAAAATGCCATCGCTTGTATGTATATGCATGATGATTAAACACGTACAAATTATACCACAGTGTGTATGTGACCCATATTTCATACTAATCGGGTAACCCATGGGCGTAGATCTATGCCCATACCCTGCCCATGACTAATCGGGTTACCCATGGGTCGTACCCATGGGCATAGATGACGACCCATACCCTACCCATTCGGGTCGGGTGCCCATGGGCGTCCGTACCCATGGGTCGAATTGCCGGGTTGAATCCTTTCTTAAGGACACAATGAACATGACTTACCCATCTACCATCAGCTATCGGATAGATTATACTTGCTTCCAGAAGTTTTAATATTTCCGTTCATACCACCTCTTTCATCTTCGGATTTGACCGACGTTGGTGATCAAAAACGGGTTTAGCATCAGCTTCCATATTAATTTTGTGCTGACATAGAGTGGGACTAATGCCCTTTAAATCATCAAGAGTATATCCAATAGCAGCTCGATGCTTCCTTAGAACTTTCAATAATCTTTCTTCTTCATGTTCTGAAAGGTTAGCACTAATAATAACAGGATATATTTTCTTTTCATTAAGAAAAGCATATTTCAAAGTGTCTGGCAATTGTTTTAATTCAAACACAGGATCACCTTTATGTGGAGGAGGACCTCCAAGAGTTTCAATAGGCAAATTATGTTTAAGCAGAGGACGTTGTTCAAATAAAATCTTATCTATTTCATTTCTTTCATGCATATGTAAATCATTCTCATGGTCTAGCAAGTATTGTTCTAAAGGATCAATAGGTGGCACAGCAATAGAAGCAAGACCAATTAATTCATCCATACTAGGCAATTCTTTTTCATGATTATTTCTATTAAACTTGGAAAAATTAAACTCATGAGACTCATCACCAAAGCTAACACCAATAGTTTGTTTCTTGCAAGCTATGTTAGCATTAACTGTGTTCAAGAAAGGTCTACCAAAGATAATGGGACATAAGCCATCTTCTGGGGAACCAAGAACAAGAAAATCAGTAGGATATTTTATTTTCCCACACAAGACTTCAACATCTCTAATAATCCTACAAGGTGATATGGTATCTCTATTTGCAAGTTTAATAATGACATCTATGTCTTCTAACTCTCTAGGTGTTATGTCTTTCCTAATTTCTTGATACAAAGTGTCAGGAATAGCACTCACACTAGCACCCATGTCACATAAACCATGATAACAATGATCTCCTATTTTAACTGAATTGACAGGCGGGCCAACAACTGGTCTATTTTTATCCTTTTTTTGGGTTTGCAATTCTAGCAGCTTCTACACAGAAGTAAATAACATGCCCATCAACATCCTCTTCTAAGAGATCTTTAACCATAGCAACATTAGGTTCTACCCTAATTTGTTCATCTGGTTTAGGTGTTCTAACATAGCTTTTGTTAACCATAGTTGAAACTTTAGCATGTTCCTTTATCCTAACAGGAAAAGGGGGTTTCTCAATATAAGCAGTAGGAACAACTGGATCAACATTATAGAGTATAGTTTCTTCTTTAATTGGTGTTAAGGCATGTCGCTCTCTAAGTAGTTTTGGTGATTGATGACAATGCTTTTGCGGACTAATCGTGTGCGTTGAGTATTTCAGAGATTCATCCTTTGACACGAAACAATTCCTTCCCTTCGGAGCTTTAAGTGCAGACTGTGTAGCTTTTTCGTTTTAGTTTTGGTGGACCTGTTTCGTAGGACTCACCGTACTATCAAGAGGGGGTCCGCATTGGTAAGGCTAGGGTGGAATCAACACGTACACATTCACTTTGCACCCACAGAACCTTCCCGCTTCGATGGAGGATCCCTCGTTGCTTCCGGTGTGGTATTTGGTCCCAACGGTAGTACCGCAGACCCTAGCGGTAGTACCGCTCAAGAGCCACAAGCGGTAGTACCACTCCACAACGGTAGTACCGCCTGGGGCTCTCAGCCATAGTAACGCTGCTGTTCTGAGCTCCTACCGCCTCGACTCGAGGGTATCGCCTCTTGTGTCGGGTTTTGCAGCACTGGCAACGGCAGTAGAGGCGGTAGTACCGCTCCTAAGAGGTAGTACCGTCCCTACCACCGCGGCTAGTACCGCCCTGGGTCTAGATCCTGCTCCGCCTCTGGCATTCCTCGGTCTGCATGGTAGTACCGTGAGGGGGAGCGGTAGTACCACTGACCTCAGCAGTAGTACCGCTCCCCCAGCGGTAGTACCGCTCTGTGCTGGGCTGAATGAGGGTAATGGTTGGATTGTTTTCCCCCTTATAAAAGGATGTATTGTTCTCCAAGTTGACCTACCTCTTTTCCCTCAAGCTCCATTGTTGCTCCAAAGCTCATTTTCGCTCGATCTCTTTCCCTAGCCAATCAAACTTGTTGATTATTTGGGGATTGGTTGAGAAGGCCTGGATCTACACTTCCACCAAGAGAAATTTGATTCCCCCCACTAATCCCTTGCGGATCTTGTTACTCTTGGGTGTTTGAGCACCCTAGATGGTTGAGGTCACCTCGGAGCCATATTCCATTGTGGTGAAGCTCCGTGGTATCATTGGGAACCTCCAATTGAGTTGTGTAGATAGCCCCAACCTTGTTTGTAAAGGTTCGGTCTCCGCCTTCAAAGGCACGAATAGTGGAATCACGACATCTCGCATTTTGTGAGGACGTGAGGAGAATACAGTGGCCCTAGTGGCTTCTTGGGGAGCATTGTGCCTCCACATCGCTCCAACGGAGACGTACTTCCCCTCAAAGGGAAGGAACTTTGGTAACACATCCTCGTCTCCACCAGCTCCGCTGTTGGTTATCTCTCACCTTTATTTGTGCAAGCTCTTATTGTGTTGTATTCCTTGCTTGCTTGTGTGCTTGTTGTTGTTGCATCATATAGGTTGCCCACCTAGTCACATATCTAGACAGCCTACTTTGATGCAAAGTTTAAATTGGTAAAGAAAAGCTAAAAATTGTTAGTTGCCTATTCACCCCCCCCCCTCTAGTCAACTATATCGATCCTTTCAATTGGTATCAGAGCCTCGTCTCTTTATTAAGGACTTTGCCATCCGAAGAGTATGGTTGACATCGTAGATAGTGAGGAGGAGCACCCCGGTGTGATTCCGTCCTCGTCTACGCCGATGGGGGAACCTCGGTCTCACGTGAGGAGTTCAATGTGGCTTTGGACACATTTAAAACCTCCATGACGGCCGAGGTCAAAGGCATTGAGGGAGTCCTGGATTAGGGGTGTAACGCCCCGGATTCGATGTGCCAGGTGTCTGCCAGTTATTCGCCGTCGTTGCCATGTCATGTGCTTGTGTGTTGCACTTTGCCATGTCATCATCTGCATTTCATATCATGTCATCATGTGCATCTCATTTCGCATTCGTGTTCCTCTCATGCATCCGAGCATTTTCCCCGTTGTCCGTTTTGCAATCCGGCACTCCTATGTCTCCCGGCGCCCCCTTTTGCCTCTTTTCGTGTGCGGGTGTTAAACGGTCTCGGAATGGACCGAGGTTTGCCAAGCGGCCTTGGTGTACCACCAGTAGACCGCCTGTCAAGTTTCGTGTCATTCGGAGGTCGTTTGATACTCCAACGGTTAAACGGGTAACCGCAAAGGCCTCTTTTGTCTTGCAGCCCAACACCCCTTCCAAAGTGGCCCAAAGCCCAGCAAACTCCCCTCTATGCTCTCGGTCGTTCGATCACGATCGTGTGGGCGAAAACCGCTCTCCATTTGGAGTCTCCTAGCTCCCTCTACCTATAAATATGTGTGCCTTCCCGAAATTCTCGGTCTAACCCTAGTCTTCCTCTTCCTCGCGCCGCCGGACACATCCTCCCACCGCCCGGACATGTCCGCCACCGCTCCCACCAATCCGGAGCCGCCACCTGTCCCTGCGCCGCCATCCGCGCGCCATGGCTCATGAGGCCCACGGCCGCCCAAGACGCCTGCCTGGCTCGAGCTGGCCGTGCCCGCGCCCGCGCCGCCGGATCCCGCTCCGCCGCCTCCCTGCCCTCCGGTCACGTCGTCGGCGTGCTTGCGCCGCCAGCCGCCTCGGACCCGCGCCGCCGCCTCGACCTCGCCACCCCTCGCCTCGCCGACCGCCGGATCCCGCGCCTCCCCGCCTTCCCGACCGCTTGGAGCCCCTCCCACCGGCGAGTCTCGCCGCCTTCGCCGGACTTCGTCCTCCGCGCTGCCGGCCGTCCCAGATCCGGCCGGGTGCGATGAGATCCACCGGTCCCGAACCAAACACAGCCGCCCCGTCCCCGGATCCGCTCGTCCCGGGTCCGCCCCATCCAATTTCCCCCGAGGTCCAATTTTCACCAAGTCCCCGAATCTGTGACATTATCTTGCCATGTTCATTGCATCGTATCTCTGCATCCGTAACTCCGTTTCGTGTGTGTAATATGTCAAAAAATTCATTGTGAGATGCTTTACATTTCATTCCATTGCACCATGTTCATTTGAGTTCATATTGATTCCTGAATCTTCGTTGCAAGAGTGCTATATGATGTTAACCTGCTGAAACTATTATAACTTGATTATTTGTCATTTTTGTTGCATTTGATGTGTGCATCTTATGAGGTTGATGTCTACATGTGTTTTGATCTATGTCATTCCATATTTGCAGTGGTGCCATACATGTATTTTTGTGAGTCTTGTACTGAGTGCATCAAGCTTGTTAAGTAGGGTACTTGTTGTGGCTGTTTTGCTATGCTGATTCTGTTATATTTTGTTGCTATGTAAACCTGCTGCTACTAGTCATTCTATGCATAATATGGAGATGTTCACTAAGGATGATTTGTTATACATGTCATGCTCTATCCATTCATGCCCCTGGCTGCATTTATGGCCTGCTGTAACTTGTTGTTATCTTGCCTTCAAAGTTGCTAAATAATGTTGTTGTCAGCCTGTTATCATTAAGTTCAATGTTGCCATGATTGTTGCTAGTGATCCATGCACCCTATGAACTTGCTCTTGCCATGCCTAGCTTCACAAACATGTCTTCTTACTGTTGGTTGCCTTGCCATGCCATGTATTGCTCTGTGGTGAGTGGTTCAAGCTCACCAACATGCCTACTTATTGTTGTTCCTGCCATCTATGAATCTGTCATATCATTTGCCATGTTTACATGGGTGCCATCATATTTTCTGTGCCCTTTTGGCTCATAGTCAGTAAATAACTTTTGTTCTATGCAATTAGTAGATTCATTCCATGCCTTTTTTGCCATGATAAGTTCCTGTAGCATGTTGTTTGATAGCTCTAAACATTGCAACCTGATGTTATTTCTGCAAGGTCTGAAACTGTTAGTATTTGTAATCTTGCCATGTCATTTTTAGCATGTTATAGTGATTTATGGAGATAGCTCAGTGTTCATGTTTTGTCATGCTTTACCTTTACTTCATGCCCATGCCTTATGTTTTCACGTTGAGATGCTGTAGCATGTTGTTTTGATGCTTGCAATATGCCTAGTTGCTGTTTTGGACAACTTGTCCTTTAAACTTGTATAGTGTATGTGTTGAACCGTTGCTCCGTTTTGAGTGTGCTCTATATGAAACTTGCTTGATTTTGCATGTAGTTTCATATTAACATGTTGCATCCTTGTTTTGAGGTGTTTGCTTGATGTTTGTTTGCATTTTGCATCAATGCCATGCTTAACTTGTTTTGCTCATATCTTCTAGGCCATAGCTCCGAATTAAATGCACTTTATATGTAACTTGACTAGAATTTCATGTAGTTCATCGTGGTGCATCTTTCTTATCAAGCCTCCCAAATTTCCATGAACCTCTGACCTTTGTTACCCTTCCTAGTAGACCATTGTATGGCTATGTTACCGCTTTGCTCAGCCCCTCTTATAGCGTTGCTAGTTGCAGGTGAAGATGAAGATTGCTCCATGTTGGATTATGTTTATGTTGGGATATCACAATATCTCTTATATTATTAATGCATCTATATACTTGGTAAAGGGTGGAAGGCTCGGCCTTATGCCTGGTGTTTTGTTCCACTCTTGCCGCCCTAGTTTCCGTCATATCGGTATTATGTTCCCGGATTTTGCGTCCCTAACGCGGTTGGGTGATTTATGGGACCCCCTTGACAGTTCGCTTTGAATAAGACTCCTCCAACAAGGCCCAACCTTGGTTTTACCATTTGCCTCACCACCACCTATTTTCCCTTGGGAGTAATTAACCCAAGGGTCATCTTTATTTAGCCCCCCCGGGCCAATGCTTGTCTAAGTGTTGGCCCGAACCGAGCCGCCTGCGGGGCCACCGCAGGGAAACTCGAGGCCTGGTTTTACTCGTAGCATGTCTCATCCGGTGTTGCCCTGAGAACGAGATATGTGCAGCTCCTATCGGGATTGTCGGCGCATCGGGCGGCTTTGCTGGTCTTGTTTTATTACTGTCGAAATGTCTTGTAGCCGGGATTCCGAGACTGATCGGGTCTTCCCGGGGAGAAGGAATATCCTTCGTTGATCGCGAGAGCTTATCATGGGCTATGTTGGGACACCCCTGCAGGGTTTGAACTTTCGAAAGTCGTGCCCGCGGTTATGTGGCAGATGGGAATTTGTTAATATCCGGTTGTAGCAAACTTGAAATAAACTCTTCTAAAATACACCAATTGTGTGCGTAACCATGCGTGTCTCTTTTCGGGGTTGATCGAGAGGAGAACACGGTTTCTTGGGTTATGTTTGACGTAAGTAGGAGTTCAGGATCACTTCTTGATCATTGCTAGCTTCACGACCGTTCCGCTTGCTCTCTGCTCGCTCTTTTTTGCGTTGGTTAGCCACCATATATGCTTAGCCGCTGCTGCAACCTCACCACTTTACCCCTTCCTTTCCCATTTAAGCTTTGCTAGTCTTGATACCCATGGTAATGGGATTGCTGAGTCCTCGTGGCTCACAGATTACTACACCAACAGTTGCAGGTACAGGTTTTGCGATGATCTTGACGCGAGAGCGGTGTTACTGTTTTGGAGTTCTTCTTTTGCTTCTTCGATCAGGGGTTAGGTTCCAGGTCGGCAGCCTGGGCTAGCAGGGTGGATATTGTTTGAGTTTCTGTTTATGATTCATCCGTAGTCGGATGTTGATCTTGTATGTTGTATTGTTGTATTCATGTGACATTGTATGTCTTGGTTGTATCCCCATCTATTATGTAATGTTGATGTAATGATATCCACCTTGCAAAAGCATTTCAATATGCGGGTCTATCCTTGGTGGGACCGTCGAGTTCCTTTTGGATAGGGTCGCATATTGGGCGTGACAAGTTGGTATCAGAGCCTCGACCGACCCTAGGACCCCTTGATTGATCGTGTAGTTTGGCCGTTGTCGAGTCTATAAAAAAACTATTTTCGGAGTCTAGTTATATCGGAGAGTAGGAATTCTTTTTACTCCTCAGTCCCTTCGTCGCTCTGGTGAGGAATCTTGACGTAGGTGTTTTGAATTACTCCTCTTCCCCTTCAAATTTTTTTCTTTAGGATCACGCAGTTGGTTTTTCGATCGTTGTTCCTCAGCTCTTTGCATCCGGTGCATTTCTCATCAAGTTGACTCGAGCCTCTTCATCTTTGCATTCAATCCTCGGTTGTTTTTTTTTCCACCGCCCACCCTTTTCCTTCTCGGAACCGGAGTCCGTAATCGAGTATCCATCATACTCGTGTGAAGTCTTTGCCTTTCTTTCCTCAATGATTTCAATCGGTGTTGTCTCTTCAAGATATTCGTCATTTCCCCTCCCGAGTTGCCTTTGTTTTTTCCCGCCCACCCACCCTTTTTCTTCCCGGAGTCTGACTCTCTCTCGACCAGCTATCTCATTCGTGCGGAACCTCTTCAGTCTTTTGTAAATTATCTCAACCGGTGAATTCTCGTTTTGTATGACATTCTTCATCTCTTTTCTTCTCCGGTGGACTCAATTCAAGTTTTTCGGGTTAATCATATTCTATTCCTTCGAAGTGTTCTCTTTGCTCGTTCGCCTCTCGCCAGTTTATCATTCCGGAGTTCGGAAGACATATCAGGAGATTCCTCTGTGTTCTAATTAATTCGAGGTTGTCACCTCATTCAAATATTTCAATTGTTCTGGTGCATCATCTATCTATTCAACATCCTTTGTCAACGGTGTTATCTCTTCAGTGGTCCCTAACCCACAGGTCTTTTCCCAGGATCTTACCTGACTCTTCTAATTTCCCCGGAGCTATTCTCTAATTCTTTTCAAAGTGTGATGTAAGAATGGATCCCATCAGTCACTTGCCTTCTCCAAGATCTCTTTCAAATCATTTCATTGTTGCCTCAACCTCTTCGCTTTTCGTTTCCCGGAGTGCCTTAACAATTTTGGTGGTGTTTCTCGTCATCATTTGAAGACCGAAGAAGAGTTCCTTCTAAATCTTGTCCATTCTCCCGGAGATTCATGGTGATAGCTCGATGTTATCCTATCTAATTGTTTCCAGTCGTGCAATTCTTTTCATCCATCCGGAGTATTTCAGGAGTTGCTTTTCTGTTCCGATTATCCGGAGGCCTCCATTTCAGAAGATTTCCTCGTCCCAAGTTTTCAGCTTCGTTCTCTCAATTATTCTATATCCGTGCCCTTTCGTTCGCCTCAATATTATCCCGGTGCTTCGTTCAAGTATTCTTCAATCAGTTCGCGATCTCTTCGCTCTTTTGCATCTAAATACCCTCTAGCTTATTGGTTCTTCTAATTCTTCCCGGTGATTCATTCTCTTTCATCAGTCATTTTCGAATTCTTACGGTGGTTCGTTCAAGATTCTTTTTCCTTGATTATCACTTTAATTCATTCGTTCTTTCGAATCCTACCTGTGGTTCATGAAGATTTTCTCAAGTTTTGTGCTATATTTTCCCCTTAATCATTTTCAAGAAGAATAAGTAGTATGCAAAATCCATTGTTTGTCATCAATTTAATTTGATGAAGGATAAGCATACAATAAATCTTATTCTTATTTCATCCAAGTGAGTAATCCCTTCCTTTGGAGTTTGTTCTTAATGAATAAATTCTAGTTCCAAGTGTTTTTCATCTTTTCTTTCCCGGAGTTCAAAGTTTCCTCGGCCTTTTCGTCAGAACCTCCATCTAAATCACCACAAGGCTCATCTTATTCTTTCTTCCTTCATTCTATCTCATCATCCTTTTTGTTACCGGAGTTCTTCATGGTGGTTCTTCATGATTTAATTCATTCTTCAAAAGTTCATCAAGATTCTTGTTGCTGGAGTTCAAGTATCTTTCTTCTCGCGTCTTGAAGTGTAATTAATTCTCATATTCTTTTGAAGTGGAGTTTTGCATTTCTTCGTTCTTCTCAGCTATCCAATCATTTTCGTTTGTGGCCGGTTATCACCTTATGATCTTGAGATGTTACCTATAAGACCACAACAAGCTATTTCTTTTTGTTGTTGAATTTCCAACAACTCCATTCAATCCTTCCTTCTAAGTTCTTTTCATTCAATTATTTCAATTCTTCCAGAGGCATTGCGTTGCTTATGTCGTCAAGTGTCATTCCATCTTGTGAAGTTCGTGTTCTATTCTTTCCTTGTTTAGTCGGTGTGCTGCCTAAATCCTTTCAGTCTTATTCGTTTCTTATCTCATTCTAAACGGAGTGGTTTCATAGCCTATCTGATTCCGTGAGCATTTGATTCTCGTCATTGTCGTCGTTCCTCTCTTCTTATCGAGTGCTCTCGATTCTCTATTCATCTTCTCTCTTGCGTTCTTGTTTCACCTCATCCCTTTTCCCTTCCATCTCGGTCCTAAGATCTCGGGACGAGATCTCTTGTTAGTGGAGGAGTGTTGTAATGCCCCGGAGTCGATGCGCCAGGTGTCTGCCAGTTATTCGCCGTCGTTGCCATGGCATGTGCTTGCGTGTTGCACTTTGCCATGTCATCATCTGCATTTCATATCATGTCATCATGTGCATCTCATTTCGCATTCGTCTTCCTCTCATGCATCCGAGCATTTTCCCCGTTGTCCGTTTTGCAATCCGGCACTCCTATGTCTCCCGGCGCCCCCTTTTGCCTCTTTTCATGTGCGGGTGTTAAACGGTCTCGGAATGGACCGAGGTTTGCCAAGCGGCCTTGGTATACCACCGGTAGACCGCCTGTCAAGTTTCGTGTCATTCGGAGGTCGTTTGATACTCCAACGGTTAACCGGGTAACCGCAAAGGCCTCTTTTGTCTTGCAGCCCAACACCCCTTCCGAAGTGGCCCAAAGCCCATCAAACTCCCCTCTATGCTCTCGGTCGTTCGATCACGATCGTGTGGGCGAAAACCGCTCTCCATTTGGAGTCTCCTAGCTCCCTCTACCTATAAATATGTGTGCCTTCCCGAAATTCTCGGTCTAACCCTAGTCTTCCTCTTCCTCGCGCCACCGGACACATCCTCCCACCGCCCGGACATGTCCGCCACCGCTCCCCGCCAATCCGAAGCCGCCACCTGTCCCTGCGCCGCCGTCCGCCCCGCCGCGCCCATGAGGCCACCACGGCCGCCCGCTGGCTTCCTGGCCCGAGCCGCCCGTGCCCAGCGCCCGCGCCGGATCCCGCTCCGCCGCCTCCCTGCCTTCCGGTCATGTCGTCGGCGTGCTTTGCCGCCCGCCGCCTCGGACCGCGCCGCCGCCTCGACCTCGCCGCCCCTCGCCTCGCCGACCGCCGGATCCCGCGCCTCCCCGCCTTCCCCGACTGCTCGGAGCCCCTCCCGCCGGCGAGTCTCGCCGCCGCCGCCGGCCTTCCCAGATCCGGCCGGGTGGGATGAGATCCACCCGGTCTCGAACCAAACACAGCCGCCCCGTCCCCGGATCCGCTCGTCCCGGGTCCGCCCCGTCCAATTTCCCCCGAGGTCCAATTTTCACCAAGTCCCCGAATCT
Source organism: Aegilops longissima (assembly GCA_021605205.1). Lineage (NCBI taxonomy): Eukaryota > Viridiplantae > Streptophyta > Magnoliopsida > Poales > Poaceae > Aegilops > Aegilops longissima. Next base: position 104,984,970 of record CM038677.1, on the reverse strand, counting down.
GTGACATTATATTGCCATGTTCATCGCATCGTATCTCTGCATCCATAACTCTGTTTCGTGCGTGTAATATGTCAAATTGTTCATTGTGAGATGCTTTACATTTCATTCTATTGCACCATGTTCATTTGAGTTCATCTTGATGCCTGAATCTTCGTTGCAAGAGTGCTATATGATGTTAACCTGCTGAAACTATTATAAATTGATTATTTGTCATTTTTGTTGCATTTGATGTGTGCATCTTATGAGGTTGATGTCTACATGTGTTTTGATCTATGTCATGCCATCTTTGCAGTGGTGCCATACATGTATTTTTGTGAGTCTTGTACTGAGTGCATCAAGCTTGTTAAGTAGGGTACTTGCTGTTGCTGTTTTGCTAGGCTGATTCTGTTATATTTTGTTGCTATGTAAACCTGCTGCTACTAGTCATTCTATGAATAATCTGGAGATGTTCACTAAGGATGATTTGTTATACATGTCATTCTCTATCCATTCATGCCCCTGGCTGCATTTATGGCCTATTGTAACTTGTTGTTATCTTGCCTTCAAAGTTGCTAAATAATGTTGCTGTCAGCCTGTTATCATTAAGTTCAATGTTGCCATGATTGTTGCTAGTGATCCATGCACCCTATGAACTTTCTCTTGCCATTCCTAGCTTCACAAACATGTATTCTTACTGTTGGTTTCATTGCCATGCCATGTATTGCTTTGTGGTGAGTGGTTAAAGCTCACCAACATGCCTACATTAATGTTGTTCCTGACATCTATGAATCAGTCATATCATTTGCCATGTTTACATGGGTGCCATCATATTTTCTGTGCCCTTTTGTCTCATGGTCAGTAAAGAACTTTTGTTCTATGCAATTAGTAGATTCATGCAATGCCTTTGTTTGCCATGATAAGTTCCTGTAGCATGTTTTTTGATAGCTCTAAACATTGCAACCTGATGTTATTTCTGCAAGGTCTGAAACTGTTAGTATTTGTAATCTTGCCATGTCATTTTGAGCATGTTATAGTGATTTCTGGAGATAGCTCAGTGTTCATGTTTTGTCATGCTTTACCTGTACTTCATGTTGTTTTGATGCTTGCAATATGCCTAGTTGCTGTTTTGGACAGCTTGTCCTTTAAACTTGTGTAGAGTGTATGTGTTGAACCGTTGCTCCGTTTTGAGTGTGCTCTATATGAAACTTGCTTGATTTTTCATGTAGTTTCATATTAACATGTTGCATCCTTGTTTTGAGGTGTTTGCTTGATGTTTGTATGCATTTTGCATCAATGCCATGCTTAACTTGTTTTGCTCATATCTTCTAGGCCGTAGCTCCGAATTAAATGAACTTTATATGTAACTTGACTAGAATTTCGTGTAGTTCATCATGGTGCATCTTAACTTGCTGTTTAACAACTAGAACATAAGGTTTATTCAGATCTGGACCAATTTCGAAATTTGCATATGAGGACTTACCGGAATTGTTCTATGTTGTTTCCGGCCTCATTTAAACTTGCTTTGATGTGCTGCTCTTGTTTCCATCATCTCTTGCCATGAGTAGCTTCATGTAGGCATTGCCATGCATCATACTTGTTTGAGTATCATGCCTTGTTCATGTGTGGTTTGTTTACCTTGTCGTGTGCTTCTCTCGATAGTTCCCGTTTCGTTGCGATCGTGAGGATTCGTTCGTCTACGCTTGGTTCGTCTTCGTGGCTTCATCTTCTTCATGGACTCGTTCTTCTTCCTAGCGGGATTTCAGGCAAGATGACCGCCACCTTGGATCTCATTACTATCATTGCTATGCTAGTTGCTTCATTCTATCGCTATGCTGCACTACCTACCACTTGCTTATCAAGCCTCCCAAATTTCCATGAACCTCTGACCTTTGTTACCCTTCCTAGCGAACCATTGTATGGCTATGTTACCGCTTTGCTCAGCCCCTCTTATAGTGTTGCTAGTTGCAGGTGAAGATGAAGATTGCTCCATGTTGGATTATGTTTATGTTGGGATATCACAATATCTCTTATATTATTAATGCATCTATATACTTGGTAAAGGGTGGAAGGCTCGGCCTTATGCCTGGTGTTTTGTTCCACTCTTGCCGCCCTAGTTTCCGTCATATCGGTATTATGTTCCCGGATTTTGCGTCCCTAACGCGGTTGGGTGATTTATGGGACCCCCTTGACAGTTCGCTTTGAATAAGACTCCTCCAGCAAGGCCCAACCTTGGTTTTACCATTTGCCTCACCACCACCTATTTTCCCTTGGGATTAATTAACCCAAGGGTCATCTTTATTTAGCACCCCGGGCCAATGCTTGTCTAAGTGTTGGCCCGAACCGAGCCGCCTGCGGGGCCACCGCAGGGAAACTCGAGGCCTGGTTTTACTCGTAGCATGTCTCATCCGGTGTTGCCCTGAGAACGAGATATGTGCAGCTCCTATCGGGATTGTCGGCGCATCGGGCGGCTTTGCTGGTCTTGTTTTATTACTGTCGAAATGTCTTGTAGCCGGGATTCCGAGACTGATCGGGTCTTCCCGGGGAGAAGGAATATCCTTCGTTGATCGCGAGAGCTTATCATGGGCTAAGTTGGGACACCCCTGCAGGGTTTGAACTTTCGAAAGCCATGCCCGCGGTTATGTGGCAGATGGGAATTTGTTAATATCCGGTTGTAGCAAACTTGAAATAAACTCTTCTAAAATACACCAACTGTGTGTGTAACCGTGGGTGTCTCTTTTCGGGGTTGATCGAGAGGAGAACACGGTTTCTTGGGTTATGTTTGACGTAAGTAGGAGTTCAGGATCACTTCTTGATCATTGCTAGCTTCACGACCGTTCCGCTTGCTCTCTGCTCGCTCTTTTTTGCGTTGGTTAGCCACCATATATGCTTAGCCGCTGCTGCAACCTCACCACTTTACCCCTTCCTTTCCCATTTAAGCTTTGCTAGTCTTGATACCCATGGTAATGGGATTGCTGAGTCCTCGTGGCTCACAGATTACTACACCAACAGTTGCAGGTACAGGTTTTGCGATGATCTTGACGCGAGAGCGGTGTTACTGTTTTGGAGTTCTTCTTCTGCTTCTTCGATCAGGGGTTAGGTTCCAGGTCGGCAGCCTGGGCTAGCAGGGTGGGTATTGTTTGAGTTTCTGTTTATGATTCATCCATAGTCGGATGTTGATCTTGTATGTTGTATTGTTGTATTCATGTGACATTGTATGTCTTGGTTGTATCCCCATCTATTATGTAATGTTGATGTAATGATATCCACCTTGCAAAAGCGTTTCAATATGCGGGTCTATCCTTGGTGGGACCGTCGAGTTCCTTTTGGATAGGGTCGCATATTGGGTGTGACAAGGGGGTATCCGGACAGCCGGACTATATCCTTTGGCCGGACTGTTGGACTATGAAGATAAAAGATTGGAGACTTCATCCCGTGTCCGGTTGGGACTCTCTTGGCGTGGAAGGCAAGCTTGGCGATACGGATATGTAGATCTCCTTCTGTTGTAACCGACTCTGTGTAACCCTAGCCCCCTCCGGTGTCTATATAAACCGGAGGGTTTAGTCCGTAGGATAACAAGAATCATACCATAGGCTAGCTTCTAGGGTTTAGCCTCTACGATCTCGTGGTAGATCAACTCTTGTAATACTCATATTCATCAAGATCAATCAAGCAGGAAGTAGGGTATTACCTCCATAGAGAGGGCCCGAACCTGGGTAAACATTATGTCCCTTGCCTTCTGTTACCATCCGCCTTAGACGCACAGTTCGGGACCCCCTACCCGAGATCCGCCGGTTTTGACACCGACATTGGTGCTTTCATTGAGAGTTCCACTGTGTCGTCGCTGCAAGGTTCGATGGCCCCTTCGATCATCGACAACAATGCAGTCCAGGGTGAGGTTTTCCTCCCCGGACAGATCTTCGTGTTCGGCGGCTTCACACCGCGGGCCAACTCATTTGGCCATCTAGAGCAGATCGAAAGCTACCCCCTGGCCATCAGGTCAGGTTTGGAAACTTGAATTACACTGCCGATATCCGTGGAGACTTGATCTTCGACGGGTTCGGGCCCATGCCAGGTGTGTCGCACGATCATGACGAGCACGATATAGCTCTGCCATCGGACGGTGTTCGGGAGATCACGCCGAAGAACTACTCCGCCTCTAGTCCGGAGCAGATCGCGCCATCCGAGGACGGGAGGATAGACTCCACCACGGAGGCCGCGCCCACAGTGGCGATAGAGCCGAATACTGACCTTACCCCTCACGAGAGCCGTGTCGCCGAACTGCTGGACTTGTCCTCGGCCACGGACTCCATACCACTCGCGCCCATACCTATCGAATCCGATTGGGTGCCGATCATGGAGTTCACATCCGCAGATATCTTTCAGCACTCTCCCTTCGGCGACATACTGAACTCATTGAAATCTCTCTCCTTGTCCTGAGAACCTTGGCTGAACTATGTCCGGGTAGAGTGGGATGTAGACGACGAAGAAATTCAATCCCCACCCACCACCCACTTAGTAGCCACTGTCGATGATTTAACCGACATGCTCGACTTCGACTCCGAAGACATCGATGGTATGGACACCGATGCCGGAGGCGAACTGGAGCCACTGCCCACAGGGCACTGGACCGCCACCTCATCATATGATATATACATGGTGGACACACCCAAAGAAGGCAATAGCAACAAGACAACGGAGGATGACCCCTCCAAGAAGCAACCCCAGCGTCAACGTCAGCGGTGCTGCTCTAAGTCTCGCCACAGCAAAAACGGTGATACCGGCACAGGAGATAACAGCACTCCGGACAGTGCCGAAGATGATGACAATCCCCTCCAGAATGATCAAGAGCCGGAGGATGACCAAGCCAGCCCTCCTAAGAGAGCGGCAGAGAGAGAAACGGAGGACGACAATTATATGCCACCCTCCGAAGACGAAGTGAGCCTCGACGATGAAGAATTCGTCATGCCTGAGGATCACATCGAGCAGGAGCGCTTCAAGCGCCGGCTTATTGCCACAGCAAACAGCCTGAAGAAAAAGCAGCAACAACTTCGAGCTGATCAGGATCTGCTAGCAGATAGATGGGCTGAAGTCCTTGCAGCTGAGGAGTACGAACTCGAACGCCCTTCCAGAGGTCACCCCGCGTTCGATGCGGCTGATCGGCCACCCCGTGGCCGAGATAAAGAGGCATTACGGCCTGAAAATCAGCCTGCACCCCGCCGCCATTCAAACAAACATACCAAGGCAACGGGAAACACGCGAGACCTGCGAGACGTATTGGAAGACAGGGCAAGACATGGTAGATCGATCTATGGATCACGGGGCCGTGCCCCTACAAGGGACGGTGACCGCCTCGCCGGATACAGTAAAAGCAATTCCGGACGGGCTGAATACAGCATGCAGGACTCATACGTGCTACGTCGCGACATAGCCCAGCACAGAGGCACGGCACACCCCCAATGCTTCACCAATGAAGTAATGGAGCATGAATTCCCAGAAGGTTTCAAACATGTAAACATCGAGTAATATGATGGTACAACAGATCCCGCTGTATGGATCGAGGACTTCATCCTCCACATCCACATGGCCCGTGGTGATGATCTACATGCCATCAAGTACCTCCCGTTAAAACTCAAAGGACCAGCTCGGCATTGGCAGAATAGCCTGCCAGCAGACTCCGTCGGCTGTTGGGAGGATCTGGAAGACGCATTTCTCGACAATTTCCAGGGCACTTATGTGCGACCACCAGACACCGATGACCTGAGCCACATAATTCAGCAGCCAGGGGAACCGGCCAGGAAATTCTGGACACGGTTGCTAACAAAGAAAAACCAAATTGTCGATTGTCCGGATGCAGAAGCCCTAGCGGCATTCAAGCACAACATCCGTGACGAGTGGCTCGCCCGGCACCTCGGTCAGGAAAAGCTGAAATCAATGGCAGCCCTCATGACACTCATGACCCGCTTTTGCGCGGGAGAGGATAGCTGGCTGGCTCATAGCAATAACATATCAAGGAACCTTGGCACTTCGGATACCAAGGACAGCAACGACAGGTCACATCGCAGCAAACACAAGCGCCGCAGCAACGGTGATAACACCGAGGGCACGGCAGTCAATGCCGGATTCAGAGGCTCTAAATCCGGTCAGCGGAAAAAGCCATTAAAAAGAAGTACTCCGAGCCCATCCAGTTTGGATCGCGTACTCGATCGCTCGTGTCAAATACACGGCACCCCCGATATGCCAGCCAATCACACCAACAGAGAATGTTGGGTGTTCAAGCAGGCCGCAAGATAAATACCAAGACAAGGACAAGGGCTGCACAATGATGACGAGGAGGAGCCCCGGCCGCCGAACACGGGAGGACAGAAGAGGTTCCCCCGACAAGTGAGGACACTAAACATGATATACACAACCCACATCCCCAGAAGGAAACGGAAGGTGCACTAAGGGACGTATACGCGATGGAGCCCGTCGCCCCGAAGTTCAACCCATGGTCCTCTTGTCCGATCACATTTGATCGTAGGGACCACCCCACGAGTATCCGTCATGGCGGATCCGCCGCATTGGTCCTAGACCCAATCATCGACGGATATCACCTCACTTGAGTCCTTATGGACGGTGGCAGCAGCCTGAACCTGCTTTACCAGGATACAGTGCGCAAAATGGGTATAGACCCCTCGAGGATCAAACCCACCAAAACGACCTTTAAAGGCGTTATCCCAGGTGTAGAGGCCCATTGTATGGGCTCAATCACACTGGAAGTGGTCTTCGGATCTCCGGACAACTTCCGAAGCGAGGAGTTAATCTTCGATATCGTCCCGCTCATGCAGGCTATCACGCGACCGCTCGGTGCACCGTGATTTGCAAGATTCAATGCGGTACCGCATTACGCATACCGAAGCTCAAGATACCAGGACCTAGAGGGGTCATCACACCAATGGAAACACGAACGCCGCTCCGACAGGGGAGCACATCGCGGCCCTCGCAGCAGAAGCCCAAAGCAGCCTTTTGAGGCAATCCACCAGTTCGGCGATCAAGCCCCCGGACACCGTCAAGCGCGTCCGGAATGACCGGCAACGGGATCGCCTGGCACGCTCAGAGCTCGCCTAGCAATTCGGCCCCCGCCCTAGTCTTAGTACAACGGCAAAGTCTGTCCCACTTGTGCATAATTACGCATTGAAAATACCATGGGTGTAGGCGGGGGCACGATCACGGCATGTCCCACAATGCGGTTTAACCGCACTAGGGGCTTACTACCTTCATCACTCTCTCTCTCTCTTTTTCAGGACTCTACTCTCTGGAAGCCTTGTCCGGCAGTACGATAGCCGAACACATGATACAACACCCAAGGAGGCAGGAAGCTACGTCGTACAAACGGAATCCCCATGTGGTCTCTGATAACGAGCTAAATACATGTTTTAAGATACCAGTCCGCATCTTGCCCTTGGATGGGACATGTCAAATAGTCCTATTGTTTGCTTAGCGACCATTTGTATCATTGTGCTTTAACGGAAAATTCGAATCTGAGCCCGAGCTCATCTGCACCTGCGCTCACGAAAAAAATCAAAATAAATACTAGAAAAATTCAAAAAATTCCAAAAAATATTTGGGTGGTGGACAATTTGATCGTGAGTGCGCTCCAATTTTGAAAACATTTGAACTTCATGCAGCTCTCAGCAAAAAAGACAAATCGGAGGTCTGTAAAAATGTGTACTGTTCATATACTGTTCTAGTCTGATTTGTCTTTTTTTCTGAGAGCTGCACAGAAGTCCAAATGTTTTGAAAATTGGAGGGTACCTCATGCATCAAATTTTCTACCACCCAAATTTGTTTTGGAATTTTTTGAATTTTGCTGAATTTTTTACGAATTTTTTTTGACCAGGTGCAGATGCACCCGGGCACCGAAATGCCGTCCTCTGCTTTAACGCATCTCTTAAATAAACAATGCATAGTACTAGTCTATTATTGCATTCTATATTCTTTCATATATGTGCTTATCTATGAAAACCAGCACCCGTACACTGTGGTACGGCAAATACGCCAGGGGCTTCCGTATACCCCATAATTCGGCGTGAGAAGTCCGAACACTTTCGACAGTGCGGCACCCCAAACTTATACCATTATATGCATCAGCTCCGAATCATGTCATGGGTCAATAGTTGGGTTTGCCCGGCTCCCATGTTTTGGTACCTTACGTTCCGCTATATCGGCAAAGGTAGCACTGGGAGAACTACTGCGATTGTGCCCTGGTTCTTCCGGCCGAGCACCTCAGTAGAGAAAGCTAAAACTGACTGTCATGATGAGGCGAGAGCTGGTCGCTGTTCGAGAGGTCTCAAGTCCCTAAAGACTTTTCCCGCTTCGGGCGAGGAGCTGGCCTTGTCCAGCTTAGGCGTGTATGGCACCCCAAATTCGGCTTTCCGAAGACTAGGGGCTTCGCCAAAATTTAAAATTGTAGACTTCTATGGCTAAGTGAGAGCAATAAAGCATTATAGTCCGATTGCCTGGTTCGTTGCGCTGAACACCTCCCTCAAAGGACCCAAGAATGGGAAAAAGAGTGCTCAGATTCATCCTGAACACCCCAGCACTAGTTGCATGGGGGCAGAAGCCAACGACTAGCAACTCTCAGAATTTATAAACGGCCGCACAGAAGGTAATATTTTAAATACAAAAGCGTTGCAGAACGAACATGAACTATTTTTCATGAACACAAGGATCACGAGCAAGTTCATTCAAAGATTACATCTTTGGTACATTCGTCCGCCATGAGACGGGCACCCTTCAGGACACTTTCATAATACATTTCGGGGTGGCGATGCTCCTTGCCCTGCGGCGGCCCCTCCTTCACCAGCTTTTCGGCGTCCATCTTCGCCCAGTGCACCTTTGCACAGGCAAGAGCCCTATGTGCACCTTCGATGCAGATGGACCGCTTGATGACTTCCAGCCGTGGGCAAGCATCTACGAGCCGCCTCACTAGGCCGAAGTAGCTGCGGGAAGGGAGCCGCCAGGCCACATCCGGACTATAAGGCCCCTCATGGCCTGTTCGGCCGCCTTGTGGAGCTCAACCAGTTGCTTCAGTTGGTCGCTCACGGGCATCGGGTGTTCGGTCCCAGTATACTGAGACCAGAACAACTTCTCTGTCGAGCTTCCCTCCTCGACTTGATAGAACTCCGCAGCGTCAGACACACTGCAGGGCAGATCTGCGAACGCTCCTGGAGAGCTCCGAACTCGGGTAAGTAAAAGAAAATTTTCTTTCGCACATCTACTTTGCATAATGAATGCCTTACCCGCCGCTATCTTCTTCACCGCCTCAACTTCCTGGAGGGCCTTATGGGCTTCGGCCTTGGCATTTTTTGCACTTTCGAGGGACTGGGCAAGCTCGGACTCTCGCATCCTCGAGTCAAGCTCCAGGGACTCATGCTTCTTGATGAGCACACGAGCTCTTGCTACACCTCACCTACACAGGCTTCGTGTCTTTCTCGCCAAGGCGCCTTGGCCGCTTTGTTTTCGGCCTTGGACATCGCCTTCTTGAGGGTCGCCACTTCGGTCGTGGCCCCTGGCAAAATTCATGATGATCCGATTATCCTGCAACCAAATCTTTCTTTTTTCATATTGACAAGGTATTGCTTACCTTTGTTCTCCTCGAGCTGCCTCTTGGCAAGGCCGAGCTCTTCCTTGGATCGCTCCAGGTCCTGCTGTAGTGCGGCGACCTCCGCAGTATGTGCGGCAGCAGCCAGTAGTGAAGCCTGCAGATTCACATAGACATACTATAATTAGACTCCTACGATTATTACTCGATCCTATATTCGGCTTTTCTTCGCGAACGCCAAACAGATCATCAGGGGCTACTGTCTGTGCGGTGATATTTCCCTATAATTTAATTACTTACCTCAAAGCCTGTTAGGAGGCTCGCGCAAGCTTCAGTTAGTCCGCTTTTGTGTCACGCCCAAGATGCGACCCTATCCTAACGGAACTCGAAGGTCCCACCAAGGATAGAAGCGCATCTTGAAGACGCTTTTGCAAGGTGGATATCATTACATCAACATTACATAATAGTGGGGATACATACATAAGGCATAAATGCCACAAGAATACATCAACATCATACATGAGAACAACATCCGACTACGGATGAAACATAAACAGAAACTCAAACGACATCCACCCTGCTAGCCCAGGCTGCCGACCGGAACCTATCCCCGATCAAGAAGCGTAAGAAGAACTCCAAAAACAAGTAACATCGCTCTCGCCATGATCATCGCATAAACCTGTACCTGCAACTGTTGGTGTAGTAAACTGTGAGCCATGAGGACTCAGCAATCCCATTACCATGGGTATCAAGACTAGCAAAGCTTAATGGGAAAGGAAGGGGTAAAGTGGTGAGGTTGCAGCAGCGACTAAGCATGATATGGTGGCTAACATACGCAAATAAGAGCGAGAAGAGAAGCAAAAGGAACGGTCGTCAACTAGTAATGATCAAGAAGTGATCCTCAACTCCTACTTACGTCAAACATAACCCAAAACCGTGTTCACTTCTCGATCAACCCCGAAAAGAGACACTCACGGTTACGCACACGGTTGGTGTATTTTACAAGAGTTTACTTCAAGTTTACTACAACCGGATATTAACAAATTCCCATCTGCCACATAACCGCGGGCACGGCTCTCGAAAGTTTATACCCTACAGGGGTGTCCCAACTTAGCCCATGATAAGCTCTCGCGATCAACGAAGGATATTCCTTCTCCCGGGAAGACCCGATCAGTCTCGGAATCCCGGTTTACAAGACATTTCGACAATGGTAAAACAAGACCAACAAGACCTCCCGGCGTGCGACACCACGATAGTAGCCACAGATCTCGCCTCGAGCCACGACCGGATGAGCAGTCCGTTACAACTAAAACCAGGCCTCGAGTTTCCCGAGGAGGCGCAAAAGGTTTCTAGTTCGGACCAACACTTAGACAAGCATTGGCCCGGGGGGGCTAAAATAAAGATGACCCTTGGGTTAATTACTCCCAAGGGAAAGGTATAGGTGGTAGGCAAATGGTAAAACCAATGTTGGGCCTTGCTGGAGGAGTTTTATTCAAAGCGAACTGTCAAGGGGGTCCCATTAATCACCCAACCGCGTTAGGGGCGCAAAATCCGGGAACATAATACCGATATGACGGAAACTAGGGCGGCAAGAGTGGAACAAAACACCAGGCATAAGGCCGAGCCTTCCACCCTTTACCAAGTATATAGATGCATTAATTAAATAAGAGATATTGTGATATCCCAACATAACCATAATCCAACTTGGAGCAATCTTCATCTTCACCTGCAACTAGCAACGCTATAAGAGGGGCTGAGCAAAAGCGGTAACATAGCCAAACAACGGTTTGCTAGGAAGGGTGACAAAGGTTAGAGGTTCATGGCAATTTGGGAGGCTTGATAAGCAAGTGGTAGGTAACGCAGCAAAGCGATAGAACGAAGAAACTAGCATAGCAATGATAGTAGTGAGATCCAGGGTAGCGGTCACCTTGCCTGAAATCCCGCTAGGAAGAAGAATGAGTCCATGAAGAAGACAACCGGGAGTAGTCGAACGAATCCTCACAACTCCGGAACGAAACCGAAGCTAAAGAGAGAATCAAACCGGAAAGAAGCAAACAACATGGTAAACACACAAGCATAATCATGGCATGATGCACAATCAAGTATGATGCATGTCCGGTTTAATGAGGCATGGCATGGCAAAGTGCAACAAACAATACTACAAGTTAAGTGGAGCTCAATATGCAACGAGTTGCATATTGGCAAAACACCACATTGACATATTTAGTTCTCTCTCGGTTTTGTACCCAACAATATTAAATGTTATTAAACATGGCAAGGGGGTGAGGCCTAAGTAAACTAACTATTTAGGCAAATTTAAATGAGGCCGGAACAACAAACAACAATTCCGGAAAATCCCCATGTGCATATTTTAGATTTGGTACTGTTCTGCCTATTACATAATTTTAGAGTTGTTAAACAGGAAAATGAAGTGCACCATGGTAACCTATGCATTTTTCCACCCCATTTACATATAAAGTTTATTTAAAACCGAGCTACGGTTATTTAGTTATGAAATAAAGCATTTTAGCATGGCATTTGAGCAAATTTAAACAAACAACATTTTAAACATTTTAAACATGGATGAAAGTGGCATATTATGAAACTAGATGAAATTCTAAGCACTTTTCATATATAAATCATTTTAATCTGATGCACGGTTGTGGAGTTATTAAATGCATGAACATGAGGGTGCAATCTGTAAACATGCAGTTTTCTGGATAATGTCTAAATTCGCAGGCAAGGAAAAAAACACATCACGGGCCGAAACTAGCTGGGCTGAACAGAGAGGAGGGGCTGGATTTGGTGCTCACCATGGGCCTAGCCCAGCGTCGGTGGAGGAGACAGGCCCGGCGAACAGGCGGCTTGGCAGGGCGCGATGCGGCTGGGCCTTGGCGCGGGATGCGGCCCAGGCGCGTGCAGTCGAGGGGCGTGGTCAACGCAGGTAGGGGATCGGTCGGGACTTGGCGCTGGCCGCGTCCTCAAAGCAGAGGAAGCAGGTCGACGGCGGCAGACTTGGCGCGTTCTCCGGCGAGCGCGCCGCAACTTGAGGCGGGGAAGACCCAGAACGGGACGGAGCCGGCGGATCCGAGGCGAAGGTCACCGGATTCGGCGAGGAACGTGACCGGTGGCGGCGGCACGAAGCATCCATGGTGGGGCCTTGGGTTCCCTGGGAGAGAAACTGGACGAGGGAGGTGGTCAGGGAGAGCTTCCACGAAGAAGAGAAAGGGGAAGGGAGCAGGGGCGGCGAGGACAGCCTTCTGATGGCGCCTGGTCTCGGGTCGCCGGCAGCGGCCGGTCCGACGAGGCGCACGGGAGGAGAAACAGGTGCTCGGGCGGCTTGTTAACGCGACGAGACGCGGCATGAGGAGGAGCGCGGGAGGAACAGGGCGCTGCAGGGGCGCACGGGAAGCTACCGGGGAGAAGGAGCAAGACAGCGCTGCTGCTGCGGTTATCGCCGGGCGGCTGACTCGATCCGCTCGAGCCCGAGCTCCTGCGGGCTCGCACGCGGTGGCTCCGAAGAAGGCAGGGAGGAGGCGCGCGAGGGATTCGGCTGCTGGGGATTCGGGCAAGGAGGTGGCTGGGGATCGAAGAGAGGCCACGGGATTGGTCCGGTGAAGAAAACAAGGGAGGTGGGTGGCGCTATGGATGGATGGATTTGATGTGTGGCGGCGGCAGATCCGAGGAGGGAGGAGGCTGTAGGTGGCGGCGGCTAGGGGGGACAAATGTCCTAGGATTTAGGGTTTGGTCTAAAAATGGACTAGGGGTCTATATATAAGAAAAAGGGAGATGAGTTTAGATCATCCGATCAAAATCGGATGATCGAGATAAAATAGGCTCCGAAAGTCCAAATGAGTAAACGGAGATATTTTATAGATGTTTGGGGATGAACCAAATGCAACGGTGATGACTGAGCAGGTTGGGTTCGGGGCAAGTTTCGGACGCACGCGAGGGGGCTGCGAGTTGGCAAGAGAGGTCAACGAGGACAAGGGCCTGACAAAATGACAACGGAGGCAAAGAGAGAAAGGGCAACTACGAACGGCTACGAGGTTTTATGAAAACACGCGGATGCAATGCGGATGATGCGATGATGAAATGCATGACATGAACAAAATGCAAAACAAAAGACAAAAACCCAACCACGGAGGAAATATCATATCGCATCTTCGGAAAAGGCAAGGGTTGCAGCTATGAATATGGAAAGTTGTATCCGGGGCGTTACATTTTGGCGGACTGAACTTTTTCCATCACCGCACACATGATAGTGCGGTGCTCTTCGTCGATGGAAGCACCTTGGAGCGCTTCCTGCAAGTTGTCCGGTGCCTCTGGATGGACAGAGGTCACCGGCACGGGCGGTTTGCCCCTCTTCACAGGGGGTCGCCTGACAGAGTCCGGAACCACTGGAGGTTCCGGCGCGGTGTTCGGCTGGAGGCCAAACGCGGAGCCCATGGGAGTCTTGCTCCCTTTGCACCCAGGGTCCGGAGTGTCGCCTTGAGGCGCCTCCAGGACTACCTCTCCCCGGCTCGGTGCCCTTTGGGACAAGACCTCGGCGTCGCCCGTAGGGCGAGGGGTGGAGGCGGTCGGAAGTGAATCACTATTCATATTCAACGGGTCCAAAGAGCCATCCGAGGAAGATACGTCGATATGGGCTCTGGACGGACTGCGTAATCATGTTCGGCATGATGAGAAGCAGTGTGATAAAATATATCAAGGATTGTTATGGTATCCGGATACTTACGACTTCGCCAAGGGCTTGTCCCTGGGCAACCACTCGTCGTCGCTGTGGACGGCGGTCGTGGAGTAGTCCGGAAGGAGGGTCCTTCCTTTCATGGACCCTTCGGCCTCCCCGGTTGGGGCGGGCCTTCCTTTTCTTGTCTCCCCCGGCTGGGGGAGAACTTTCCTCTTCCTCCTTGTCGTCTTGAGAGGAGTGCGCCTCGGAGTGTTCGGATGATGAGTCCAACACAACCTTGCGCCGGAGACCCTGTCGGGTCCCCGTGGCCTTCTTCTTGGCCGTCTTCGTTGGCACCTCGTAAGGTGCCGGAGTCAGCATCTCCGTTAGGAGAGCGTTTGCTGGATCTTCGGGCAGGGGGGCGGGGCAGTCAATCCGCTCGGCTGTCTCCACCCAGTCCTGTCAAAGGCATGGGGGCTTAGATCCTGCATATGATTAAACTAAGGAAACTAAACATCTCGTGATGCGTAAAAACCTACCGGATTGGCGCGGCGCTTTGTGCTGAGTCCATGGTCCTCGGTAAGGGGAGGAGGTACCTCGGTGCCTTTACACAGCACCCTCCAGACGTCCTTGTGCATCGTGTCTAAAAGCTCCTGCAGCGTCTGGTGCTCGGCCGGGTCGAACTCCCACAAATTTAATACCCGTTGTTGACACGGGAGGATCCGGCGGAAGAGCATGACCTGGACCATGTTGACAAGCTTGATTTTCTTGCTCATCATGTTCCTGATGCAGGTCTGGAGTCCGGTCAGCTCTACGGGGTTACCCCAGGACAGGCCCTTCTCTTTCCAGGAGGTGAGCCGCGTGGGGATTCCGGATCGGAACTCGGGGGCCGCCACCCAGTTGGTGTCGCGCGGCTCGGTGATGTAGAACCACCCTGATTGCCACCCCTTTATGGTCTCCACATAGGAGCCCTCGAGCCATGTGACATTGGGCATTTTGCCCACCATGGCACCGCCGCATTCCGCTTGCTGGCCGCCTACAACCTTCGGCTTGACATTGAAGGTCTTCAGCCACAGGCCGAAGTGGGGCTGGATGCGGAGGAAGGCCTCGCACACGACGATAAATGCCAAGATGTTGAGGATGAAGTTCGGGGCCAGGTCATGGAAGTCCAGCCCGTAGTAGAACATGAGGCCGCAGACGAATGGGTGGAGAGGAAATCCCAGTCCGCGGACGAAGTGGGTGAGGAAGACTACCCTCTCGTAAGGTTCCGGGGTAGGAATGATCTGCCCTGCGTCGGGCAGCCGGTGCGTGATATCCGCAGCCAAGTATCCGGCTCCCTGCAGCTTCTCGATGTCCTCCTCCGTGACGGAGGATTTCATCCACTTGCCTCCCGCTCTGGACATGATTGACGCGGTTTGAGGAGAAAAGGTGCAACCTTGGGCGTTGGAGCTCGAGTGTGCAAGAATGGATATGCGAGAGAGAAGAAGGCATGGGTGAAAGAGGTGAAGTCCTTATCCCTTTATAAAGGCGGACGAAACTATGCACCCCCACTTGCCTAGTAAAACTCGCTTGATTCCCAAGCGCCGTAATTGATGGTGCGGTTGGGTTACCCACGTCCGTATTGATGAGAATCCCATGATAAGGGGACACGATCTCTGCTTCGACAAGACATGCCTAGGAAACTGCCTCGCGATATGTGTGGCGGCTGGTTGCGAAAAACGGTTCGAATAATGACTAGGCCATGGCGTGATGTCATGCTGTAATACGTCAGTAAATTAGATTTATGGAAATATTATTCTCTCTACGATGGTATGTGGAACTTGCTTTGCAGAGCCGGACACTATCCTTGTGTTTAAGATCTCCTATGGAGTATTCGAAGGAGGAACCCGCCTTGCAATGCCGAAAACAATCTGCGGGCTGGACTCATCGTCATTGAAGCATGGTTCAAGGGCTACTGAGGGAGTCCTGGATTAGGGGGTATCCGGACAGCCGGACTATATCCTTTGGCCGGACTGTTGCACTATGAAGATAAAAGATTGGAGACTTCGTCCCGTGTTCGGATGGGACTCTCTTGGCATGGAAGGAAAGCTTGGCGATACGGATATGTAGATATCCTTCTATTGTAACCGACTCTGTGTAACCCTAGCCCCCTTCGATGTCTATATAAACAGGAGGGTTTAGTCCGTAGGACAACAACAATCATACCATAGGCTAGCTTCTAGGGTTTAGCCTCTACGATCTCGTGGTAGATCAACTCTTGTAATACGCATATCATCAAGATCAATAAAGCAGGAAGTAGGGTATTACCTCCATAGAGAGGGCCCGAACCTGGGTAAACATTGTGTCCCTTGCCTCCTGTTACCATCCGCGTTAGACACACAGTTCGGGACCCCCTACCCGTGATCCGCCGGTTTTGACACCGACAGGCATGCTTAAGAACTTTCTTGATGGTCTTAAATTATCCACCTCACCGTTGGAAGTTGGTCGATCCCACTAACAAGGTGACGGATGCTAACTCCGACAAGGGGGGAGCTACTAGTGACAAAGTTCCTTTATCTAGTGGTAGAAATGGGAGTGGCATCTTTGCCCATGTGGAACCTCCACTGACTTATGGAGGACCAGTTCTCTCCACTCATTTAAATCATGCCAGTTCTCCTCCTAAGATTGTGAAAAATTAGGATTTTGACGCTTGGGTCTATCGCATTAAACGTCATTTAAATCATGTTAATACTAATCTTTGGAGAATCATTGAGCAAGGTTTCTATCTGCATGACCCAAGCAACTTCACCCCAAGAGAAGCTGTGGATCATCAATTCAACGAGAATGCTCTCTTCATCATCCAAGATGCAATACCATCCGAAGATATTGCTCATCTCCGACCCTTCACCGTGGCCAAGGAAGCACTGCACCATGTTGTTTCCCTTTACAAGGGAAGCGCAAGCATTCAACGCTCCAACTATGAAGTGGTGCAAGATGAAGCCGATGAGTTTGCAATGAATGAAGATGAAGAACCTCGTGAGCTTTACTGGAGATTAACCACTCTCGTGGTCTCACTCCGAGATCATGGGAGCAAGGATACGGATGACAATTGGATCAAGCGCAAGATCCTCAAGGCCATGATGCCTTACCACAAGGCCATGTCTTCTGTCATCCGTCAAAGGCCGGACTTCCACACCTTGTCCTCAAGTGAAGTGTTGGATGAGTTTGTGGCAATGAGGATCTTGGACAAGACCGCCGACAATGCTGTGTTGCGTTCACAAAGATGAAAGAAGCCCAACCTTGCCTTGTGTTGTTCTCATGCTTCAAGGCAATTTTGGAGCAAGAAGAACACGAGGCCCAACTTCAACAAGAACAACACAAGTGGCGCCAAGGGCAAGCAACGAGTGAGGACTTGCTATAATTGTGGCAATGTGAGCCACTTTGTTGCGGAGTGTCCATATGAGAAGAGGGAAGACAAGCTCATCCGAAAAGACAAGGCCAAGTCCTTCCCCAACAAGAGCAACTTCACCAAGAAGACTCCTCCCAAGGGGGTTGGTGGCACAAGAAGAGTACAATGAGGATGATGATGATGATGAAGACGGTGAGTCGGTTGCCATGGCCTCCGGGGCCATTGCGACAACTTCACGGGTATCTCTCTTCGACTCACCCAAAGAGAACATCACCGCCAAGTGCCTCATGGCTAAAGCCACCAACAAGGTAACCCCCAACATCAAAACCATCATCATTATTAATCCTTCTTTAATGGATTGCATTGATGAAAATGAGGGGTCTAATGACGAGGAAAATGAATTTGAGTCTTTTATGAGTAAGCTCAAGGGTAAATCCAAGAAGCACTTCGTTGCTCTCTTGGAACAACTTGGCGAAGCCAATGACATGATCGAGGCTCACGAAGAAACCATCTCTAATATGGAGGGGAATAGTCGTGACTATGCCGATGAGATATCGGATCTCTCTAATGCGCTTGAGGAAGAGCATGGTCATCGTTTGGCTCTTGAGGAGTCACACAATGATGACCATGCTAAATTGAAGAAAGATCTTGATCATGCTCTTGTTGTATCTCATGTGCTAAATTCCGAGAAGGCCAAACTTGAGGTTGATCTTGCTAGACTCAAGGAGGAGTTTGATATACTTGACAAGTCTCACAAGGCCTTGAAGGGTACTCATGCTTGCCTTAAAGAGTCTCATGATCAACTCCAAGTGAAGCTAACCAAGGAGAAAGCCACTTTTCCTCATATGGTTTTAATTGATAATGCAAATGCTACTAACCCTTGTTGTGAGCATGTGCATCTTGTTGATGAGAATGTAAAGTTGAAGGAACAACTTGACAAAGGCCTTGTGTCATGCATACAAGGTGAGAAGAACCTCAATGATCTTTTGAGCAATCAAAAGGAAGTTGTGGCCAAGGAGGGAATTGGGTTCACACCCAAGTCCAAGAACAAGAAGAAGAATGACAAGGCCAAACGACCTCCTCCTCTCAAGCAAACTTTTGTGAAAGAGGGAGAGGGTGCTTCCAAGGAGAATAAGAACAATGTGAAGGGTGGTGGTGTCAAGAAGGGCAATGCCACCCCATCCAACAAAGCCGGCGACTTTAACCCCTCTTATGTGTTATGCCATGCTAGTGATGGGCATGTTTATACTAAATTTGTTGGTTCACCTTATGGGTACATTGAATGGCCTATTTGGGTTCCTAAGACCCTTGTTGCTAACATCAAAGGACCCATTACAAAATGGGTACCTAAAACCAAGCACTGATATCTTGTAGGTGTTTGCTTCCGGTGGGGCATCATGGTTGCTCGATAGTGGAGCCACTAATCATATGACCGGAAGCAAGGACTTGGTGGTGGACGTGCACAAGATTCCATCAATGCCCACCAATGTCGAGTGGGGTGATGCCTCGTCTTCTAAGGTATTGGGACTTGGCAAGGTTGTCATTTCTCATGATCTCACGATCGAGAAGGTCATGCTTGTTGAGTCCCTTGCATACAATTTACTTTCCGTTCGTCAACTTGCACTCATGGTCTTTGCTACTTTCTTTGATATTGATACTGTGGCCCTCTTATGGAGCAAGACTCTTAAAGTAGCCTTTGTTGGGCATGTCGAGAACGGTCTCTATGTGATCAACTTTTCAGAGCGACCCACTAAGACCGCGACATGCCTAATGGCTAAAGTTGACGTGGGATAGCTTTGGCATCACCGTTTAGCCCATGTCAATATGAGATCTTTTCAAAGTCTTCTCAAGGGGGACCATGTCCGTGGACTAACAAACGTTAGTTTTGCTAAAGATCGTGCTTCAGTGGTTGTATCGAAGGAAAGCTACATGAGAAGGCCCACCCTCCCACGACTATCAATTACTCGAAGAGGCGTTTGGAGCTTCTTCACTTGGATCTCTTTGGGCCTCCATCCTTTGATAGTCTTGGGGTAGAAAGTATTTCTTGGTGATTGTGGATGATTATTCAAGATACACTTGGGTGTACTTCTTCAAGAGGAAGAGTGAGACCCAACAAACCGTCATTGATTTTGCAAATGAAGCTCAACGCCAACACAATGCAAAGATCTTGACGATAAGAAGTGACAACGGCACCGAGTTCAAGAACTACACCTTGGATGAGTTTCTTAGTGATGAGGGGATCAAGCATCAGTATTCCGCACCATACACCCCCTCAACAAAATGGTGTAGCGGACAGGAAGAACGGGACTTTGATGGATGCGGCAAGGACCATGATGGCGGATTTCAAGTCTCCATACAACTTTTGGGCCGAAGCCATCAACACCGCTTGTCATGCATCCAATCAGATCTATCTTCGCAAAGGCTTGAACAAAACTCCATATGAGATACTCACCGGTAACAAGCCCAACCTCAAGTACTTTCAGGTGTTCGGATGTAAGTGTTTCATTCTCAAGAAAGGTGTCCATTTGTCTAAATTTGAGGCTAGAGCTCATGAGGGCATATTTGTTGGTTATGCTACAAACTGTCATGCTTACCGTGTCCTCAATAAGTCCACGGGACTTATTGAGGAGACGTGTAACGTGGAGTTTGATGAGAATAACGGCTCCCAAGTGGAGCAAAGTGGTACTTGTGATGTAGGTGATAAAATTCCTCCCCAAGCCATAAGAAGAATGGGTGTTGGTTTTATCCTACCCATTGAGGAACCCCTTGTGGCCGAAGGAGAAGGACAATGTTCCACTCAAGTGGAACCATCACCAACCCAATACCCACACGCTTCCGAAGAACAAAGTGAAGGCCCTCAACCTCATGAACAAGATCAAGGGCAAGATCAACCTCAAGATGGTGTTGAAGCACCAAGTGATGCCCAAGGTCAAGTTCTCTCCTCCGAGCAAGTCCAAGATCAAGAGCAACCTCAAGATCAAGAACAAGCTCAAGACGATTCTCAAGATGATCAAGTTACCGCTCCTCAACTCACTCCTAAGGAGGAATTGGAGCGTCGTGCTGCCAAGATTTCATCCAAGCTCACTACCAAGGGTCATCTCATGACGAATGTTCTTGGAAGCATCCGAAAGGGGGTAAGCACTCGTAGACAATTAGCAAACTATTGTGAACATCACACGTTTGTCTCTTGTGTTGAACCCCAAAATGTCTATGAGGTGCTCGAGGATCCGGATTGGCTTAATGCCATGCATGAAGAACTCAACAACTTCGAGCACAACAAGGTGTGGAGACTGGTGCCAAGGCCAACGGGGAATCATAATGTCATTGGAACCAAGTGGATATTCAAGAACAAGCAAGATGCTCATGGGATTATCGTTCACAACAAGGCTCGATTGGTAGCACAAGGCTACTCCCAAGTCGAGGGTATCAACTACGGTGAAACCTTTGCTCCCGTTGCTCCCCTTGAATCCATTCATTGGTTGATTGCTTATGCTTCTCATCATAACTTTAAGTTGCAATAAATGGATGTGAAGAGTGCTTTTCTTAATGGTCCTATTAATGTGTTGGTGTATGTCAAACAACCCACCGGGTTCGAGGATCCCTATTTCCCCGATCATGTGTACCAACTCGATAAGGCACTTTATGGCCTTAAACAAGCCCCACGTGCGTGGTATGACCGCCTTACCGAGTTGTTGCAAGATCGTGGGTTAGAAATTGGGAAAATCGACCCCACTCTTTTTACTAAGAAGGTCAAAGGGGAGTTGTTTGCGTGCCAACTATATGTTGATGATATTATCTTTGGTTCCCCTAACAAAGCTTCAAATGAGGAATTTGCCGCTCTCATGACCTCAAAGTTCAAGATGTCCTCGATGGGAGAGTTGAAGTTCTTTCTCGGGTTCGAATTCAAGCAAAGAAGAGAAGGAACCTTCATCAACCAAGCCAAATACACTCAAGGCATGCTCAAGAAATTCAAGCTAAGTGACGTCAAGCCAGCTTCCACTCCAATGCCCGTCAAATGCCAACTTGACATTGATCCCAATGCTAAAGCGGCGGATCAAAAGGTATATCGCTCCATGATTGGCTCCTTCCTTTACCTTTGTGCATCTAGACCGGATATCATGTTGAGTGTGGGCATTTGTGCACGGTTTCAAGCTGCACCTCAGGAAAGCCACTTTGTAGCGGTCAAGCGAATCTTTCGATATTTGGCTCATACCCCAAACTTTGGCTTATGGTACCCAAGAGGAGCTAACTTCAATCTTGTGGGCTTTTCGGACTCGTATTGGGCGGGAGATAAAGTGGATAGGAAGTCTGAGGGAGTCCTGGACTAAGGGGTCCTCGGGCGTACGGCCTGTTATCCTTTGGGCCGGACTGATGGGCTGTGAAGACATGAAGACCGAAGACTGTACCCGTGTCTGGATTGGACTCTACTTGGCGTGGAGGGCAAGTTAGGCGACCAACTACAAAGATTCCTTCTTATGTAACCGACTCCATGTAACCCCAGATCTCTCCGGTGTCTATATAATCCGGAGAGCGTAGTCCGGACAGGCAGAGACACATTACCATATTCACATAGGCTAGACTTCTAGGGTTTTAGCCATTACGATCTCATGGTAGATCAAATCTTGTAACACTCATATTCATCAAGATCAATCAAGCAGGAAGTAGGGTATTACCTCCATAGAGAGGGCCCCAACCTAGGTAAACATCGTGTCCTCCATCCCCTGTTACCATCGATCCTAGACGCACAGTTCGGGACCCCCTACCTGAGATCCGCCGGTTTTGACACTGACATTGGTGCTTTCATTGAGAGTTCCACTGTGCCGTCGGCAAAGGGCTCGATGGCCCCTTCGATCGTCAGTAATGACGTTGTCCAGGGAGAACCCTTCCTCCCCGGACAGATCTTCGTATTCGGCGGCTTCGTACTGCGGGCCAACTCGCTCGGCCATCTGGAGCAGATCGATAGCTACGTCCCTGGTCATCAGGTCAGATTCGGAAGCTTGAACTATGTCGCAGACATCCGTGGAGACTTGATCTTCAACTGATTCGAGACCGCGGCCACCGCTCCCCTTCGCCTCATGAGCATGGCTTAAACGTGTCATCGGGCCCCATCCAGGAGATAGCTCCTGCAACAACTCTGGCCTTAGATCTGGAGCAGATCGAGTCATCCGAAGATGGGAAGCTCAAACCCATCACGGAGGCTACTGATCCCGCGGTGTTGGAGCCGCACACAAATTCTACTTCATATGATATCTGCATCAACGGAGCCCCGGACTCGTCTCTGGCGACAAGTTCCGAACCCTGCGAGTCCGCAGATACCGAACCCAATCGGTTATCGATCTTCAAGTTCAGCGCCGCAGACGTCTTCCAACACTCGCCCATGGGCAACATGCTAAACTCACTAAAAAACCTATCCCTGGCAGGTGACTCGCCGCCGAACTATGTTCGGTTCGAACGTGCGGTGGATGATGGAGAATTTTGCTTCCCACCCGCCACCCACTTCATAGCCACTGACGAAGACCCAACCAACACGCTTCACCCCGGCTCTGAATACATCGACGGTATGGACGACGATGAGGGGCAAGGCCAGAACTCACCATCCGCTAGACGCGGGACGGCCACTTCCTGGTATGACGTATGTATGGTAGACACACCCAACAATGATCTCAACGATGACAAGGAGGATCCAGTTGAGGAAAAACCTCTCGGCACACAGTCCAAACACCGGCGCCCCTGGCGCCACTCTCAGTCACGTCGCTCAAGAGAAAACAGTACTAGCACCGGAGATGATAACACTCCGGACAACGAAGACCCTGTTGAGGTAGGATCCGAACAGGAGGAATAGGAAAGCGGGCAAGATAGCCCTGATGAACAGATCATATATGGAGACTCGGAGGATAGTAATTATCTTCCACTCTCTGAGGAAGAGGAGAGCCTCGGCGATGAGGATTTCATCGTGCCTGAGGAACCTCTCGAGCAGGAGCGCTTTAAACGCCGGCTAATAGCCACGACAAGGAGTCTAAGGAAGAAGCAGCTGCAGCTTCAAGCGAGCCAAGATTTGCTCAATGATAGATGGACCGAGGTCCTGGCCGCCGAAGAATACGACCTTAGCGGCCCAGGCAAAAGCCCCCCCAAGTGCAGGTGGCTCCCTCAACACGATGGCGGGGCGCTGGAGCCCGCATCACCATCGAATAATGCGGTAGGTCGACCACAGTTCGGTCCGGATAAAGCGGCAGCCCAAGCAGAACACCATACCACCCCATCCGGCCATAAAAACAAGAACAAAACAGCTCGGGGAACACTCGGGACATCCACCAAGGCCGGGAGGGTAGAGCAGGACACACAAGACCGATGTACAGATCGCGGAGATATGCCCCGGCCGACGATGATGGTCACTTAGTCGGACACAACAGACCCGACCACGCCCAGTCCGAAAGCCGCAAATGGCATCCACCGGAGGTGCTTCACAGTGTGGCCCAACATAGAGGAGCCGCACACCCTCTCTGCTTCACTGACGAGGTAATGGAGCATGAATTTCCAGACGGGTTTAAACCCATTAACATCGCATCATGCGATGGAACAACAGATCCCGCGGTATGGATTGAGGATTTCCTCCTCCATATCCACTTGGCTCGCAGAGACGACCTTCATGCCATCAAATACCTGCCCTCTCAAGATCAAAGGGCCAGCACGATACTGGCTAAACAGTTTGCCAGAAAATTCTATTGGCAGCTGGGAAGATTTGGAAGACGCCTTTCGAGACAATTTCCAAGGAACATATGTCCGGCCGCCAGATGCCGACGACTTAAGTCATATTGTCCAGCAGCCCGGCGAGTCAGCCAGGGAGCTCTGGACCAGGTTCTTAGTCAAAAAGGACCAAATCATCGACTGTCTGGACGCAGAAGTCCTCGCGGCCTTCAAACATAGCGTCTGGGATGAATGGCTAGCACGTCACCTTGGCCAGGAAGGACCCAAATCCATGACAGCCCTTACCGCTCTAATGACTCGCTTCTGTGCGGGAGAAGACAACTGGCTCGTTCGTAAAAGCAACAACGCCAACGACCCGGGCACTTCCGAAATCCGAGACGGCAACGGCAAGCCACGACAAACCGAACACAACAGTCACAAATAACAATGAAAGATCATGCGACATAGCGGTCAACACCGGATTTAACAATCCAAAACCCATCAATGGAAGAAGCCACTTAAGGCAACAAAGACGGACCATCCACCCTTGACAGGATATTGGACCGACCTTGCCAGATCCACGGCCACCCTGATAAGCCAGCTAATCATACCAACAGAAACTGTTGGGTCTTCAAGCAGGTAGGCAAGCTCAATGCCGAACACAAGGGGAGGAGGCCACCAGGCGATAAAGACGACGGACCGGCTCACCAGCCGAACACCAGGGCCAGAAACAGTTTCCCTCCGAAGTTCGACCACTCCCGGAACGGAAATAGCAGTTCAGCTTCCGCCACCCACCTCATGTACCGGCAAGATTTACACCGCGCGTACATCACTATGCACTCAAGATACCATGGGCATCGGCGGAAGCACAATACGGACAACCCTGCAAGCACTCCCGTAACGTTTTTTATCTGTTCTCCTTTTTCTTTTTTTCATCATTATCTCTTAAAAACAGGTGACGAAAAGGACAGTATCTACAATGGACTCTCTCGGAGTTCGGATCCGTACACTCACCTAAGGGGGCTACTTCCGTTAAGGATTCCCCTCCCCGAGGATGGGCGGTGCAGACGTGCGACAGGAGGTCCAAAACAACTTTTTGAAGACCGCACTCTTTATTTTGAGCCTGTACTATGCCTTGTTTCCTCCGTTCCCGACCCCGAACATGTCAAATAGCCAGGTTTGTTGTTTTTTATATGAATTTATCATTGGCCTATTGCTCCACTCCCAATAAACTTTATCCGAACTAATCTTCCATACTCTTTCAATAATGAGTACGGCCTTAACGGCTGCTTTACAGATGCACCTCGTCATAACCTGCCAAGGGCTCGGTATGGGAACAAATGAGTTGCCAGCAAAAGTCCGAACAACTCTACAGCGTACTTCAGCGTCGCAAGCTTGGCCTTATATGCATCAGCTCTGAATCATTGTCTTGGGTCAATAGTTGGGTTGCCCGGCTCCTGTGCTTGCTACCCTACGTTCTGCTCTATCGGCTAGGGTAGTAAAGGGAGAACTACTTTGATTGTGCCCTGGCCTAAACTGGATGAGCACCTCAGTAGAGAAAGCCGAAAAACTAACTGTCATGATGCGGCGAGAGCTGGTCAACCACTTGATGACTTATTCGAATCTTTAGCGATTCTCCGTGTCACACGAAGGATCTTTTTCAGATCAAAATATGTAAAGGCACCATTTTATAATACGCCGTATGCATAGCAGGGGCTATGTCGTAGCCCCACCATAAAACTCCTATGGCTAAGTGAAAGTGTTAACGCCCTATAGTCCGATTTCCTGGTTCGCTGCATTGTCACCTCCTTCATGGACCAAGACGTTGGATAAAGAGTGATTCACATGATTTTCCGAACACCCCCGTACTTCCTATGAGGGGGCTGAAGCCGACGACTGGAAAACTTTCAAATTACATTAAAACGGCCGCACAGGAGGAATACAAGCTTTCGAGCAAAACATGAAAATAGATTAACTATAAAGTTGTCTGTTTCAACCCTTATACATATCACTCGAACATTATGTCTTTCGAGCATTGACCCTCTATCAAGCGGGCGGCCTCTAGGACGTCTTCAAAATAATGCTCCGGCTCACAACGGTCCTAGAGGCAACATCGAAGGCCTTCATGTTTCCCCAGAATGTTTTTACTCGGGCAAAGGCCATCCGTGCACCCTCAATGCACGCCGACCGCTTCACAGCGTCGATATGTGGCACCGCGTCAACAAGCCGATGCACCAGGCCGAAGTAACTACTCGGAACAGGCTCAGTCGGCCACAACCGAATTATGACGTTCTTCATGGCAGCGCCGGATATCCTATGCAGCTCGGCCCATTGGGACATCTATTCATTCAGCAACAGAGGGCGCTTTGACGCGCCAAATTGTGACCAGAAAAGCTTCTCCGTTGCATACCCCTCTCGCGCGTGGTAAAACTGCGCCGCATCGGAAGAACTCTTCGGCAAGTCTAAAAATTCGTCCGGAGAACTCCATACTTGGTTAAGCTGAGCATAGTTCGGATCGCCGAACTTAGTAGCAAAAAGGGCTTGCCAGCCGCAATCTCCCCAGCTTGCCGGATCTCCTCACGGGCCGCTCTGGATTCAGACCGCGCTTCTCTCGCCTCTCGTAAGGCCTTGTCAAGTTCAGCCGTTTTGGCTTCATTTTCCTTCTCAAGAAGTTTACAGCGGCTAGCCGCATTCTTTAATTCGTGCGCCATGGTGGACATCTTCTCCTCGTCTTGGCGCCACGCAGCTTGTTCGGCTTTCAACTCAGCCGCCTTTCAGTAGCCGCATTACTAAACCGGACCTGCTCCTTGGCCCGGACTAGCTCCGCCCGAAGAGCTTCCACGGCCGCAGCACCATCTGCATTCATGCACATTCCATATAAAACTCTTTTCAGCGTCAAGCACATTGGTGTAAGGAATGCTCGAAATATATACCTTGCGAGTCATCAAGACGCTTGTTGATCAATGCAATGTCATCCTCCGCAATATCCAGCTTTCGCTGCAGTTCTGCCACTTCCGTATTTCGGGCAGCCACAGGGGGGGAGGCAGCCTGTATTCCAAGTTAAATCATAGTACCTGAGCATATCTTTTTGATCCTCCGATCGCTTCCTTCGGAAGGCAATCCGATCCTCAGGGGCTACTGCATATACAACAGGTGCATTCTGTCAATAAAATTCAATTAGCAAAATTACATCACAAACCTCAAAACCTCTTAGAAGGCTCGTGAAGGCCTCGTTCAATCCACTCTTCACGGATAGAACCTTTTCGACCACCGTAACCATCAAGGCACGGTGCTCCTCTAAAATGGACCCTTGTCGTAGCATGTCCGTCAACATTTCCGGCGCTCCGGGGTCTTCGGAAACCGCCGCCGGAGTACGGCATTCCTTCGAAGGAATCCGCTTACTCGCCTCCAGAATCATCTCTGGCTGTAAACCGGATGGTTCGGGGCCGTCATTCTTGATTCCCAAACCCTGAGTGATAAAGACACCACCTTCGGGTAACGCCTTCTTCGTTTCCTGCACTACTTGACGATCGGGAGGAGCCCTTCCGGACGATACCTCTGAATCGTCCCCCCTGTTGGGCGAGGAGGCCGGAGAAGGCGTGTGACTCTCCATCATCTCCAGAAGAAGGTCTCCCGAGGAGGAGGACGATTGAGAAACACCGGGCGTTAACCTGCGTGGATGTACATATGTCGGATGATTACTTCACTAATAGGAAAAGAATGAGGTACGTTTAAAGTGCCCCAGCTTCACTTACGGTTTGGCCAGAGGTTCGTCCTCGTCATAAAGCCCTACGGCAGCATCACTTGCCCGGCCCAAGCCGCCCGACGACGGCATTTTTCCTCTCTTGGAGGGCTTCCCCTCCTGATCTTCGGAAGCAGCCCTCTTCTTTGCCATGGAGGGCTTCCTCTGCACCTTTTCCCTCGAGCAAAAGGGTTTCGGTTTCCCCGAACACAGTGTCTAATTTATCCTCGGGGCGGGGACCACCTCTGGTCTCCCTGTTCACGCCCTCTTCTGCGCACACACTGCACGGTGTCGAGTCAGCATTCTCGCCGCCAGGCGATCGCGGGGTCTTCGGGAAGGGGCACCGGACACCAGATTAATACCGCTTTCTTTATCCAGTCCTGTATAGGGAAGGATTATTCAGTATCTTGTCAAGAGATGCTTGAATAGAGGGTGTTCGGAGATTGAATACTTACCGAAGTGTCCGGATGATTGCAGTCAAGACCGACATCTTCGGTGGTGTCCGGCCATTGCTCCCGTTCCCCGAAATATAATTTCCACATTCCTTCGTGCGTGGCGCCGAAGAGTGCTGAAGAGTTCACCGCCCTTCCGGATTAAACTCCCACATACGGAGAGGCCACCGCTGGCATGGCAGGGTCCGGCAGACTAGAATTACTTGCACGACGTTCATAAGATCAATGCCCTTCTCGGTAAGGCTTCGGAGGCGACTTTGCAGAGTCTGCACTTCATTGACTGATCCCCAGTCCAATCCCTTATTGATCCATGAAGCAAGTTGAATTGGAGGGCTGGATCGGAACGCGGGCGTAGCCGCCCACTTGGAGCCCCATGGCTTGTTGATATAAAACCATCCCTGCTGCCACATGCCGGAAGACTCGGCGAAGGATCCTTCAAACCAAACCGCGCCGGAAAGCTTGCCTATTGTGGCGCTGCCGCATTCTGCCTGTTCCCCATCTGTCACCTGCGGCCTCATGTCAAGGGTCTTGAGCCACAAACCGAAGTGCGTAGGGGTCCGGAGAAAGGCCTCACACGTAACGATAAATGTCGAGATGAGAAGAATAGAGTCCGGGGCCAGATCGTGAAAATCTAGCCCATAGTAGAACATGATCCCCTGGACGAAGGGGTTGAGCGCGAACCCTAACCCATGGATGAAGTGGGACACAAATACTACCCTCTCGCCGGATCTGGGGGTAGGTATAACCTGCCATTGTGCAGGAAGCTGATGAAGGATTTTTGGGGTCAGATACCTCGCTGCGCGGAGCTTCGCAATATCCTCCTCTGTGACAGAAGAAGCCACCCACCGGCCTTGACGGCTGGATCCGGACATGATTAGGGCTGGTGGCGATTGGAACCCGAGGGTTGGAACTTGGGGTGGCTGGGGTTGAGGAAGGAGCAAGCGCAAAGGAAGAAGACGAGTCTGGGTCCCTATATAAGGACCCCAAATACTGAGCGTCTCCACTTGGGTCTCGAAACTTACCTATCCCCAAAGAGTTGTACGCAGGGGACGGTTGGGTTACCCATGCTTGCATTAATGAAAATCCCGTGAATAAGGGGACACGATCTCTGCTTTGACAAGACGTGCCATTAAAACCGCGTCCTGAGACGTGGGGCGACGTGCTAGACAACGGTTGGAAATAGTAACCGGGCAGGTGTGATACGATGTCATAAACGGTTATCAGCAAATTGGACTCGTGGAATATTGTATTATCTACAATTATATGCAAAGGTCCGGGTATACTTACTACATCTGAAGACTATTCTGGAGTTCGGAAGGAGGTAACTCGCCTTGCAATGCCGAAGACAAATCTGTGCGCCGAACTCCTCGTCATTGAAGCCAGGTTCAGGGGCTACTGAGGGAGTCCTGGACTAAGGGGTCCTCGGGCGTCCGGCCTGTTATCCTTTGGGCCGTACTGATGGGCTGTGAAGACATGAAAACCGAAGACTGTACCCGTGTCACAGCCCCAGATCAGCCCTTGCTTGACTTTGCCTGCACATCATGTCATCATGTTTAAATTCCTAAGAAACTTGAAATGGGGATGTTGAAACCCTAGCACCAAATGATTTCAACTAGGGTTTACTAAAATATTTTCAATGAACCCAAAATGACCTTCCTAAATGTTCACCATCTTTGGTCCTGGCTAAACTCTCTGCCAAAAATGGTTTCATATCTTTGGTCCTGGCTAAACTCTCTGCCCCGTGCTTCCCCCTCCTCTGCTCTCTCTCCCTCTCGCGCCCGAGCGCCGCTGTCGCCGCCGCTCATCGATGCCACGCCCTGAGCCACCTCCTCGCCTTCCCGACGCATCCATCGGACTCGCAGCTGTTGTCTACGCCTTCTGCGCCGATCCAAGCAACGCCGGAAGCCCCGAATCGCCATCCCCGCCGTCTTCTTCAACCTCGGCCGCCGGAGATCTCTCTCGCCGCCCCGCTCGCTCCGGTGCTCCCCCGAGCACGCCGAGGACATCTCTGCACTCGCCGTGAGCTCCTGCCCCTTCTCCCCCTCTCCGTTCTCGCTCTCACACGCCGTAGCCGTCGCCCCCTTGTTGACCGAAACCCGCCGCTGCCCGCGCTCGTCACCGGTGATGCTCCGGTGACCATTTGGTCCCGGGCATGTGCCCATCGTACTCACCGCACCCCGTAGACGCCGTAGGTGCTAAACACACATCACCACGGCCACCGCAACCGCGTCCCCGCTCGTGTCTGAACTCCAGCGCCGCCCCGAGCTTGTTTTGACGAGCTCCGGCCGCCCTAGCTGCCACTGCTTGCAGCGCTGGATACGAGCGAGCTCCAGCTCCCCGTGGACGCTCTCCGCTACTCCTATGGACGCCGGAGGAGCGAGCCCGAGACCCTCGGCCGCGTTTTGAGGTCGCCGCCGGCCATACTCCGGCGAGCCGACGTGGCCGTGTGATTAACAGCTAAACCCCCACTAAACAACCCCCCTGAGCCAATGACACATGGGCCCCATGCCCTTAGTTGATATTAGTTTAGTTCCTGTTTAGGTTTAACTAAACACAATGGGCCCACGCGTCAGTTTTGACCATGCTGACTTGGATGTTGATCGGGCCCACATGTCGGTGACCCTAGCCATCACTGTGAGACTGACCAGCGGGCCCCACTGGTCAGGGTTGACCTGGACCCGCCTGTTGACCTGCTGAGGTCAGCATGACCTAATGCTGACGCAATAACCCATTTTCTGGATTTATTATTATTCAGGAAATTCCAGAAAATAGTGCTAACTTCTAAAATTCATAGAAAATCAACCGTAGCTCAGAATGAAATAATTTATATATGAAAAATGATCAGAAAAATCCAATCTATCCATCTGTACCATTTTAATGCATGTTTGAACAATGTTTGTCCTCTGTTTTGTACAAAACAAATAAAGGGCATTTAAATAATCATATATGGAGTTGGAATTTGAATCATGTATTCAAA
This sequence comes from Aegilops longissima, assembly GCA_021605205.1. Classification (NCBI taxonomy): domain Eukaryota; kingdom Viridiplantae; phylum Streptophyta; class Magnoliopsida; order Poales; family Poaceae; genus Aegilops; species Aegilops longissima. The sequence goes on along the minus strand of CM038677.1, from coordinate 104,953,496 downwards.
CCAACTTCATTTAAATCATAGCTAGATGCATTAGCCCCAATCACAGCATATTGTCATGTCATGATCATGCATCATATTGTGGCATTGCATTGATTGTGTTCTTTCTCAGTTGCCGGTGTTTGGCCCCTCTCGATAGACGTGGTTCCGACGATGAGTTCGATTGTCACAGCCCTAGAATTGCTTGACATTAGTTGCATTAAGGCATTCATGTCATCATGTTAATTTCCATGAAAATTGAAATGGGGAGGACCAAGCCCTAGCACTAAAACAATTCAAATAGGTTCAACTTCAAAATATTTTCAATGAACCCAAAATGCCTTTGGAGAAGTTCATGATTTTTGATAAAGGTAAAACCCTCTGCCAAAAATGATGAGCATATTTCTTGGCCATTTATGGATTTTTGAATTAATTCGTGAAGTATTTGAATTTGGGCATTTGAATGCTATAAATAATTTAAATGCTCAAATAATTCTGAAACTAAATGTGGGCTGTTGCATATATTTGAAAGGTGCCCACAATTATTTTCAGGATTTTTAAAAGTGCCCCGGTATTTTTAATAAAGCCCTAAAACCTACAGAATATTAGAAAACTAAAATAAATAATAAAAGAAAGAGAGAGAATGCTGCACCTGGCCTCACCTGCGCAGCCACCCGGCCCAGTTTCCTTCCCCTCCCCCCCTGCTGGCCCAGCACTGGTGGCCCAGCCCACCAGGTGCCCTCCCCTGTCGCCTTCCTCCTCGTGCCAGTAGGCAGAGGAGGGACACCGCGACGCCGCCCGAGCCACGCCACGCCTCCAGGGCTGCCTGCCTCACCACTGCCACCGGGCGCCCCACGTCATTCCCCGACGATGCCCCAGCCCCTCGCCCCTCTCCCTCACTCGCCTCTCCTCTCCTTCCCCTGGCCCTCTTCCCCCGAGCTCACCGAACGGGCTGCCGCCACCGACGAGCTCCATCATGCCACCGCCACCCCTTCTCCTCACCGGCATGTCCCAGAGCTCCGCCTAGCCCTCTCCTCCCTCCTCACCAAGTCTCCCGACGCTGAGCACCCAGGCGCCGCCCCACCATTTCCCCTTCTCGGACCCGCCGGACTTCGCCGTCGAATTCATCGGCCCGGTGCCCCCCCGAGCTCTCCGATGCCCTCATCGCACTCACGGTGAGCCCCCGAGTCATTTCCCTCTTCCCCGACTCGTTCCCCCCTAACCACCGTCTCCACTACGGCCGAAGCTCGCCGCCGCCGTGCCTCGTCGCCGGCGTGGCTAGAGCCCCGATGACCCGAAGCCAACCTCACCACCGCCCTCACCGCAGCACCAGGAACCGTAGCGCCCCTCCGTCTCCCCTCTAGTGCGCCAGAAGGCCGAGCCCGAGCTCGCCTGAGCTCGGCGGCCGCCAACCTCGTCGCCAAGGCCGATCCCGCCACCCGACCAGGCTAACCCCACCAAGAGCCTCACCTCATCCCAGCTCCCGTGGGTACCCTCCCGACCCTTTTGGCGGCGGAACAGCGATATGCACTTGCGCCACGCTGGTCGGCTCGGCCAAGCTAAACGCCGGCGCCACGACTCACTGACCGGCGTGGGTTGACCCACTGCCCGGTTTGACCTCCCCTCTCCCTCACTGACATGCGGGCCCCGCCCGGCTAACTAAGTTAGATTAGTGTTAACTAGGTTAGGTTAGTTAGTTAGACGCTGACCAGTGGGTCCCAGCGTCAGGTTTGACCTGGACCGCCCAGTTGACCCGCTGACATCATAGTGACGCAATGCTGGCGCAATATTCCTTTTCTGGATTTAATTTAATTCAGTAAATTTCAGGAAATACTCTAAACTTCTAAAAATCATATAAATTCAACCGTAACTCGGATGGAAATAATTTATATATGAAAAATGATCAGAAAAATATGAAGAATCTGTTTATGCCATGATCATGCATGTTTGAACAAGTTAACATCACTGAATAGGATGAATCATGATTAGGGTAATTTAGGAAATAGCATTTTGAGTTGGAATTCAACCTTGTTTGAATTCCACTCCAACTAACTTGGATTATTATTGCATTAGGTGAATTCAGTACCTTAACATGATCATGCATCATATATGTGCATTGCATTGATTGTGCTCTCTCTTGTTTGCCGGTAATTGTCCCCTCTCGATAGACGATGTACCGACGATGAGTTCGATGACACCGATGAAGAACTATATTATCTTCAGAAGTGCCAGGCAAGCAAAACCCCCTTGTTCATTCCGATATAATCCCACTCTCTCGCTCCTGCTCTATTTTACTGCATTAGAACAACAACGACTCATGTGTTACTTGCTGCGGTAGCTGAACCCTTGATCCTTTGCATGACTGTCATTCCACAAGAATTAGATGAAACCCACTAGTATGAGTAGGAATTGTTTGAGCCTGTTGTGCCTACTCATTCATGCTTGTTTGTCATGCACTGCTATCGCTTAGAGTTGAGTCGGGTCTGATTCATCGGGAATGAATTGGAAAGTGGTGAACATGTCCTGTTGTGTGTGAGCTAAGTGTGTGAACACGATTTGGTAAAGGTAGCGGTGAGAGGCCATGTAGGAGTACATGGTGGGTTGTCTCATTGCAGCCGTCCTCAGGAACTGAGTTCTGTGTTTGTGATCCATGATACAGTTACTACCATGCATTGGGCCCGAAACCAATGGACCCTCTCGGCTTCTTGACCACCCTTGTCCTCAGTCCGGGAGTTGCAAGTAGTTTCGTGTTTGTAGCATGTTTGGGGCATACGCAACGCTGACCTTAGGGGTGGGTTGTGTTGCGGTAGGCACCGTGGCCCGTGTACCGAGTGCCCGTTTGGTATCTCGGGAACCCTGCACACATCGTTCGGGGCTGTATGGGAAACCTCGGCGGACTCCTGCGGATGGAACCCGAATAGGCGATAAACCTGGACTAGGGACTTGAGTGTTTAGGTAGGCCGTGGCCGACACCCACGTTGGGCTTCCGCTTGAAGGTTGCCGAGTACATGTCGTGTAACGGCGGTAAGTGGTGAGCGTGTGTGAAGAAGTACACCCTGCAGGGTTTAATATGATCTATTCAATAGCCGTGTCCACGGAGAAGGACTTCGGATTGCCTATATCGGTTCATAGACAAGTGAAAGTGGATACTCTAAAATGCGCAAGATAAGCGTGAGTGCTATGGATGGCGTTCTCGTAGGGAGGCGGGAGCGGGTCCATAGTGGTGTATTGATATGGTGAATATGTGGACTCGTGTGCGCCACCTCAAAAGAGTTACTTGCGATGTAGTTCAGGGATAGCCACCGAGTCAAAGCTGGCTTGCTGCGGTCAAACTCCACCACCCCTTTTGATAATGATGCATATGTAGTTAGTTCGATGTAAGTCTTGCTGAGTACAATTGTACTCACGTTTGCTTATTTTATGTTTTGCGAGAGACGTCGGTCTCGTAGTAGTTCCGCTTGGACTTGACGTTTAGCTTGTTACCTCAGCTACGATCTTGTGCCCTCGGCAGATCTGGTAGATAGTCAGGCTTCTCAGCCTCTTCTCATTTATAGTTGTGCGTACCTGGACATGTTTAGCTTCCGCTTGTGCTTTGACTTGTATGCTCTGAGTGTTGGGTCATGAGACCCATGTTTGTAATATCTCGCTCTTGAGCCTAATGAATAATATTTTGAGTCGTAGAGTTATGTTGTGATGCCATGTTGTATCTACGCATATTGAGCATAATGTGTGTATGTTTGAAATGCTTGGTATGTGTGGGATCCGACAAACTAGTTGTTTATCCTTGGCAGCCTCTCATATGGGGAAATGTAGTCTCGTGCTTCCGGCGATAGTAGTCCGCTACAGCCGGTTCACGAGTCCTGCTAGCCCAGACTACTGCTTGGACACTTGGCTGGCGGCATGTGTTTCACTTCGTTCCTATATCATCCCTTCGGGAAATGTCACGCGGTGTTATTCGAGTCTGCCTAGCCTGCTACAGCCGGGATACGGAGTCCTGTTAGCCAGTGCTACAGCCCGAATATATCGTTGATGACCGACATGCTCGATGTGATTCATGTATGCCTGTCCCCATAGGTTAGCGCCGCTTTGGGTTCACGACTAGCCATGTCGGCCCGGTTCTTTGTCATATGGATGCTAGCGACACTATCATATCGTGAGCCAAAAGATGCAAACGGTCCCGGGCCATGGTAAGGCGACACCTGGGAATACCGTGCGTGAGGCCGCAAAGTGATATGATGTGTTACATGCTAGATCGGTGTGACCTAGGATCGGGTCCCGACAGCGTTGGTATCGAGCTTTGATGCTCAGGGATTACCAAGCCAAACTGGTCGGTTGTGTCTAGAAATGCTTTAGCTATGTAAGGAATTGATTGTGGAAGGAACGTAAGGCTCTTTTTACTCCTTATACCTCATGGCCTTCTCGATCTGAGTCATCCTCTTCTCTTCTACGGGTTTAAGAACTAGGCTTCTCATCTATCCATTAGGATGACGTGTTACTAATCCATAGACCTATAAGATTGTTGGTTTTAATCCCGCCAGTTCCTACTATTTACGAATGATAACCGTTGATCTCGAGAATCTTGTTATGATGTTGTTGAGTGGTTATGCCACCTTTCTGCAGGATGTCTCAAATCATTTTGAGCATTTACAGCCGTTATCTTGTCCGAGTCATCCTGTGTCTCCAAATAGTCGATGCATTTGCAATCCTTTCCTTCATTCCCGATGTCCTCTTTGGTCGAATAAGCACACTAACCGGTGCGTTGGGGTAATTTATTGCCTTGACATATATGTTGGAACTACTATTATGACCCTAGGTGTTTAGGAAGTCACCTAGCAATTTAGCAATGCTTTTGTATCCCAGTGTGATGATTAAGCCATCATTTTCAAAGCATCCGTGATGCCATTTAGTAGTAGGTATTCTACTCTGGGTTTCAACCCGAGATTCATCCTACTTCATGTTGCTAGTATTTGCTAGTGCCTTTAGGATATTAGTAACCTTGCGATAGTCCTCAAGGTCCGTGATATTTCCTTCTTCCAAATACTACGAACCGCTTATGGCAGAAGTTCTTTTGAGCCAAAAGATCACAATAAGAGTGCTCTTGAGGAGTTCTCCATTCATAATTGTGAATCTGCCAATTCTACCTTCCTGCATGGGTTATCCGGAAGAAATGTTGAGCTTGCTCGACATACTAATCTGTGCATCCACAACTCAGAAAATTATATGTTCCTTTGAGTTGCTCTCCTAGATGCCTTCTGACCTTCATCTATCAATTGATAGCCAAGGGTATGTGTGCATTTGTGTTCATCGATGCATTTTATCCTTGTGGTCCGTCAAGCCATTCTATTCCGGAATGACTAGGAGAAACAAACTCCAGTACCTCATCCATTTCTAGGATTGGGTCAAAGTAGTTGTATCCCGCAGATCAAATGCCAATTCAGCTTCTGATTCTGTTCTACCCTGAAGTATTGCCATCTTGTGTCAAGAATGTCATGGGAATTGCACAACCTCCTAGGAATTCTTGATGCAGTGATACTTCTCACCATCATTGTTCATTTCTCGGTTCGTGTTGATGCAACCGAAAGCCGACAAGTGAATTGTGATGTGTGAAATCAATACCCGAGCAACTTGTTGCTTGGTAGTGAATGGACAATATTCTCATTCTTAGCGTGTTGGTTATTAAACCATCATCCTAAGATTGATCGTGCTACCTAGTCCTTATTTCTGGTGCACACTTCGATTGATGAGTTAGGATTGTGTCAAGTCCTCACTCATTTGATCATATCGTCTTACCCTGAAAAGCAAGATTGTTCTCGAGCTTAGTAACATACCGGTGGTTCGTGACTTTCCAAATATCTTCTTGGAAGTGTTACCGGGTTGTTTCCTGACTGTTATGTTGGGCTCGTGATCAAGTTGGTTTCTTGTGAACCACCCTTCTCCAAGAATCTGTGTTGGATACCCTCGAGCTAGTCGGTTAAGCTAGCCAACAACTTGGAGAGTTGGAAGATAAAAGCTTGCCTAACCTAGTTCGATCCAATGGGATATTCTTGTGTAGTGTGTGTCGAAGAAAGATGATATCTTCATCGATTGGTCCTCGTGATCAGTTGCTGGACCTATTGTCCTATCAATCCTTTGATTTGAGTGTGGGCAATTGTCAAGTCAAATCAGAGCCAACGATATTCGTAATGTTGTCTTACTCGTGGTTGATCCCTCGAGCATACACCATTATATCTTATGGTCTGACCAATGCTATCACCGTGTTCACATGATGGTGGAAGTCCAGTGATATGGGAATTTCGATGAGCTATTGTTGAGCCCACCAGCAGTAATTTGTCTCCCCCATGAGTCATGTGGAACACCAACGTAGTATTGGGAACTTGTGTAAGCAATTCTTCGTGATTCGTTCATGAAGCATATGTTTGGATGAAAGTAGTGACTTCCTCTAGTTCATGTGCATCTGATGTAAGTTGCCGCCATGAACTTGAGAAAGGTTTGTTTTGTTTCCTCTGGAATCATCCCAAGTCCGTCATGCATGTGCGAAGTATTCTATGGTTTGATAGACTGATCATCTTCATTCTGTATGTATTCCTAGCACACCAAGCCACTGATTGATTTGTTCAAGGAAAGGAAGTTCCTTCTTAAGAGCATGCCTTATGCAAGGACTTCAATATCCTCGATTATGGTTCCCCCACCCGAACTCGGTAGTGTCTTATCATAAGACTACCATGTGGTCATGCTTGTCTAGGACAGTGTGTTCACAGGTTTGTAGCAGAACCAGCTCATGTTTTGGAGCATGCTATCGTAGTTCATATCCCGAGAATCTCGCAACGCCATCTCGTCAAATTGTGTTGCAACCTTTCCTTTTCAGACGTCTTGAGTCTGAAATATCCTAACAAACCAGATCTGAATCTCGGCAGATATGATGGTTGAAACATTCCAACAGCTGCATTTCGTTCCCAGCTTGCACCGTCCTTGTGCTATCTCGCTATAGACGGTCTTCTTAGCAATTCTTGTCCAGGGTTACCTTCAAAGTGGACTTACCCTAGGCCCCCTCCACCTCCGATGATAAGCAAAAATCATCCATTGTGTTGTCTTCAACAAGGTAGTCCACATCATCCATTCTAGTCCGGGTGTACCATTTCTTTGCCTTCCACCACGTGATCGCTTGCGACTGCCTTAGGCTGGTATAAAGAGTTCCAATGATCTATGGATCAAAAGTAATTCTTTTTGCCACTTAAGGGAATAGTTCTTGGCGTCACCTTTCTCGAGGTGTCCCGTTACGGGATCATGGTAAATATTTCCTCGCCACCTTGACATCATCCACCATCTTCCTAAAGCGTGGAATTGTTGCCACTAATCAAACCTCGTTGTTGTTTCTTCCATCCCTCTCGATGCATTTGGTGTCTCAACTCGAGATGTGTCACCGTCTCAGTCCGTACTGTCGATCATGTTTGCTTAATCTTCGTGAAGATCGAATCATGTAGGGTTTCCCCTTCTTTCTGTTGTCGTGTCGGGTGAAGATCTCGAAGACGTCAAGACCAAGAAGATGGAGTGAACCAACATCTTCGAGAAGGCAATTGGATCATGGAAATTGTAATAGTTTGCGACCTCCCCTTTCCTCTTACCTCACGTCTTGAATCTCGGGGCGAGATTCTTGTTTAGTGGGGGTGAGTTGTCACAGCCCTAGAATTGCTTGACATTAGTTGCATTAAGGCATTCATGTCATCATGTTAATTTCCATGAAAATTGAAATGGGGAGGACCAAGCCCTAGCACTAAAACAATTCAAATAGGTTCAACTTCAAAATATTTTCAATGAACCCAAAATGCCTTTGGAGATGTTCATGATTTTTGATAAAGGTAAAACCCTCTGCCAAAAATGATGAGCATATTTCTTGGCCATTTATGGATTTTGAATTAATTAAGTGAAGTATTTGAATTTGGGCATTTGAATGCTATAAATAATTTAAATGCTCAAATAATTCTGAAACTAAATGTGGGCTGTTGCATATATTTCAGAAGGTGCCCACAATTATTTTCAGGATTTTTAAAAGTGCCCTAGTATTTTTAATAAAGCCCTAAAACCTACAGAATATTAGAAAACTAAAATAAATAATAAAAGAAAGAGAGAGAATGCTGCACTGGCCTCACTGCTGCAGCCACCCGCCCAGCTTCCTTCCCTCCCCCTGCTTTGGCCCAAGACTGGTGGCCCAGCCCACCAGTGCCCTCCCCTGCCGCCTTCCTCCTCGTGCAAGAGGCGGAGGAGGGACACCATGACGCCGCCCGAGCTCGCCACGCCTCGGGGCTGCCTGCGTCACACACTGCCACCATGGCGCCCCACGTCATTCCCCGACGACGCCCGTGCCCCTCGCCCCTCTCCCTCACTCGCCGCCCCTCTCCTTCCCTGCCCTCTTCCCCGAGCTCACCGAACGGGCTGCCCCCACCGACGAGCTCCATCGCGGCCACCGCCACCCCTTCTCCTCACCGGCGTGTCCCCGAGCTTCGCCTAGCCCCTCTCCTCCCTCCTCACCAAGTCTCCCGACGCCGGAGCACCCCGAGGCGCCGCCCCACCATTTCCCCCTTCTCGGACCCGCCGGACTTCGCCGTCGAATTCATCGGCCCCGTGCCCCCCCCGAGCTCTCCGATGCCCTCATCGCACTCACGGTGAGCCCCCGAGTCATTTCCCCTCTTCCCCGACTCGTTTCCCCCCCCCTAACCACCGTCTCCACTACGGCCGAAGCTCGCCGCCGCCGTGCCTCGTCGCCGGCGTGGCTAGAGCCCCGATGACCCGAAGCCAACCTCACCACCGCCCTCACCGCAGCACCAGGAACCCGTAGCGCCCCTCCGTCTCCCCTCTAGTGCGCCGTAGCGTCGAGCCCGAGCTCGCCCGAGCTCCGGCGGCCGCCAACCTCGTCGCCGGCGTCGATCCCGGCCACCCCGACCCCGGCTAACCCCACCAAGAGCCTCAGCTCATCCCGGCTCCCAGAGGTACCTCCCGACCCTTTTGGCGGCGGAACAGCGATATGCACTTGCGCCGCGGCGTCGGCTTCGCCAAGACTAAACGCCGCGCCCACGACTCACGATGACCGGCGTGGGTTGACCTTGCCGGTTTGACCTCCCCTCTCCCTCACTGACATGCGGGCCCCGCCCGGCTAACTAAGTTAGATTAGTGTTAACTAGGTTAGGTTAGTTAGTTAGACGCTGACCAGTGGGTCCCAGCGTCAGGTTTGACCTGGACCGCCCAGTTGACCCGGCCGACGTCATAGTGACGCAATCTCAAGCGCAATATTCCTTTTCTGGATTTAATTTAATTCAAGAAATTTCGTGAAATACTCTAAACTTCTAAAAATCATATAAATTCAACCGTAACTTCGGATGGAAATAATTTATATATGAAAATGATCAGAAAAATATGAAGAATCTGTTTATGCCATGATCATGCATGTTTGAACAAGTTAACATCACTGAATAGGATGAATCATGATTAGGGTAATTTAGGAAATAGCATTTTGAGTTGGAATTCAACCTTGTTTGAATTCCACTCCAACTAACTTGGATTATTATGGCATTAGGTGAATTCAGTACCTTAACATGATCATGCATCATATATGTGCATTGCATTGATTGTGCTCTCTCTTGTTTGCCGGTAATTGTCCCCTCTCGATAGACGATGTACCGCCGATGAGTTCGATGACACCGATGAAGAACTATATTATCTTCAGAAGTGCCAGGCAAGCAAAACCCCCTTGTTCATTCCGATATAATCCCACTCTCTCGCTCCTGCTCTATTTTACTGCATTAGAACAACAACGACTCATGTGTTACTTGCTGCGGTAGCTGAACCCCTTGATCCTTTGCATGACCTGTCATTCCACAGTAATTAGATGAAACCCACTAGTATGAGTAGGAATTGTTTGAGCCTTGTTGTGCCTACTCATTCATGCTTGTTTGTCATGCCTGCTACTGCTTAGAGTTGAGTCGGGTCTGATTCATCGGGAATGAATTGGAAAGTGGTGAACATGTCCTGTTGTGTGTGAGCTAAGTGTGTGAACACGATTTGGTAAAGGTAGCGGTGAGAGGCCATGTAGGAGTACATGGTGGGTTGTCTCATTGCAGCCGTCCTCGAGAACTGAGTTACGTGTTTGTGATCCATGATCAGATTACTACCATGCATTGGGCCCAAACCAATGGACCCTCTCGGCTTCTTGACCACCCTTGTCCTCATCCGGAGTTGCAAGTAGTTTCGTGTTTGTAGCATCTTTGGGGCCGCACGCAGCGCTGACCTTAGGGGTGGGTTGTGTTGCGGTAGGCACCGTGGCCCGATGTACCGAGTGCCCGTTTGGTATCTCGGGAACCCTGCACACATCGTTCGGGCTGTATGGGAAACCTCGGCGGACTCCTGCGGATGGAACCGAATAGGCGATAAACTGGACTAGGGACTTGAGTGTTTAGGTAGGCCGTGGCCGACACCCACGTTGGGCTTCCGCTTGAAGGTTGCCGAGTACATGTCGTAAACGCGGTAAGTGGTGAGCGTGTGTGAAGAAGTACACCCTGCAGGGTTTAATATGATCTATTGAATAGCCGTGTCCACGGAGAAGGACTTCTGGATTGCCTATATCGGTTCATAGACAAGTGAAAGTGGATACTCTAAAATCGCAAGATAAGCGTGAGTGCTATGGATGGCGTTCTCGTAGGGAGGCGGGAGCGGGTCCATAGTGGTGTATTGATATGGTGAATATGTGGACTCGTGTGCGCCACCTCAAAAGAGTTACTTGCGATCGTGATCAGGATAGCCACCGAGTCAAAGCTGGCTTGCTGCGGTCAAACTCCACCACCCCTTTTGATAATGATGCATATGTAGTTAGTTACGATGTAAGTCTTGCTGAGTACAATTGTACTCACGTTTGCTTATTTTATGTTTTGCGAGAGACGTCGGTCTCGTTAGTAGTTCCGCTTGGACTTGACGTTTAGCTTGTTACCTCAGCTACGATCTTGTGCCCTCGGCGGATCTGGTAGATAGTCGCTTCTCAGCCTCTTCTCATTTATAGTTATGCGTACCTGCACATGTTTAGCTTCCGCTTGTGCTTTGACTTGTATGCTTCGAGTGTTGGGTCATGAGACCCATGTTTGTAATATCTCGCTCTTGAGCCTAATGAATAATATTTTGAGTCGTAGAGTTATGTTGTGATGCCATGTTGTATCTACGCATATTGAGCATAATGTGTGTATGTTTGAAATGCTTGGTATGTGTGGGATCCGACAAACTAGTTGTTTATCCTTGGCAGCCTCTCATATGGGGAAATGTAGTCTCGTGCTTACGGCGATAGTAGTCCGCTACTGCCCGGTTCACGGAGTCCTGCTAGCCCAAAGACTACTGCTTGGACACTTGGCTGGCGGCATGTGTTTCACTTCGTTCCTATGTCCGTCCCTTCGGGAAATGTCACGCGGTGTTATTCGAGTCCTGCCTAGCCTGCTACAGCCGGGATACGGAGTCCTGTTAGCCCAGTGCTACAGCCCGAATATATCGTTGATGACCGACATGCTCGATGTGATTCATGTATGCTGTCCCCATAGGTTAGCGCCGCTTTGGGTTCACGACTAGCCATGTCAGCCCGGGTTCTTTGTCATATGGATGCTAGCGACACTATCATATACGCGAGCCAACAGACGCAAACGGTCCCGGGCCATGGTAAGGCGACACCCGTGGGAATACCGTGCGTGAGGCCGCAAAGTGATATGATGTGTTACATGCTAGATCGGTGTGACCTAGGATCGGGGTCCTGACATCGATGACACCGATGAAGAGCTATATTATCTTCAGAAGTGTCAGGCAAGAAAATCCCCCTTGCTCATTCTGATACAATCCCACTCTCTCGCTCCTGCTCTCTTTTACTGCATTAGGACAACAACGATTCATCTGTTACTTGCTGCGGTAGCTGAACCCCTTTATCCTCTGCATGACCTATCATTCCATAGTAAATAGATGAAACCCACTAGAATGAGTAGGAGTTGTTTGAGCCCTGTTGTGCCTACTCATACTTGCTTGTTTGTCATGCCTGCTACTTCTTAGAGTTGAGTCAGGTCCGATTCATCGGGGATGAATCGGAGTTGTGTGAACATGTCCTACTATGTGTGAGCTAAGTGTGTGAACACGATTTGGTAAAGGTAGCGGTGAGAGGCCATGTAGGAGTACATGGTGGGTTGTCTCATTGAATTCGTCCTCAGGAACTGAGTTCTGTGTTTATGATCCATGATTCAGCTACTACCATGCATTGGGCCCCAAATATGACCCTTTCGACTTCTTAATCACCCTTGTCCTCTGTCCAGGAGTTGCAACTAGTTTCTGGTGTTTGTAGGATATGTGTTGGAGGCCGTGCATAGCACTGACCCTAGGGGTGGGCTATGATGCGGTAGATACACCGTGGCCTTGTACGAATGCCCGCTTGGTATCTCGGGAACCCTGCACACATCGTTCGGGGCGTATGTGGAAACCTCGGCGGACTCCTGCGGATGGAACCTGAATAGGCGATAAACCTGGACTAGAGACTTGAGTGTTTAGGTAGGTCGTGGTCTACACCCACGTCGGCTTTACGCTTGAGTCTGCCGAGCACATGTCGTGTGCAGACGCTAAGTGGTGGAAACATGTATGAAGAAGTACACCCTGCAGGTTAACATCATCTATTCAATAGCCGTGTCCATGGTAAAGGACTTCTAGGTTGTCTATAACAGTTCATAGACAAGTGAAAGTGGATACTCTAAAATGCGCAAGATAAGCGTGAGTGCTATGGATGGCGTTCTCGTAGGGAGGCGGGAGCGAATCCATAGTGGTGTATTGATATGGTGAATATGTGGACTCGTGGCGCCACCTCAAAAGAGTTACTTGCAGTCATAGTTTAGGATAGCCACCGAGTCAAAGCTGGCTTGCTGCAGTCAAACTCCACCACCCCCTTGTTGATAATGATGCATATGTAGTTAGTTCTGATGTAAGTCTTGCTGAGTACATTTCTACTCACGTTTGCTTATTTTATGTTTTGCAGAGAGACGTTAGTCTCGCTAATAGTTCAACGTGGACTTCGACGTTTAGCTTGTTACCTCAGCTACGATCTTGTGCCCTCGGCAGGATCTGGTGGATAGTCAGGCTTCTCAGCCCTTTTCATTTGTAGATGTCTGTACTCAGACATGTTGAGCTTCCGTTTGTGCTTTGACTTGTATGCTCTGAATGTTGGGTCATGAGACCCATGTTTGTAATATCTCGCTCCTTGGAGCCTAATGAATAAATACTTTGAGTCGTAGAGTTATGTTGTGATGCCATGTTGTATTTACACATATCGAGCATATTGTGTGTATGTTTGAAATGCTTGGTATGTGTGGGATCCGACGATCTAGTTGTTTATCCTTGGCAGCCTCTCATATGGGGAAATGTAGTCTAGTGCTTCCTGAGCGATAGTAGTCCGCTACAGCCGGTTCACTGAGTCCTACTAGCCCAAAGACTACTGCTCTGGACACTTGACTGGCGGCATGTGTTTCACCGTTCTGTGTCATCCCTTCGGGAAATGTCACGCGGTAACATCCGAGTCCTGCCTAGCTCTGCTACAGCCCGGGTTCCTGAGTCTGTTAGCCAGTGCTACAGCCCGGATTCACACGCTGGCTGACCGACATGCTCGATGTGATTCATGTATGCCTGTCCCCATGGGTTAGTGCCGCTTTGCGTTCACGACTAGCCATGTCGGCCGGGTTCTCTGTCATATGGATGCTAGCGACGCTATCATATCGTGAGCCAAAAGGCTAAACGGTCCCGGGCCATGGTAAGGCGACACCCGTGGGAATACCGTGCGTGAGGCCGCAAAGTGATATGAGGTGTTACCGGCTAGATCGATGTGACTTGGAATCGGGGTCCTGACAGCTTTGATATCAGAGCCTGACTGCCTGTAGGATTACCAAGCCAAACTGGTCGAAATTGTGTCTAGAAATGCTTTAGTTATGTAAGGGAATTGATTGTGGGAGGGAATGTAAGGCTCTTTTTACTCCTTATACCTCATGGCCTTCTGATCTGAGTCATCCTCTTCTCTTCTACGGGGATTAAGAACTAGGCCTTCTCATCTATCTATCAGGATGACGTGTTACTAATCCATAGACTTATAGAATTGATAGTTTCAAATCTCAGTTCAGATTCTACTACTTCCGTGTGCTCATAGTTGGTCTCGGAACCTTGATATTGTGCTTCCGAGTGGTTATGCCACCATTTTGCAGGATGTCTCAAATCATTTTGAGCATTTACAGCCGTTATGCTGTCCAAGTCATCCCAGGTCTCTAAATAGCCTGATGCATTTGCAAATCCTTTCTTTCCGTTTCCGATGTCCTTTTGGTCAGAATAAGCACACTAATTTGTATGTTGAGGTACTCCGCTGCCTCGGCATATATGTTGGAGCTATTATTATGAACCTAGGTGTTTTAGGGAGTCACCTAGTAAACTAGCCATGTTTTGTGTTCCCCGTGTGATGATTCTGGCCATCATTCTCGAAAGCATCCCATGATGCAATTTAGTTAGTAGGTATTCTACTCCTGGGTTCTTGACCCAAGATTCACCCTACTTACTTCATGTTGATAGTGTTTGCTAGTCCCTTTAGGATATTAGTAACCTTGCAATAGTCCTCGAGGTCCGTGGTATTTCCTTCTTCCAAATACCATGAACTTCTTATGGCAGAAGTTCTTTTGAGCCAAAAGATCACAACCAGGGTGCTCTTGAGGAGTACTCCATTCTATATTGCGACTCTGCCAGTTCTACCTTTCTGCATGGTTTATCCGGAAGAAACCTGTTGAACTTGATTCGACATACTAACCTATGCATCCACAACTCAGAAAGTTACGTGTTCCTCGAGTTGTTCCTCCTTAGTTGTATTTTGACCCCCGTCTATCAACTGCTAGTCAAGGGTATGCGTGCATTCGTTTATCGATGCCTTTACTCTTGTGGTCCGTCAAGCCATTCTATCCAGAATGACTTGGAGAAACAAACTCTAGTACCTTGTCCATTTTGAGGATTGGGTCAAAGTAGTTGTATTCCGTAGGTCAAAATGCCAATCCAGCTTTTGATTCTGTTCCACCCCGAAGTATTGCCCTCTTTATGTCAGGAATATCATGAGAATTGCACCACCTCTTATGAACTCTTGGTATAGTGATACTTCTCGCCATCATTATTCATTCCTCGGATCCGTGTCGTCACAGCCGGAATGCCGACAAGTGAATCGTGATGTGTGGAATCAATACTCCTAGCAACCCCGTTGCTTGGTGGTTAATGGACGATAATATCATTCTTGGTGTGTTGATTATGGAATCATCATTCTAAGATTGATCGTGCTACCTAGTCCTTATTTCCTGGTGCACTTTCCGATCAATGAGTTAGGATTGTGTCAATCCCTCACTCTTTTGATCATATCATCTTGCCCTGGAAAGCAAGGTTGTTCTCGAGCTTAGTAACATACCGGTGGCTCGTGATTTTCCGAATATCTTCTCGGAAGTATTACCAGGTTGTCCCCTGACTGTTATGTTGAGCTCGTGATCAAGTTGGTTTTCCAATAAACCACTTTTCTCCAAGAATCTGTGTTGGATACCCTGAGCTAGTTGGTTAAGCTAAACAACAACTTGGAGAGTTGGAAGGTAAAAGCTTGCCTAACTTATTTCGTTCCAAAGGGATATTCTTGTGTAGTGTGTGTTGAAGAAAGATGATATCTTCATCGATCGGTCCTCGTGATCAGTTGTTGGATCTGTTGTCTTGCCAAAATTTTGACTTGAGTATGGGCTATCGTCAAGTCAAGTCAGAACCAATGATATTCATAATGTTGTCTTACTCGTGGTTGATCCCTCGAGCATACACCATTACATCTTTTGGTCTGACCAATGCTATCACCGTGTTCACATGATGGTGGAAGTCCAGTGATATGGAAATTCCGATGAGTTGTTGTTGAACCCACCAGCAGCATTTTGTCTCCCCCATGATTCATGTTGAACATTACACTAGTATTGGAAACTTTGTAAGCATTGCCTTCATGCTCCGCTCATGAGGTATACGTTTGGATGAAAGGAGTGACTTCCTCTAATTCACGTGCATTTGATGAAAGTTGCCGCCGTGAATTTGGGAAAGCTTGTTTTTGCTTCCTTCAGAACCATCCCAAGTCAGTCATGCATATGTGCAAAGTATTCTATGGTTTGAAGACTTGCAACCCTCATCCCATATGTATTTCCTAGCACACCAAGCCACTGATTGATTTGTTCAAGGGTAATAAGTTCTAAGTGCTAGTCCTAAAGGTACCAGACGGATTTGTACAAGATTTCGTTATCCTCGTTGATGGTTCCCCACCTGAACTCGGTAGTGTTTTATTATAAGATTACTATGTGGTCATGCTTGTCTCGGACAACATGTTCACATGTTGTAGCAGAACCAGCTCATGTTTTGGAGCTTGCTATCATAGTTCATTTCCCGAGAATCTCGCAACGCCATCTCATCGATTTGTGTTGCAAACTTTCATTTTCCTTTCCAGACCTGTTGTCTGAAGTATCATGTTACTAACCAGATCTGAATCTCAGGCAGATATGACGGTTGGAACATTTCCAACATTTGCATGTTGTTCCCAGCTTGCACCCCATCGTGCCAATTTTCCATGGGCTGTCCTTCTCAGCAGTTGTTGTCCAGTATCATCTTCAAAAGTGGTCCTGTCATGGGTCCCATTCATTTCCGGTGATAAGCAAAATCATCCATTGTGTTGTCTTCAACAAGGTAGTCCACATCATCCATTCTAGTCCGAGTATGCCATTTCTTCGAGCTCTTTCAATCAATCAATTGTAAATTACCTTAAGCTGGTATGAAGAGTTCCAATGATCTATGGATCAAAAGTAATCCTTTTTGCCACTTAAGGGAACAGTCCAACGAGTCACCTTTGTCGAGGTGCCCCATTACGGGATCATGGCAAATATTTCCTCGCCACCTTGGCACCGTCCACCATTTTTCTATGCGTGGAATTGTTGCCCACCAATCAACCCCGTCGTTTGTTCTTCCATCCCTCTCGATGTATTTTGTGTCTCAACTCGAGATGTTTCAACATCTCATTCCACGAGTTGATTTTGAGTGCTCGATCTTCAAGGAGATCGTTTCCTATAGAGTATTCTTTTTGTCGCCATCGTGTTGGATGAAGATCTCGAAAGCAAGGACGTCAAGTTCAATTGGAGCAATGAACCAACATCTTCGGGAAGGGAAATTGGATCGACAAGTTCGTGTTAGATAGTGTCCCCTCTGTCTTCTCACCTCACGTCTTGAATCTCGGGACGAGATTCTTGTTTAGTGGGGTGAGTATCACAACCAGATCAGCCCTTGCTTGACTTTGCCTGCTCATCATGTCATCATGTTTAAATTCCTAAGAAACTTGAAATGGGGATGTTGAAACCCTAGCACCAAATGATTTCAACTAGGGTTTACTAAAATCTTTTCAATGAACCCAAAATGCCCTTCATAAATGTTCACCATCTTTGGTCCTGGCTAAACCCTCTGCCAAAAATGGTTTCATATTTTTGGAGACTATTCTGGATTTTTGAATTAATTCATAAGTATTTGAATTTGGACATTTAAATCTTATAAATATTTTTAAATGTCCAAATAATCCTGAAAGTACTTGGGGGCTATTGGAAATAATTCAAATAGTGCCCACAATTTTTGTCAGGATTTTACAAAATGAGTTAGTATTTTTACTAATTCAAAACATATCAAAATAAATAGAAAAACAGTAACCGAATTAGAAAGAGAGAGAGAACACCTACCTGGGCCACCTATCTGGCCTGGCACTGTGCCGGCCCAGCACTGTTGGCCCAGGCCAGTCATCGCCTACCTCCTGCTAGGAGGACAGCGCGCGCGTGGCCGACGCGCGTGAGCCCGCGCCTCGCCAGCTCCTGCTTGCCGCCGAGGGCCTGGACGCCTCCACGACGCCACGCACCCCCCTGGACCGCTCTTGCTCTCCCCCGTACTTCCCCCTCCTATGCTCTCTCTCCCTCTCGCGCCCGAGCGCCGCTGTCGCCGCCGCTCATCGATGCCACGCCCTGAGCCACCTCCTCGCCTTCCCGACGCATCCATCGGCCTCGCCGCCGTCGTCTACGCCTTCTGCACCGATCAAAGCAACGCCGGAAGCCCCGAATCGCCATCCTCGCTGTCTTCTTCAACCTCGGCCGCTGGAGATCTCTCTCACCGCCCCGCTCACTCTGGTGCTCCCCCGAGCACGCCGAGGACATCTCTGCACTCGTCGTGAGCTCCTGCCCCTTCTCCCCCTCTCCGTTCTCGCGCTTACATGCCGTAGCCGTCACCCCCTTGTTTACCGAAACCCGCCGCCGCCCGCGCTCGTCGCCGGTGATGCCCCTGTGACCATTTGGTCCCGGGCATGTGCCCATCATACTCACCGCACCCCGTAGACGCCGTAGGTGCTAAACACACATCACCACGGCCACCGCAACCGCGTCCCCGCTCGTGTCCGAACTCCGGCGCTGCCCCGAGCTCGTTTCGACGAGCTCCGGCCGCCCTAGCTGCCGCTGCTTGCAGCGCTGGATGCGGGCGAGCTCCAGCTCCCCGTGGACGCTCTCCACTACTCCTCTGGATGCCGGAGGAGCGAGCCCGAGACCCTCGGCCGCGTTTTGAGGTCGCCGCCGGCCATACTCCGGCGAGCCGACGTGGTCGCGTGATTAACGGCTAAACCCCCACTAAACAACCCCCCTGAGCCAATGACACATGGGCCCCACGCCCTTAGTTGATATTAGTTTAGTTCCTGTTTAGGTTTAACTAACGACAGTGGGCCCACGCGTCAGTTTTGACCATGCTGACTTGGCTGTTGACCGGGCCCACATGTCGGTGACCCTAGCCATCACTGTGAGACTGACCAGCGGGCCCCACTGGTCAGGGTTGACCTGGACCCGCCTGTTGACCTGCTGAGGTCAGCATGACCTAATGTTGACGCAATAACCCATTTTCTGGATTTATTATTATTCAGGAAATTCCAGAAAATAGTGCTAACTTCTAAAATTCATGGAAAATCAACCGTAGCTCAGAATGAAATAATTTATATGTGAAAAATGATCAGAAAAATCCAATCTATCCATCTGTACCATTTTCATGCATGTTTGAACAACGTTTGTCCTCTGTTTTGGACAAAACAAATAAAGGGCATTTAAATAATCATATATGGAGTTGGAATTTGAATCATGTATTCAAACCAACTTCATTTAAATCATAGCTAGATGCATTAGCCCAAGTCACAGCATATTGCCATGTCATGATCATGCATCATATTGTGGCATTGCATTGATTGTGTTCTTTCTCAGTTGCCGGTGTTTGTCCCCTCTCGATAGACGTGGTTCTGACGATGAGTTCGATGACACTGATGAAGAGCTATATTATCTTCAGAAGTGCCAGGCAAGCAAAACCCCCTTGCTCATTCCGATGCAATCCCATCCTCTCACTCCTGCTCTCTTTTATTGCATTAGGACAACAACGATTCATCTGTTACTTGCTGCGGTAGCTGAACCCCTTTATCCTCTGCATGACCTGTCATTCCACAGTAAATAGATGAAACCCACTAGCATGAGTAGGAGTTGTTTGAGCCATGTTGTGCCTACTCATACTTGCTTGTTTGTCATGCCTGCTACTGCTTAGAGTTGAGTCAGGTCTGATTCATCGGGGATGAATCGGAGTTGTGTGAACATGTCCTACTATGTGTGAGCTAAGTGTGTGAACACGATTTGGTAAAGGTAGCGGTGAGAGGCCATGTAGGAGTACATGGTGGGTTGTCTCATTGAAGCCTTCCTCAGGAACTGAGTTCTGTGTTTGTGATCCATGATTCAGCTACTACAATGCATTGGGCCCTGAAATCTGACCCCGCTCGACTTCTTAATCACCCTTGTCCTCTGTCCAGGAGTTGCAACTAGTTTCTGGTGTTTGTAGGATATGTGTTGGAGGCAGTGCGTAGCGCTGACCCTAGTGGTGGGCTATGATGCGGTAGATACACCGTGGCCCGGTGTACCGAATGCCCGTTTGGTATCTCGGGAACCCTGCACACATCGTTCGGGGCCGTATGTGGAAACCTCGGCCAGACTCCCTGCGGATGGAACCAGAATAGGCGATAAACCTTGACTAGAGACTTGAGTGTTTAGGTAGGTCGTGGTCTACACCCACGTAGGCTTTCGCTTGAAGTCTGCCGAGCACATGTCGTGTGCAGACGCTAAGTGGTGGAAACATGTATGAAGAAGTACACCCCTGCAGGGTTAACATCATCTATTCGAATAGCCATGTCCGCGGAAAAGGACTTCTGGGTTTCCTATAACAGTTCATAGACAAGTGAAAGTGGATACTCTAAAATGCAAAATGATAAGCGTGAGTGCTATGGATGGCGTTCTTGTAGGGAGACGGGAGCGGATCCATAGTGGTGTATTGATATGGTGAATATGTGGACTCGTGGCGCCACCTCAAAAGAGTTACTTGCAGTCGTAGTTTAGGATAGCCACCGAGTCAAAGCTGGCTTGCTGCAGTCAAACTCCACCACCCCCTTGTTGATAATGATGCATATGTAGTTAGTTTTGATGTAAGTCTTGCTGAGTACATTTGTACTCACGTTTGCTTATTTTATGTTTTGGAGAGAGACGGCAATCTCGCTAATAGTTCCGCGTGGACTTCGACGTTTAGCTTGTTACCTCAGCTACGATCTTGTGCCCTCGGCAGGATCTGGTAGATAGTCAGGCTTCTCAGCCTTTTTCATTTGTAGATGTCTGTACTCAGACATGTTGAGCTTTCGTTTGTGCTTTGACTTGTATGCTCTGAATGTTGGGTCATGAGACCCATGTTTGTAATATCTCGCTCCTCAGAGCCTAATGAATAAATACTTTGAGTCGTAGAGTTATGTTGTGATGCCATGCTGTATTTACACATATCGAGCATATTGTGTGTATGTTTGAAATGCTTGGTATGTGTGGGATTCGACGATCTAGTTGTTTATCCTTGGCAGCCTCTCATATGGGGAAATGTAGTCTAGTGCTTCTGAGCGATAGTAGTCCGCTTCTGCCCGGTTCACGGAGTCCTGCTAGCCCAAAGACTACTGCTCTAGACACTTGATCGGCGGCATGTGTTTCACTGTTCTGTGTACATCCCTTCGGGAAATGTCACGCGGTGACATCCGGAGTCCTGCTTAGCCTGCTACAGCCCGGGTTCCCGGAGTCCTGCTAGCCCAGCGCTACAGCCCGGATTCACACGCTGCTGACCGACATGCTCGATGTGATTCATGTATGCCTGTCCCCATGGGTTAGTGCCGCTTTGGGTTCAGGACTAGCCATGTCGTCTCGGGTTCTCTGTCATATGGATGCTAGCGACGCTGTCATATACGTGAGCCAAAAGGCGCAAACGGTCCCGGGCCATGGTAAGGCGACACCCGTGGGAATACCGTGCGTGAGGCCTCAAAGTGATATGAGGTGTTACCGGCTAGATCGATGTGACTTGGAATTGGGGTCCTGACAACCAGTGTCCGGATTGGACTCTACTTGGCGTGGAGGGCAAGTTAGGCGACCAACTACAAATATTCCTTCTTATGTAACCGACTCCATGTAACCCCAGATCTCTCCGGTGTCTATATAAACCGGAGAGTGTAGTCCGGACAGGTAGAGACACATTACCATATTCACATAGGCTAGACTTCTAGGGTTTTAGTCATTACGATCTCGTGCTAGATCAACTCTTGTAACACTCAAGGTCAATCAAGGAGGAAGTAGGGTATTACCTCCATAGAGAGGGCCCGAACCTGGGTAAACATCGTGTCCCCCGTGTCCTATTACCATCGATCCTAGACGCACAGTTCGGGACCCCCTACCCGAGATCCGCCGGTTTTGACACCGACAAAGTCCACTTCCGGAGGGTGCAATTCCTTGGTTGCTCTTTGGTGAGTTGGTCTTCCAAGAAGCAAAATTGTGTGTCTCTCTCGTCCACCGAAGCGGAGTATGTGGTAGATGGTAGTTGTTGTGCACAACTTCTATGGATGAGGCAAACTTCAAAGGATTACGGTTTCATTTGTGACAAAGTGCCTCTTTGGAGTGACAATGAAAGTGCCATCAAGATTTCCCTCAACCCGGTGCAACACTTCAAGACGAAGCCTGTAGAGATTCGGTATCATTTCATCCGGGATCACATTAGGCGAGGGGAGATCAAGCTCAACTATGTCAACACCCATGATAACCTTGCAAATATCTTCACGAAGCCCTTGGATGAAGCAAGATTTCGTGAGTTAAGGCATGAGCTAAATATCATTGATTCGAGTGGCTTGAACCTTTGCACATCCCTCCATACTCATCGTGATGTCTTGTTTAGTTGTAGGCATGGACATAGGGGGAGTGTTGTTCTCTCAATGAACTCTCCCTCCCCCATTATGCATAAATTGATCAAGTCTTTCACATTAGCCATTTTTTATGGTACTTATCCTTCAAATATGAGTTTTGGTCATGGGCCCATGGTTAAAATCTTGGCGGCACCATACCTATTGACTCAAACATAGGTGGCCTCGGCCACCACCCTCTCTTGAAGAGGTGTGTGTTTCTTGTCCTCTCGCTGGTGTTTTTGTTGCTTTGTGTTTGCTCTCTCTTCTTGCCATTTTTTTTCTTTTTTCTTTTTGAGCTAAGCCTTTTAGTGTCTAGTCTTCGAGTCTTGGCTCGGAGGTACTACCGCTGGTGGTGCGCGGTACTACCACTTGTGATGACAAGCAGTACTACCGCCCACCCGAGCGGTACTACCACTGCGGGGCGGGTCTAGGGGGTTATGTCGAGGAAGGGGGAGTTTTCTTCTCCCCCCACAACCATTCGCACAACCCCCTCACCCTCCTCGTCTCTCCAGCATCGACTCGCCGCGGGAGGGCTCCGGCGGGCCGCCGTCTCCGGGCCATCCATTTCCTTCGGTGGAATCGATCCCCACCCTGTCCTCTTGCCATGGATGCCGGTATTGCCCCGTTCCCTTTTTCTTTGTGCCTAGATTTCAGATCCAGTGTTTAGGGGCAATAGTTGATGCATCTCTCGATTTTTGGCTAAATCAAGGCTTGAGTAGGTTGGAGAAGGCGTCTAGAGTATTTGGATTGATACTTGGTAGGAGTATTTTTGTATTTGGCATCCCGGTAGTGCTGGATTTGACCACGGCAGTAGGGAACCACCGTTCCCCCGCCTCGAGCGGTACTACCGCCCCATTGGAGCGGTACAACCGCTTGGGCGGTACTACCACTTACTGATCGTGGTACTACCGCCGGATGCCCACCTGCATCATACTCCTGCCTATTTTTGATCCATGTTGTTTTGTTTGGTGGCTTACGCTCGTTATTTCTTGTTGTTCCTTGTGTCCGTGTGTCTGGTTCTAGGTGATGACCCTTTTGAGCAACATGTGTGCCGTGTCAACCCTGGGCGTTTAACTTCAAAGCGCTACCGCACCTCTAAGACAGCGGCTGCCTCATCAAGTGTTCCTCCTCCTCCTCAGCCGAAGAAGAAGAATGCGGTCAAACCCAAGCCTAGGGCCAAGTCTGTGACTGAAATGTCTGCAAAGGAGTTCTGGGAAAGGCGTCGGCGGAACCCATATACGGAAGATCAAGAACCCAATTTGGTCAACCGTCCCTTCTGGAACCGCTTTCAGTGGGCCATCTACTTTGATGTGATCAAAGCAAAGAAGAATCACCATGTTGATGTTCGGACCATCAACACTGACTACATGGAGAAGGATCTTGTCTTCTTTGGTGAAGCCCTTGAGATGTGTTCTCAACTGAACATTCTCAGGATCATGCAGTTCAATGAGGACTTTGATTTTGATTTGGTGGCTCAGTTTTACGCCATGGTCCATGTTGGAACAGATGAGGAAAGGACTCTGACATGGATGACAAATGGCAAGCTGCTTTCTGTCAAGTGGAAGGCCTTCATGGAGTTACTTGGAGTTGAAGATCATTGTCACAGCCCTAGAATTGTTTGACATTAGTTGCATTAAGGCATTCATGGCATCATGTTAATTTTCATGAAATTGAAATGGGGATGACCAAGCCCTAGCACCTAAAACAATTCAAATAGGTTCAACTAAGAAATATTTCCAATGAACCAAATGGACTTCAAAAATGTTCCTCATATCTGGAAAAATGCTTTGAAACATAACCAGGGGTGATGCACATTTTTCCATGACATTTGGACTTTGGAGTTAATTCATATGGTATTTGCATTTGGGCATTTAAATACTATAAAATAATTTAAATGCTCAAATAATTCTGAAACTAAATGTGGGATGTTGCATATATTTCAGAAGGTACCCACAATTATTTTCAGGATTTTTAGAAGTGCCCTGGTATTTTTAATAAAGCCCTAAAACTACAGAATATTAGAAAACAGAAAACAATAAAAGGAACAGAGCTCACCTGACCTACCTGGCGCCCAACCGGCCCAACCTCCTCCCCCCCCCCCCCTGCTGGCTGGCCCATTAGGCAGCCCAGCCCACCAGGGCACTGCTGTCTTCAACCTCGCCTCTTGGCGAGGCGTGTCGACGCCGCCGCCGCCACCTCCTCCCTTCCAGCCTGCCTGGCCTCCCGACCTCCTCGCGATGCCACGCGCCTCCCGACCCCCTGGACCCCTCACTCTTCCCGTACCCTCTCCCCTCCTCTCTCTCGCTCTGCGCCTCGTGCCCGAGAGCCGCCGTCGCCGCCGCTCGCCACCACCGCGGCCACAGGGCCTCCCCCGCTCCCCCCAACTAGCCCACCAGCTCCGCCACTCCATCCTCGCCCTCCCGCCATCACACGCGACCGAGAAGCCCCAGGCGCCGCCCGCCGTTCTTCCCCTCTTCGACCCGCGATGCCCGTCGACGAATTCGCTGGCTCGGGCCGCCCCGACCTCGCCGAGCATCCCATCGCCATGGCGGTGAGCCCCGCACCGATCCCCCTCTCCTCGATGCGATTCTTTCCTCTAACCACGGGCTCCGCCGAGCCCGAGAGCTTGTCGCCGCCCGGCCACGAGGTCGCCATGCGGCTAGAGCCCCTGCGTCGCGTCCGAAACACGCTGTCATCCTCGTCGCGTTCCGGGAACCCAGAGCACCTACCCACCCTCCTCCTCCCGTGCCCAAACGCCGTGTCCGAAGTGCCGAGCTCCGGCCGCCAGCATAGCTTCGCCACCGGCCGATTCCGACCGCCCGAGCTCAAGTCCCTCCACCAAGAGCCTCGGCTCATCCCGGCTCCCGTGAGGTACCTCCCGACCCTTTTGGTGGCCGGAACAGCGAATTTCACTTGCGCCGCCGCGTCGGGCTCGTCGGCGGCTAAACGCCGGCGCCCGCTGACCCGCTGACCGGCGTGGGTTGACCCACTGCCGGTTTGACCTCCCCCTCTCCCCACTGACATGCGGGCCCCGCCCGGCTAACTAATCCAGTTTAGATTTAAACTAATTTAACTTAACCTAGGTTAGTGCTAACTAACTAGGTTAGTTTAGTTAGTCACTGACGTGTGGCCCCACACGTCAGGTTTGACCTGGACCTGGCGCCTTTGACCTGCTGACGTCACGCCTCTGTCATGCTGACGCAATAACCCATTTTCTGGATTTAATTTAATTCAGTAAATTTCAGGAAATACTCTAAACTTCTAAAAATCATATAAATTCAACCGTAACTCGGATCGAAATAATTTATATATGAAAAATGATCAGAAAAATATGAAGAATCTGTTTATGCCATGATCATGCATGTTTGAACAAGTTAACCTCACTGAATAGGATGAATCATGATTAGGGTGATTTATGAAATAGCATTTGGGGTTGGAATTCAACCTTGTTTGAATTCCACTTCAACTAACTTGGATTATTATTGCATTAGGTGAATTCAGTACCTTAATATGACATGTCATTCATGTGAATGTGCATTGCATTGATTGTGTTCTCTCTTGTTTGCCGGTAACCGCCCCCTCTCAGTAGACGACGTACCGACGATGAGTTCGATGACACCGATGAAGAACTATATTATCTTCAGAAGTGCCAGGCAAGCAAAACCCCCTTGTTCATTCCGATACAATCCCACTCTCTCGCTCCTGCTCTATTTTACTGCATTAGGACAACAACGACTCATGTGTTACTTGCTGCGGTAGCTGAACCCCTTGATCCTTTGCATGACCTGTCATTCCACAGTAATTAGATGAAACCCACTAGCATGAGTAGGAATTGTTTGAGCCATGTTGTGCCTACTCATTTATGCTTGTTTGTCATGCCTGCTCTCGCTTAGAGTTGAGTCGGTCTGATTCATCGGGAATGAATTGGAATTGTTATGAACATGTCCTATTGAGTGTGAGCTAAGTGTGGTGAACACGATTTGGTAAAGGTAGCGGTGAGAGGCCATGTAGGAGTACATGGTGGGTTGTCTCATTGCAGCCGTTCTCAGGAACTGAGTTCTGTGTTTGTAATCCATGATACAGTTACTACCACGCATTGGGCCCGAAACCAATGGACCCTCTCGGCTTCTTGACCACCCTTGTCCTCAGTCCGGGAGTTGCAAGTAGTTTCTGGTGTTTGTAGCATCTTCAATGCACGCAACGCTGACCTTAGGGGTGGGTTGTGTTGCGGTAGGCACCGTGGCCCGTGTACCGAAAGTGCCCGTTTGGTATCTCGGGAACCCTGCACACATCGTTCGGGGCTGTATGGGAAACCTCGGCCGGACTCCCTGCGGATGGAACCCGAATAGGCGATAAACCTGGACTTGGGACTTGAGTGTTTAGGTAGGCCGTGGCCGACACCCACGTTGGGCTTCCGCTTGAAGGTTGCCGAGTACATGTCGTAAACGCGCGTAAGTGGTGAGCGTGTGTGAAGAAGTACACCCTGCAGGTTTAATATGATCTATTCAATAGCCGTGTCCACGGAAAAGGACTTCTGGTTGCCTATATCGGTTCATAGACAAGTGAAAGTGGATACTCTAAAATGCGCAAGATAAGCGTGAGTGCTATGGATGGCGTTCTCGTGGGAAGACGGAGCGGGTCCATAGTGGTGTATTGATATGGTGAATATGTGGACTCGTGTGCCACCTCAAAAGAGTTACTTGCAAATGTAGTTCAGATAGCCACCGAGTCAAAGCTGGCTTGCTGCGGTCAAACTCCACCACCCCTTTTGATAATGATGCATATGTAGTTAGTTCGATGTAAGTCTTGCTGAGTACAATTATACTCACGTTTGCTTATTTTATGTTTTGCAGAGAGACGTCAGTCTCGCTAGTAGTTCCGCTTGGACTTCGACGTTTAGCTTGTTACCTCAGCTACGATCTTGTGCCTCGGCAGATCTGGTAGATAGTCGCTTCTCAGCCTTTTTCATTTGTAGTTGTCTGTACCTGGACATGTTTAGCTTCCGCTTGTGCTTTGACTTGTATGCTCACGAGTGTTGGGTCATGAGACCCATGTTTGTAATATCTCGCTCCTCGGGCCTAATGAATAATATCTGAGTCGTAGAGTTATGTTGTGATGCCACGTCGTATTTACACATATTGAGCATATTGTGTGTATGTTTGAAATGCTTGGTATGTGTGGGATCCGACAAACTAGTTGTTTATCCTTGGCAGCCTCTCATATGGGGAAATGTAGTCTCGTGCCTCCGAGCGATGGTAGTCCGCCACAGCCCGGTTCACGAGTCCTGCTAGCCCAAAGACTACTGCTTGGACACTTGATCGGCGGCATGTGTCTCACTTGTTCCTATGTCCATCCCTTCGGGAAATGTCACGCGGTGGTATTCGAGTCCTGCCTAGCTGCTACAGCCGGGATACCGGAGTCTGTTAGCCCAGTGCTACAGCCCGAATACATACGTTGATGACCGACATGCTCGATGTGTTTCATGTATGCCTGTCCCCATAGGTTAGCGCCGCTTTGGGTTCACGACTAGCCATGTCGGCCCGGGTTCTTTGTCATATGGATGCTAGCGACACTATCGTATACGTGAGCCAAAAGACGCAAACGGTCCCGGGCCATGGTAAGGCGACACCCGTGGGAATACCGTGCGTGAGGCCGCAAAGTGATATGATGTGTTACATGCTAGATCGGTGTGACTTAGGATCGGGGTCCTGACAGCGTTGGTATCGAGCCTTGATCGCTGTGGGATTACCAAGCCAAACTGGTCGGGTTGTGTCTAGAAATGCTTTAGTTATGTAAGGGAATTGATTGTGGAAGGGAACGTAAGGCTCTTTTACTCCTTATACCTCATGGCCTTCTGATCTGAGTCATCCTCTTCTCTTCTACGGGGTTTAAGAACTAGGCTTCTCAACTATCTATTAGGATGACGTGTTACTAATCCTTAGACTTTTAAGATTGTTGGTTTTAATTCCCAGTTCAGTTCCTACTACTCCTGTATGATAACTGTTGATCCCAGAATCTTGTTATGATGTTGTTGAGTGGTTATGCCACCATTTTCTGCAGGATGTCTCAAATCATTTTTGAGCATTTACAGCTGTTATGCTGTCCGAGTCATCCCAGGTCTCTAAATAGTCCGATGCATTTGCAAATCCTTTCTTCTGCTCGATGTCCTTTTGGGCGAGATTAAGCACACTAACCGATCGATGAGGTACTCCATTGCCTCGACATATATGTTGGAACTATTATTATGACCCTAGGTGCTTAGGAGGTCACCTAGCAATTTAGCAATGCTTTTGTATCCCTAGTGTGATGATTCTCGCCATCATTTTCAAAGCATCCGTGATGCCATTTAGTAGTAGGTATTCTACTCTGAGTTTACAATCCGAGATTCACCCTACCTACATTCATGTTGTTAGTATTTGCTAGTGTCTTTAGGATATTAGTAACCTTGCGATAGTCCTCGAGGTCCGTGGTATTTCCTTCTTCCAAATACTACGAACCGCTTATGGCAGAAGTTCCTTGTTGAACCAAAACATCACGATAAGAGTGCTCTTGAGGAGTTCTCCATTCATAATTGTGAATCTGCCAACTCTACCTTTCTGCATGGGTTATCCGGAAGAAATGTTGAGCTTCGCTCGACATACTAATCTATGCATCCACAACTCAGGAAATTATATGTTCCTTTGAGTTGTTCTCTTAGATGTCTTCTGACCTTCATCTATCAATTGATAGCCAAGGGTAGGTGTGCATCCGTTCATCGATGCCTGTTATCCTTGTGGTCTGACAAGCCATTCTATTCCGGAATGACTAGGAGAAACAAACTCCAGTACCTCATCCATTTCTAGGATTGGGTCAAAGTAGTTGTATCCCGCAGATCAAAATGCCATTTCAGCTTTTGATTCTGTTCTACCCTGAAGCATTGCCCTCTTATGTCAAGAATGTCATGGGAATTGCACAACCTCCTAGGAATCCTTGATGCAGTGATACTTCTCACCATCATTGTTCATTTCTCGGTTCCGTGTTGTTGTAACCAGAATGCCGGCAAGTGAATTGTGATGTGTGAAATGAATACTCCGAGCAACTTGTTGCTTGGTAGTGAATGGACAATATTCTCATTCTTAGCGTGTTGGTTATTAGACCATCATCCTAAGATTGATCGTGCTACCTAGCCCCTATTTCTGGTGCACACCTCGATTGATGAGTTGGGACTGTGTCAAGTCCTCACTCATTTGATCATTTCGTCTTGCCCTGAAAAACAAGATTGTTCTCGAGCTTAGTAACATACGGTGGGTCGTGACTTTCCAAATATCTTCTTGGAAGTGTTACCGGGTTGTTCCCTGACTGTTATGTTGAGCTCGTGATCAAGTTGGTTCCCTGTGGACCACCCCTTCTCCAAGAATCTGTGTTGGATATCCCTGAGCTAGTTGGTTAAGCTAGACAATAACTTGGAGAGTTGGAAGATAAAAGCTTGCCTAACCTAGCTCGATCCAATGGGATATTCTTGTGTAGTGTGTGTCAAGAAAGATGATATCTTCATCGATTGGTCCTCGTGATCGTTGTTGGACCTATGGTCCTACCAACTTTTGATTTGAGTATGGGCCATTGTCAAGTCAAATCAGAACCAACGATATGCGTAATGTTGTCCTACTCGTGGTTGATCCCTCGAGCATACATCATTACATCCTTGGTCTGACCAATGCTATCAACGTGTTCACATGATGGTGGAAGTCCAGTGATATGGAAATTCCGATGAGTTGCTGTTGAGCCCATCAGTAGCATTTCGTCTCCCCCATGAGTCATGTGGAACACCAACGTAGTATTGGAAACTTGTGTAAGAAATGCCTTCGTGATCCGCTCATGAAGCCTATGCTTGGATGGAAGGAGTGACTTCCTCAATTCATGTGCATTAGGTGTAAGCTGCCGCCATGAAAATGAGAAAGGTTTGTTCTGCTTCTCCGAATCATCCCAAGTCAGTCATGCATGTGCGAAGTATTCTATGGTTTGACAGACTGATCATCTTCATTCCGTATGTATTCCTAGCACACCAAGCCACTAACTGATTTGTACAAGGAGAAGAAGTTTCTTCATAAGAGCTAATCATATGACTTATGTTAAACTCCGATATCCTCGATGATGATTCCCAACCTGAACTCGGTAGTGTTTTATTATAAGACTACCATGTGGTCATGCTTGTCTAGGACAACGTGTTCACATGTTTGTAGCAAACCAGCTCATGTTTTGGAGCTTACTACCATAGTTCATCTCCCGAGAATCTCGCAACGTCATCTCGTTGGTTTTTTGTGGCATTCTTTCCTCTTCAGACATGCTGAGTCTGAAGTATCCTATCCCCAATCGGATCTGAATCTCAGGCAGATATGATGGTTGGAACATTCGAACAGTCGCATTTCGTTCCCAACTTGCACCGTCCTTATGCCATTTCACTATGGGCTGCCTTCTTAGTAATTCTTGTCTAGGATCATCCTCAAAAGTGGACCTACCCTGGGTCCCCTCCCCCTTCGATGATAAGCAAAAATCATCCATTGCGTTGTCTTCAACAAGGTAGTCCACATCATTCATTCTAGTCCGGGTGTACCATTCCTTTGCACTCCACCAAATGATCGCTTGTGATTGCCTTTGGCTGGTATAAAGAGTTCCAATGATCTATGGATCAAAAGTAATTCTTTTTGCCACTTAAGGGAATAGTTCTTTGCGTCACCTTTCTCGAGGTGCCCCGTTGTTGGATCATGGTAAGTATTTCCTCACCACCTTGACACCATACACCGTCTCCCTAAGGGTGGAATTGGTGCCACCAATCAAACCCCATCGTTTGTTCCTCCATCCCTCTCGATGTGTTTTGTGACTCAACTCGAGATGTGTCACCGTCGCAGTCCGTGAGTCGATCATGTTTACTTGATCATCGTGAAGATCGAATCATGTAGGGTTTCCCCTTTTTCTCTGTTGTCGTGTCGGGTGAAGATCTCGAAGACGTCAAGACCAAGATGATGGAGTGAATCAACATCTTTGAGAAGGCGATTGGATCATGGAGATTGTGATAGTTTGTGACTCCCCTTTTTCCTCTTACCTCACGTCCCTAATCTCGGTAGATTCTTATTTAGTGGGGTGAGTTGTCACAGCCCTAGAATTGTTTGACATTAGTTGCATTAAGGCATTCATGGCATCATGTTAATTTTCATGAAATTGAAATGGGGATGACCAAGCCCTAGCACCTAAAACAATTCAAATAGGTTCAACTAAGAAATATTTCCAATGAACCAAATGGACTTCAAAATGTTCCTCATATCTGGAAAAATGCTTTGAAACATAACCGGGGTGATGCACATTTTCCATGACATTTGGACTTTGGAGTTAATTCATATGGTATTTGCATTTGGGCATTTAAATACTATAAAATAATTTAAATGCTCAAATAATTCTGAAACTAAATGTGGGCTGTTGCATATATTTGAAGGTACCCACAATTATTTTCAGGATTTTTAGAAGTGCCCTGTATTTTAATAAAGCCCTAAAACTACAGAATATTAGAAACAGAAAACAATAAAAGGAACAGAGCTCACCTGACCTACCTGGCGCCCAACCGGCCCAACCTCCTCCCCGATGGCCGGCCCATTAGGCAGCCCAGCCACCGGGGCACCATTGTCTTCAACCTCGCCTCTCTGGCGGGCGTGTCGACGCCGCACACCGGCCACCTCCTCCCTTCCAGCCTGCCTGGCCTCCCCGACCTCCTCGCGATGCCACGCGCCTCCCGACCCCCCCGACCCCCTCACTCTTCCCGTGCCCTCTCCCTCCTCTCTCTCTCTGCGCCTCGTGCCCGAGAGCCGCCGCCGCCGCCCGCCACCACCACCACCCAGAGGCCTCCCCGCTCCCCAACTAGCCCACCAGCTCCGCCCTCCATCCTCGCCTCCCCGCCATCACACGCGACCGAGAAGCCCCGAGGCGCCGCCCCGCCGTTCTTCACCTCTTCGGACCCGCCGGTCGCCGTCGACGAATTCGTCGGCTCCGGGCCGTCCCCGACCTCGCCGAGCATCCCATCGCCATCGCGGTGAGCCCCCGCACCGATCCCCCCTCTCCCTGATGCCGATTCTTTCCTCTAACCACGGGCTCCGCCGAGCCCGAGAGCTTGTCGCCGCCGGCCACGAGGTCGCCGCGGCTAGAGGCCCCGCACGTCGCGTCCGAGCACGCTGTCATCCTCGTCGCGTTCCCGGGAACCCAGAGCACCTACCCACTCCTCCTCCCGTGCCCCGAAACGCCGTGTCCGAGCGTGCCCGAGCTCCGGCCGCCGCATAGCTCGCCGCCGGCGTCGATTCCGACCGCCCCGAGCTCAAGTCCCTCCACCAAGAGCCTCAGCTCATCCCCAGCTCCCCGTAGGTACCCTCCCCGACCCTTTTGGTGGCCGGAACAGCGAATTTCACTTGCGCCGCCGCGTCGGGCTCGCCGGCGGCTAAACGCCGGCGCCCGCTGACCCGCTGACCGGCGTGGGTTGACCCACTGCCCGGTTTGACCTCCCCCTCTCCCCACTGACATGCGGGCCCCGCCCGGCTAACTAATCCAGTTTAGATTTAAACTAATTTAACTTAACCTAGGTTAGTGCTAACTAACTAGGTTAGTTTAGTTAGTCAGCGACGTGTGGCCCCACACGTCGTTTGACCTGACCTGGCGCCTTTGACCTGCTGACGTCACGCCTGCATCATCTTGACGCAATAACCCATTTTCTGGATTTAATTTAATTCAGAAATTTCGGAAATACTCTAAACTTCTAAAAATCATATAAATTCAACCGTAACTCGGATCGAAATAATTTATATATGAAAAATGATCAGAAAAATATGAAGAATCTGTTTATGCCATGATCATGCATGTTTGAACAAGTTAACCTCACTGAATAGGATGAATCATGATTAGGGTGATTTATGAAATAGCATTTGGGGTTGGAATTCAACCTTGTTTGAATTCCACTTCAACTAACTTGGATTATTATTGCATTAGGTGAATTCAGTACCTTAATATGACATGTCATTCATGTGAATGTGCATTGCATTGATTGTGTTCTCTCTTGTTTGCGGTAACCCCCCTCTCGATGAGCGGCGTCTGGCGATGAGTTCGATGACACCGATGAAGAACTATATTATCTTCGAAGTGCCGCAAGCAAAACCCCTTGTTCATTCGATACAATCCCACTCTCTCGCTCCTGCTCTATTTTACTGCATTAGGACAACAACGACTCATGTGTTACTTGCTGCGGTAGCTGAACCCTTGATCCTTTGCATGACTGTCATTCCACAATAATTAGATGAAACCCACTAGCATGAGTAGGAATTGTTTGAGCCATGTTGTGCCTACTCATTTATGCTTGTTTGTCATGCCTGCTCGCTTAGAGTTGAGTCGGGTCTGATTCATCGGGAATGAATTGGAATTGTTATGAACATGTCCTATTGAGTGTGAGCTAAGTGTGGTGAACACGATTTGGTAAAGGTAGCGGTGAGAGGCCATGTAGGAGTACATGGTGGGTTGTCTCATTGCAGCCGTTCTCAGGAACTGAGTTCTGTGTTTGTAATCCATGATACAGATTACTACCACGCATTGGGCCCAAACCAATGGACCCTCTCGGCTTCTTGACCACCCTTGTCCTCGGTCAGGAGTTGCAAGTAGTTTCGGTGTTTGTAGCATCTTTGGGGCCGCACGCAGCGCTGACCTTAGGGGTGGGTTGTGTTGCGGTAGGCACCGTGGGTCTGTACCGAGTGCCCGTTTGGTATCTCGGGAACCCCGCACACATCGTTCGGGGCTGTATGGGAAACCTCGGCGGAACTCCCTGCGGATGGAACCCGAATAGGCGATAAACCTGGACTTGGGACTTGAGTGTTTAGGTAGGCCGTGGCCGACACCCACGTTGGGCTTCCGCTTGAAGGTTGCCGAGTACATGTCGTAAACGGCGGTAAGTGGTGAGCGTGTGTGAAGAAGTACACCCCTGCAGGGTTTAATATGATCTATTCGAATAGCCGTGTCCGCGGAAAAGGACTTCTGGGTTGCCTATATCAGTTCATAGACAAGTGAAAGTGGATACTCTAAAATGCGCAAGATAAGCGTGGGTGCTATGGATGGCGTTCTCGTGGGAAGGCGGGGCGGGTCCATAGTGGTGTATTGATATGGTGAATATGTGGACTCGTGTGCGCCACCTCAAAAGAGTTACTTGCGATGTAGTTCAGGATAGCCACCGAGTCAAAGCTGGCTTGCTGCGGTCAAACTCCACCACCCCTTTTGATAATGATGCATATGTAGTTAGTTCGATGTAAGTCTTGCTGAGTACAATTATACTCACGTTTGCTTATTTTATGTTTTGCGAGAGGCGTCGGTCTCGCTAGTAGTTCGCTTGGACTTGACGTTTAGCTTGTTACCTCAGCTACGATCTTGTGCCTCGGCGGATCTGGTAGATAGTCGGCTTCTCAGCCTTTTCATTTGTAGTTATCTGTATGCCGGACATGTTTAGCTTCGCTTGTGCTTTGACTTGTATGCTCACGAGTGTTGGGTCATGAGACCCATGTTTGTAATATCTCGCTCCTCGGGCCTAATGAATAATATCTGAGTCGTAGAGTTATGTTGTGATGCCACGTCGTATTTACACATATTGAGCATATTGTGTGTATGTTTGAAATGCTTGGTATGTGTGGGATCCGACAAACTAGTTGTTTATCCTTGGCAGCCTCTCATATGGGGAAATGTAGTCTCGTGCCTCCGGCGATGGTAGTCCGCTTCTGCCCGGTTCACGAGTCCTGCTAGCCCAAAGACTACCGCTTGGACACTTGATCGGCGGCATGTGTCTCACTTGTTCCTATGTCATCCCTTCGGGAAATGTCACGCGGTGGTATTCGAGTCCCGCCTAGCCTGCTACAGCCGGGATACGAGTCCTGTTAGCCAGTGCTACAGCCCGAATACATCGTTGATGACCGACATGCTCGATGTGTTTCATGTATGCATGTCCCCATAGGTTAGCGCCGCTTTGGATTCACGACTAGCCATGTCGGCCGGGTTCTTTGTCATATGGATGCTAGCGACACTATCATATCGTGAGCCAAAAGACGCAAACGGTCCCGGGCCATGGTAAGGCGACACCGTGTGGAATACCGTGCGTGAGGCCGCAAAGTGATATGATGTGTTACATGCTAGATCGGTGTGACTTAGGATCGGGGTCTGACAGCGTTGGTATCGAGCCCGATCGCTCAGAGGATTACCAAGCCAAACTGGTCAAGTTGTGTCTAGAAATGCTTTAGTTATGTAAGGGAATTGATTGTGGAAGGGCGTAAGGCTCTTTTACTCCTTATACCTCATGGCCTTCGATCCGAGTCATCCTCTTCTCTTCTCACGGGTTTAAGAACTAGGCTTCTCATCTATCTATTAGGATGACGTGTTACTAATCCTTAGACTTTTAAGATTGTTGGTTTTAATTCCCAGTTCAGTTCCTACTACTCATGTATGATAACTGTTGATCCCAGAATCTTGTTATGATGTTGTTGAGTGGTTATGCCACCATTTTCTGCAGGATGTCTCAAATCATTTTTGAGCATTTACAGCCGTTATGCTGTCCGAGTCATCCCAGGTCTCTAAATAGTCTGATGCATTTGCAAATCCTTTCTTCTGTTCCCAATGTCCTTTTGGGCCAGATTAAGCACACTAACCAGTCAGTCGAGGTACTCCATTCCCTCGACATATATGTTGGAACTATTATTATGACCCTAGGTGCTTAGGAGGTCACCTAGCAATTTAGCAATGCTTTTGTATCCCTAGTGTGATGATTCTGGCCATCATTTTCGAAAGCATCCCGTGATGCCATTTAGTAGTAGGTATTCTACTCCTGAGTTTCTGAATCCGAGATTCACCCTACCTACATTCATGTTGTTAGTATTTGCTAGTGTCTTTAGGATATTAGTAACCTTGCGATAGTCCTCGAGGTCCGTGGTATTTCCTTCTTCCAAATACTACGAACCGCTTATGGCAGAAGTTCCTTGTTGAACCAAAACATCACGATAAGAGTGCTCTTGAGGAGTTCTCCATTCATAATTGTGAATCTGCCAACTCTACCTTTCTGCATGGGTTATCCGGAAGAAATGTTGAGCTTCGCTCGACATACTAATCTATGCATCCACAACTCAGGAAATTATATGTTCCTTTGAGTTGTTCTCTTAGATGTCTTCTGACCTTCATCTATCAATTGATAGCCAAGGGTAGGTGTGCATCCGTTCATCGATGCCTGTTATCCTTGTGGTCTGACAAGCCATTCTATTCCGGAATGACTAGGAGAAACAAACTCCAGTACCTCATCCATTTCTAGGATTGGGTCAAAGTAGTTGTATCCCGCAGATCAAAATGCGATTTCAGCTTTTGATTCTGTTCTACCCTGAAGTATTGCCCTCTTATGTCAAGAATGTCATGGGAATTGCACAACCTCCTAGGAATCCTTGATGCAGTGATACTTCTCACCATCATTGTTCATTTCTCGGTTCCGTGTTGTTGTAACCAGAATGCCGGCAAGTGAATTGTGATGTGTGAAATGAATACTCCGAGCAACTTGTTGCTTGGTAGTGAATGGACAATATTCTCATTCTTAGCGTGTTGGTTATTAGACCATCATCCTAAGATTGATCGTGCTACCTAGCCCCTATTTCTGGTGCACACCTCGATTGATGAGTTGGGACTGTGTCAAGTCCTCACTCATTTGATCATTTCGTCTTGCCCTGAAAAACAAGATTGTTCTCGAGCTTAGTAACATACGGTGGGTCGTGACTTTCCAAATATCTTCTTGGAAGTGTTACCGGGTTGTTCCCTGACTGTTATGTTGAGCTCGTGATCAAGTTGGTTCCCTGTGGACCACCCCTTCTCCAAGAATCTGTGTTGGATATCCCTGAGCTAGTTGGTTAAGCTAGACAATAACTTGGAGAGTTGGAAGATAAAAGCTTGCCTAACCTAGCTCGATCCAATGGGATATTCTTGTGTAGTGTGTGTCGAAGAAAGATGATATCTTCATCGATTGGTCCTCGTGATCAGTTGTTGGACCTATGGTCCTACCAACTTTTTGATTTGAGTATGGGCCATTGTCAAGTCAAATCAGAACCAACGATATGCGTAATGTTGTCCTACTCGTGGTTGATCCCTCGAGCATACATCATTACATCCTTGGTCTGACCAATGCTATCAACGTGTTCACATGATGGTGGAAGTCCAGTGATATGGAAATTCCGATGAGTTGCTGTTGAGCCCATCAGTAGCATTTCGTCTCCCCCATGAGTCATGTGGAACACCAACGTAGTATTGGAAACTTGTGTAAGCAATGCCTTCGTGATCCGTTCATGAAGCCTATGCTTGGATGGAAGGAGTGACTTCCTCGAATTCATGTGCATTAGGTGTAAGCTGCCGCCATGAAAATGAGAAAGGTTTGTTCTGTTTCCTCTGGAATCATCCCAAGTCAGTCATGCATGTGCGAAGTATTCTATGGTTTGACAGACTGATCATCTTCATTCCGTATGTATTCCTAGCACACCAAGCCACTAACTGATTTGTACAAGGAGAAGAAGTTTCTTCATAAGAGCTAATCATATGACTTATGTTAAACTCCGATATCCTCGATGATGATTCCCAACCTGAACTCGGTAGTGTTTTATTATAAGACTACCATGTGGTCATGCTTGTCTAGGACAACGTGTTCACATGTTTGTAGCAAACCAGCTCATGTTTTGGAGCTTACTACCATAGTTCATCTCCCGAGAATCTCGCAACGTCATCTCGTTGGTTTTTGTGGCATTCTTTCCTCTTGGACATGCTGAGTCTGAAGTATCCTATCTAATCGGATCTGAATCTCGGCAGATATGATGGTTGGAACATTCGAACAGTCGCATTTCGTTCCCAACTTGCACCGTCCTTATGCCATTTCACTATGGGCTGCCTTCTTAGTAATTCTTGTCTAGGATCATCCTCAAAAGTGGACCTACCCTGGGTCCCCTCCCCCTTCGATGATAAGCAAAAATCATCCATTGCGTTGTCTTCAACAAGGTAGTCCACATCATTCATTCTAGTCCGGGTGTACCATTCCTTTGCACTCCACCAAATGATCGCTTGTGATTGCCTTTGGCTGGTATAAAGAGTTCCAATGATCTATGGATCAAAAGTAATTCTTTTTGCCACTTAAGGGAATAGTTCTTTGCGTCACCTTTCTCGAGGTGCCCCGTTGTTGGATCATGGTAAGTATTTCCTCACCACCTTGACACCATACACCGTCTCCCTAAGCGTGGAATTGTTGCCACCAATCAAACCCCATCGTTTGTTCCTCCATCCCTCTCGATGTGTTTTGTGACTCAACTCGAGATGTGTCACCGTCGCAGTCCGTGAGTCGATCATGTTTACTTGATCATCGTGAAGATCGAATCATGTAGGGTTTCCCCTTTTTCTCTGTTGTCGTGTCGGGTGAAGATCTCGAAGACGTCAAGACCAAGATGATGGAGTGAATCAACATCTTCGAGAAGGCGATTGGATCATGGAGATTGTGATAGTTTGTGACTCCCCTTTTTCCTCTTACCTCACGTCCTGAATCTCGGGGCGAGATTCTTGTTTAGTGGGGGTGAGTTGTCACAGCCCTAGAATTGTTTGACATTAGTTGCATTAAGGCATTCATGGCATCATGTTAATTTTCATGAAATTGAAATGGGGATGACCAAGCCCTAGCACCTAAAACAATTCAAATAGGTTCAACTAAGAAATATTTCCAATGAACCAAATGGACTTCAAAAATGTTCCTCATATCTGGAAAAATGCTTTGAAACATAACCAGGGGTGATGCACATTTTTCCATGACATTTGGACTTTGGAGTTAATTCATATGGTATTTGCATTTGGGCATTTAAATACTATAAAATAATTTAAATGCTCAAATAATTCTGAAACTAAATGTGGGCTGTTGCATATATTTCAGAAGGTACCCACAATTATTTTCAGGATTTTTAGAAGTGCCCTGGTATTTTTAATAAAGCCCTAAAACTACAGAATATTAGAAAACAGAAAACAATAAAAGGAACAGAGCTCACGACCTACATGGCGCCCAACCGGCCCAACCTCCTCCCCGATGGCGGCCCATTAGGCAGCCCAGCCACCAGGGCACCGCTGTCTTCAACCTCACGCCTCTTGGCAGGGCGTGTCGACGCCGCCGCGGCCACCTCCTCCCTTCCAGCCTGCCTGGCCTCCCCGACCTCCTCGCGATGCCACGCGCCTCCCCGACCCCCCTGGACCCCCTCACTCTTCCCCGTACCCCTCTCCCCTCCTCTCTCTCGCTCTGCGCCTCGTGCCCGAGAGCCGCCGTCGCCGCCGCTCGCCACCACCGCGGCCACAGGGCCCTCCCCGCTCCCCCAACTAGCCCACCAGCTCCGCCACTCCATCCTCGCCTCCCGCCATCACACGCGACCGGAAGCCCCGAGGCGCCGCCCCGCCGTTCTTCCCCTCTTCGGACCCGCCGGTCGCCGTCGACGAATTCGTCGGCTCCGGGCCGTCCCCGACCTCGCCGAGCATCCCATCGCCATCGCGGTGAGCCCCCGCACCGATCCCCCCTCTCCCTGATGCCGATTCTTTCCTCTAACCACGGGCTCCGCCGAGCCCGAGAGCTTGTCGCCGCCCACCGAGGTCGCCAGCGGCTAGAGGCCCCTGCGTCGCGTCCGAAACACGCTGTCATCCTCGTCGCGTTCGGGAACCCAGAGCACCTACCCACCTCCTCCGTGCCCGAAACGCCGTGTCCGGCGTGCCGAGCTCCGCCGCCCGCATAGCTTCGCCGCGGCGTCGATTCCGACCGCCCGAGCTCAAGTCCCTCCACCAAGAGCCTCGGCTCATCCCGGCTCCGTGGTACCCTCCCGACCCTTTTGGTGGCGAACAGTAATTTCACTTGCGCGCTGCCGTCGCTCGCCCGGGCTAAACGCCGGCGCCCGTGACTCGCTGACGGCGTGGGTTGACCCACCGCCGGTTTGACCTCCCCCTCTCCCCCAGCGACATGCGGGCCCGCCCGCTAACTAATCGGTTTAGATTTAAACTAATTTAACTTAACCTAGGTTAGTGCTAACTAACTAGGTTAGTTTAATTAGTCAGCGACGTGTGGCCCCACACGTCGGGTTTGACCTGGACCTGGCGCCTTTGACCTGCTGACGTCACGCCTGTGTCATCTTGACGCAATAACCCATTTTCGGATTTAATTTAATTCAGTAAATTTCGGAAATACTCTAAACTTCTAAAATCATATAAATTCAACCGTAACTCGGATCGAAATAATTTATATATGAAAAATGATCAGAAAAATATGAAGAATCTGTTTATGCCATGATCATGCATGTTTGAACAAGTTAACCTCACTGAATAGGATGAATCATGATTAGGGTGATTTATGAAATAGCATTTGGGGTTGGAATTCAACCTTGTTTGAATTCCACTTCAACTAACTTGGATTATTATTGCATTAGGTGAATTCAGTACCTTAATATGACATGTCATTCATGTGAATGTGCATTGCATTGATTGTGTTCTCTCTTGTTTGCGGTAACCGCCCCTCTCGATGAGCGGCGTCATCGACGATGAGTTCGATGACACCGATGAAGAACTATATTATCTTGAAGTGCCGAGCAAGCAAAACCCCTTGTTCATTCGATACAATCCCACTCTCTCGCTCCTGCTCTATTTTACTGCATTAGGACAACAACGACTCATGTGTTACTTGCTGCGGTAGCTGAACCCCTTGATCCTTTGCATGACCTGTCATTCCACAGTAATTAGATGAAACCCACTAGCATGAGTAGGAATTGTTTGAGCCATGTTGTGCCTACTCATTTATGCTTGTTTGTCATGCCTGCTACTGCTTAGAGTTGAGTCGGGTCTGATTCATCGGGAATGAATTGGAATTGTTATGAACATGTCCTATTGAGTGTGAGCTAAGTGTGGTGAACACGATTTGGTAAAGGTAGCGGTGAGAGGCCATGTAGTGGTGAACACGATTTGGTAAAGATATCTCTCATGTCATGTGGTCTGAACTGGTCTCCGCCATCTTTGAGCGCAAATGCCCTATATATGGACCGTTTATCATGCTGCTTATTGAGAAGGCCTCGGCTCGTGTTTATCAGAATGTGGTGCTGGAGACTGGGGAGTTAGTATCTCATGAGATCAAGCGTCTGAGGAAGAAGGAGAACTAGGGCACCTCGGCTTCGAGGTCTGGGATTCCCTCTGGAGCTGCTGACATGGAGACAGAGGGTGATGCTGATGATGATGATGACTATGAGCCCTCTGGAGCAGAGCCCTCATTGGCAAAGAAGCTCAAGAGCAAGATGAAGAAACTCTTTTGCATGGAGTCTCATGGTCAGTACCTGACTCATGTGTCTCAGAAGGCCAGAAGCCGTCACAAGGAGCTCATGCGTTAGTTGGGTGCGACCGTTGCCAGCGGATCTGGGGGCAAGATCACCGATGAGGAGGAGTGGGTTCAGCAGCACTGCCCGTGGACCGATTTAGACATCAAGCAGTTTCCTACCGATGATGGCGGTGCAGACGATCCTGCTCGGATGTGATGATGGAGTTCCTCAATTTTCTATCACCTGGGGCTGTAGCAGCGCTTTTTGCCTTTTTGGTGTCCCAATGTCAAAGGGGGAGAGAGCATAGGGATTTGCCATTGTCGAGTTGCGAGCGTGTGTTTGTGTGGCTTGTTTGCCTTGCCTGTCTTCTCGCAAACTCTTTTCTCGTCTTTTGCATTTGTTTGGTTTGTGCTTGTGAGACCTGGTGACGATGTCCTGGACTAGGGGGTACTCACCACGTCATCTCCCGATAAGTTGGATTGGGCCGAGGACCCCCATGGCCATATATTCATGGGCCAGTGCGGACAGCTGCCGTATACAAGGAAGATTCCACAAGACTTGGCGATCAAGACAAGGACTCCTCCCCACTGGCGTATTCGTCTAGGACTCTTGTTATCCTAGGCCTCTGGTGCACTATATAAACCGAGGCCGGGCTAGTCGATAAACAACAATCATACCATAGGCTAGCTTCTAGGGTTTAGCCTCTACGATCTTGTGGTAGATCAACTCTTGTAATACTCATATTCATCAAGATCAATCAAGCAGGAAGTAGGGTATTACCTCCATAGAGAGGGCCCGAACCTGGGTAAACGTCGTGTCCCTTGCCTCATGTTACCATCCGCCTTAGACGCACAGTTCGGGATCCCCTACCCGAGATCCGCCGGGTTTGACACCGACATTGGTGCTTTCATTGAGAGTTCCGTTGTGTCGTCACGATAAGGCTTGATGGCTCCTTCAATCATCCACAACGATGCGATCCGGGGTGAGGTTCCCCCCCCCCCCCCGGACAGATCTTCGTATTAAATGCGCTTCACATCGGGCCAATTAGCTTGGGCATCGGGAGCAGATCAACAGCTCGCCCACAGCCACCGTGTCGAGGTTGGAAACTTGAACTACATGGCCGACATCCGCGGAGACTTGATCTTCAACGGATTCGAGCCCATGACAGGTGCGCCGCACAGTCCCAATAAGCATGACTTTGATCTGCCGTCTGACGGTGTTCGGGAGAACGCACCTGCAGCTGCCCTGGCCTTAGATCCTGAGCAGATCGTAACATCCGAGGATGGGGGGATAGACCCCGCCACGGAGGCCGCACGCTCATTGGCTATAGAGCCGAACACAGACTTCGCCTCCAATAAAGTTTGTGCCATCGGACCCTCGGACTTGTCTCCGGCTATAGGCTCCAAACCGCGCGCATCCATGCCTATCGAACCTGATTGGGCACAGATTATGGAGTTCACCTCCGCGGATATCTTTCAGCACTCGCCCTTGGGCGATGTGCTACGTTTATTGAAATCTCTCTCCTTGTTAGGAGACTCCCGGCCGAACTATGTCCGGCATTGACCACGTCACGACCTGCATCGGCGGGGCCGCACTGTTGCTTCTTCAGGCCAGTGTCCATCATGCCGACCTACTTCAACTCATCGGCTTACATCGAGGCTTCGACATCTCGGCTAGACCTGGGGCTTCGCCATCTCTTCATCAACCTATACTCCGGAGACTAAGGCATCACTAGCCGACCAGCTCCGTCATGTTAGCTGGACCGAGTGCTTTGCCTCGGCGAGCCAACCTTTGCCAGCATCGCCGTGCTTTGCTTTATCGCCCATCAGGCAATGGGTGTGCGGATCGAGTCCCAGTTTTGGGAATCACCTTTCTTTGGATTGCTACAACAAATAAACCAGGTTTATCAAA
Source organism: Aegilops longissima (assembly GCA_021605205.1). Taxonomy (NCBI): domain Eukaryota; kingdom Viridiplantae; phylum Streptophyta; class Magnoliopsida; order Poales; family Poaceae; genus Aegilops; species Aegilops longissima. Next base: position 104,909,861 of record CM038677.1, on the reverse strand, counting down.
TGATGGCCGCATTAACAATGGTCACATGGTGGTTCGGTCAGTTTCCGTACATAGTCCAGCGAACGCCGCATCTGGGACTCGGACCGACCTGAGAATTCAGACTTTGCCACGCCTTCACCGCGTCACGCCGTCGCCCTGCATCGACATTGACTTCGGCGCCAGGCCATATTTCTTTTATTACTCACTTTGCATAAATTGTTTATTATGCATCAATTTTTATTTTCTAATTTATCATTATTACTATTACCTCCGGTTTGCACTATTTTTTGTGCACAGGAAAATGGTCCAGCCGGACTATGTCCTTTGGCGTCACCTCGGACCGGCTTGGGGGATGGAACCTTGTCCCGCATCAAGCTCGGACCGCGTCATCAATACCGAACACATTAACCAGCTAAGTTGCCTTCATGCTCAAAGTTTTAAATTTTTAACTTGTGTTCGGCTCGACCAAGCATTACACTTTTTTGGAAAAAAGTTGCTTGTAAAAAATTTCCTTGTCCAAACTTTGTTTGTGACGGACAAGTTCAAATACCCCTATTACTTGGGGGCTCCCTTGCCGGAGCTTTTCCTCTTGCATATGATTATACTTGTACGGCTTCGTTCCTTGTTTGTGTATTATGCCACAATATGCACCATATTGACCTAAGTGATTTGCAAGCTGGGTTGCCTTGCTCCTGTGTTTACCCCTACGTTCCCGATTGTTCGGCTAGGGAGTAAAGGAGCACCTCTGCGATTATCACGATCGGGTCACCCGAGCAGACCTCGGTGGGTGAAGCCGAAAGCTAAGCGCTCTTCTGTTTTCAATAATGGTCGGCACTAACGAAACTCATGAGTACAAAAAATCTATTGCACAAGTCTCATAGTAACAATGAGCACCGAAGAAAGGTATCGCTGGGGGTACTATTTTCTTCGAAGATGCTTCTTACACTTCGTTAGTAATATAGCATAAGTTCCCTGAGCGCGCTTTGTCTGTTACAGCCTTATGGCCTGATTTCCTGGTTTTCGGAAACACCGTCGATATTCTCGACAGGTGGAGTACATAACACTTTTCGGTCCTTGACCGAAGAGGGAGAAGCCGACGGTCCGTTAAGACGCGTATAAAGTTCGGGTAAACATAGATATGATATAAGTACTTTGGTACATACAATCATTATACATAAAATTCTTTTACCCAAGTCACTTGGGGGCTCTTAAATTAGTATGAGCTATTTTTCTTCTTGGTCGTTGCAAAGTCTTTTTCTATCACTCCTTTCTTGATGCAAGTGTGTGGTCAATAGCCGGATAGCCTTGCTTCTCTCTAAATCTGCTCGAGTGCAGTTTGCTAAACTAGCCTCGGAGAAGCACGCCGCCTTCGGGATAAGGAGGTTGAGGCCATAGGCTGACCCGCTTGGAGTCTTGAGATAGGATGTGTCATGTTAAAGCACGACAGAAGCACCTTTTTTTTTAAGTCCAATTTTCGGATTGGCACCGAACACTTGATCTAGTTCGGACATTAAACTTTTGAATAAGTTTTTTGGCTTTTCGAGCCTATGGCACTTTTAAACTATTTGTGCGTTTCCAGCATTAGTCTCGCAGTGCAACGCCGGACACCTTTAGGGATCCGGCAAAAACATTCTCAGATATTGCTATATATGCATCGGTTTCAAATTGTGTCTCCGGTCAATAGTTGGGTTTCCCGGCTCCTGTGCTTGCCTCCTACGTTCCGCTTTGTTCGGCTAGGTGTGCAAAAGAAGAAACATTGCGATTGTGCTTCTAGCTCGCATGGTTAAGCAACTCAGCGGAGAAAGCCGGAAACTGACTGTCACAACAGGCGTAAACTGGTCAGCGATCCGATGATTATGCTAAATGACAGGCCGTTCATAACATTGGCCGAAGTATTTACGGCTTGACCTCGACTGTCGCCGAACACTAACCGGAGGCTAGTAACTGGCCTTCCAACTTTAAGCTCCTATGACTAAGTGAAAGTTATAAATCCCGCATATCTGATTGCTTCGTTTACGCTAACACAACCGCCTCCAGCACGCCGAGGCGTCGGCTAAGGGTTGTTTTGTTAGTGCGGAAACACCTTGTGTAGTATCTACCAAGGGGTAGAAGCCGACGATGGGCCACTTTCAACTGATAAACAGTCACAATGGAGTCAAAATAATGATGTAAAGTACTTGGATACATAGAATCATAACACATAATCTGTGATTTTACTCTGGATATCGATCCTTAATTCGGCCACCCGTGCCCACATTAAGGCTCGGGGGCTACTGGGCTTTGCGCTCATTATTTACAAATATTAAAGGGCACATCGATCCCCGATGCGGTGTTGCCACCCGACCAGTGTCTCGGGGCTCTTGCATTGCTTATTCAATGCGAGAGAATTCAAAGTGCTCGATGTTGGCTTGACGAACTATGCGCATACATGTCTTCGGGCAATAATAGGTACCATATGGACCTATCCGGCGTCAAGCTAGTATATTGCGGAGACTTCTCATGGCCCTCTCTCAGGGGCCCGTTCACCGATCACTATTATCTCTAATATATTACACTATGTTTTTATTCCTATGTATGTTGTCGAGCTAGGAGTTGATCCTCAGGCCGATTTCGCGCATCGACCTGAGTCTCAGGGGCTACTGGGAATAGCGGTTTTATGCTTTCCTTCAGGTGCGTCTTGGGTTTTAGACTGATACACACCTTGAGGGATACTAGCTATATATCTCGGCAGAGAATAAATTGCACCAGTTAAAATTATTCAGAAAAAATCAGCCCGCGGTCGGGGTGGTGCACCACCTCGGAGGCAGTCCGGCATAAAAGCTCGGGCACCAGCGGCTAGCTCCATAAAGGGCATTTCCGGCATTAAGCTCGGCTAAACTCCTTCAACTTTTTTGAACCAAGGTGATCTATGACACCTCGGATATAGTCCGGCGTTGGAGCTCGGATACAGTCCGGCGTTGGAGCTTGGACACAATCCGGCATTAGTGCTCGGTTGCAAAAGATACCTCGAATGCAGTCCGGCGTTAGAGCTCGGACGCAAGAGGACACTGCCTCCCGGGAACAACTTCAAACCCGAGGCGTGGCATAAACAAGGCATTGATAAAGGCTGGAAACTTAAAGGGGCTCCTCGGATACCCGACGCGTAAACTCTTCGGATGCACTTCGGCGATCCTCTGGATCGAAGATGAGAAGATTTGTTGAACCAGTTTTCAAGACCGACAACCGAAGATGAAGAACAGTTCAGAAGAATCGAGGAGCGTCCCTAACTTGAAGACCGGTTCAGGGGGCTACTGACGGTGTCTGGACTAGGGGTACTCACCACGTCGTCTCCCGATCGGTTGGATTGGGCGAGGACCCCCATGGTCAGATACTCATGGGCGGTCAAGGACAGCTGCCGCATACAAGGAAGATTCCACAAGACTTGGCGATCAAGACAAGAACTCCTCCCCACCGGCGTATTCGGCTAGGACTCTTGTTATCCTAGGCCTTTGGTGCACTATATAAACCGAGGCCGGGCTAGTCGATAAACAACAATCATACCATAGGCTAGCTTCTAGGGTTTAGCCTCTACGATCTCGTGGTAGATCAACTCTTGTAATACTCATATTCATCAAGATCAATCAAGCAGGAAGTAGGGTATTACCTCCATAGAGAGGGCCCGAACCTGGGTAAACATCGTGTCCCTTGCCTCCTGTTACCATCCGCCTTAGACGCACAGTTCGGGACCCCCTACCCGAGATCCGCCGGTTTTGACACCGACACCTGGTACCCCTTCATATGGTGTGAGACATATGCTACTTTATCCCTTATTATCTATGTTTGTCGAGTACTTGGTAGTATGTGAGTTGCATGCTTATCCTGTTATATACCTTGCTCACACCTACTCTACTGCATTCGAGCTATATGTACCATTACTTGTTGCTATTGCTGTCGGACTATGAAATATAGGGGGAGTGTTGATCCTAATGTGTGTGCGGTGCATTCCAAAGGCACCTCTAATTAGGTGCACATATTTAGGGGGAGCCCCGTCTATATTTTGTAGTTTTGGGATTCGTTTTACTTTCATATCCTACCTTTGTGCAAATCCCGGGTTGTAATCAATCCACCAAAAAGGGGGAGATTGTTAAGGCATGTCTCTCTCTAAGTAGTTTTGGTGATTGATGACAATGCTTTTGCAGACTAATCGTGTGCGTTGAGTATTTCAGAGATTCATCCTTTCGCACAAGACGATTCCTTCCCTTTGGAGCTTTAAGTGAAGACGGTGTAGCTTTTTCGTTTTAGTTTTGGTGGACCTGTTTCGTAGGAGTCACCGTACTATCAAGAGGGGGTCCACATTGGTAAGGCTAGGGTGGAATCAACATGTACACATCCACTTTGCACCCACAGAACCTTCCCGTTTCGATGGAGGATCCCTCGTTGCTTCTGGTGTGATATTTGGTCCCAACGGTAGTATCGCTCAAGGGCCACAAGCGGAGTACTACTCCTACAGCGGTAGTACGGCTTGGGGCTCTCAATCGTAGTACCTCTGGTGTTCTGAGCTCCTACCGCCTCGACTCGAGGGTGTCGCCTCTCGTGTCAGGTTTTGCGGCACTGGCGGCTGTAGTAGAGGCGGTAGTACCGCTCGTAAGCGGTAGTACCGTCCCTACCACCACGGCTAGTACCACCCTGGGTCCAGATCCTGCTCGGCCTCTAGCCTTCCTCAGTGTCACTACAAAAAAAATACACTTTTGTGATGATACGTGTTTGTCACAGTAGGTCGCGTTTTTTGTCATGCATGTACATCCATGACGATTTTATGACAGAATCAAGATAGTCATACCTGTGTTGTCATAGAAGTGTTCCATGACATTACCAAAATTATCATCACGGAAGTGTCCACTTCCATGACGACAAATCGCGCGTCACAGAAGTGCTTTCGTCAAGGATGACCGACACGTGGCATCCATCGTAACGGAACGCTGTTAAGCTATCGGGTCGAGTTTTGGATTCGATAACCCGTTAACAGCCCCGACCAATGGGGATTTTCCACGTGTAAAATCATCATTGGCTGGAGGAAACACGTGTCGGCTCATCGTTGGGACAGATGTCATCCACTCATTGGACGGAAGGCGCCTATGATACGTCGACCGTGGCACGCCCAACAGAGGCCCATTCTGTGAAAAGGCGGCCCGTTTGACTTGGTCAAAATGTGGCGGGCGGCCCATGGAAAGCTTTGTTAACGGCCTGTTAGCATATAGCCCATTTACAGCCCGCTAACCCAAGGCCCGTTACGCCCTATCCGAATTAGGCCCAGTAGCGTCTGAGGGAGTCCTGGATTAGGGGGTATCCGGACAGCCAGACTATGTACAACGTCCGCACTATTGAAGCGTGAAGATACAAGACTCAAGACTTCGGCCCGTGTCCGGATGGGACTTTCCTTGGCGTGGAAGGCAAGCTTGGCGATCCGGATATTATATTTCCTTCCTTGTAATCGACTCCATGTAAACCCTAGCCCTCTCCAGTGTCTATATAAACCAGAGAGGTTGGTCCTTAGAAGGCCAATCACAATCACAATCATACCATCATAGGCTAGCTTCTAGGGTTTAGCCTCTATGATCTCGTGGTAGATCTACTCTTGTACTACCCATATCATCAATATTAATCAAGTAGGAAGTAGGGTTTTACCTCCATGGAGAGGGCCCAACACAGGTAAACATCTCGTGTCCCTTGCTTCCTGTTACCATCAGCCTTGGCCTTGCAGATCGGGACCCCTACCGAGATCCGCCGGTTTTGACACCGACATTGGTGCTTTCATTGAGAGTTCCTCTATGTCGTCGCTGTCAGGCTCGATGGCTCCTTCAATCATCATCAACAACGTTGTCCAGGGCGAGACTTTTCTCCCCGGACAGATCTTCGTGTCCGGCGGCTTCGCCCTGCGGGCCAATTCGCTTGGCCATCTGGAGCGGACCGATAGCCACGCCCTTAGCCACCAGATCAAGGTAGGAAACCTGAACTGCACGGCGGACATCCGCGGAGACCGGATCTTCGACGGATTCGGGCCTATGCCAGGAGCACCAGACAGTCATGACGAGCACGGCTTGGACCTGTCGTCGGACGAAGCTCGGGGTTCCACCCCCGCAGTAGCCTCGGACTTAAATTCGGAGCAGGCTGCGTTGCCCAAAGACGGGGGGTTGGACCCCGCCCCGCAGGTCGCGCGCTCATCGGCGGTAGAGCCGAACATGGGCCTTAGCCCGGTGGTCGCCTGTGAACCCGGACCCCCGGGTTCTTATCCGGACGTTGGTTCCGGTCCGCGCACTTCCGATCCAGTCGAGCCAGGTTGGGCTCCGGTAATGGAGTTCATCGCTGCGGATATCTTCCAGCACTCGCCCTTCAGCGACATGCTGAACTCATTAAAGTCTCTCTCTTTGTCAGGAGGCTCTTGGCCGAACTATGTCCGGCTCGAGTTGGAAGCAGGCGGTGAAGGAATTCTTTGCCCACCCACCACCCACGTCATTGCCACGGTCGATGATTTAACCAACGTGATTGACTTTGACTCCGAAGACATCGATGGTATGGACGACGATGCAAGAGAATAACAGGAGCCACCGCTCACTGGGCGGTGGATAGCCGCATATCCCCGTGATATATACATGGCGGACATTTCAAAGGGAACAAATGGCGATGAGGCAGCAGAGGATAATCCCCCAGGGGGAAGAGCAAAATATGGGCGTCGTCGGCGCCGCTCCAAGCCCCGCCACAGGAATACCTGCCCAGAAGTCGAAAACAATCCGGATGGCGCCGAAGATGAATATAACCCTAGTCGACTTTGCCTTTCAGAAGGCCGGACTGGCCACTGTGGGATACTTGGAGAGGGACAACTATACGCCCCCCTCCGAGGACGAGGCAAGCCTCGGCAATGACGAATTCGGCGTGCCTGAAGATCCAGTGGAACAAGCTCGCTTCGAGCGACGGCTCATGGCCATGGCAAAGAGCCTGCAAAAAAGCAACAACAACTTAAAGCTGACCAAGATTATTGGTGGACGATGGACCAAGGTCACAGCCCTTTGAAAGATATGGGCCCGACCGCCCGACAAAGGGCACACAGGGCACAACCGGCCACCCCAACCTAAACAGGAGAACTCAAGGCACATGCCCCAACGTCAACACACCACTACGGTCCAAAACAACACGAAGGACAAAAGAAGAAGCATCCTCAAGCCTCGGCGCAATGGTCAAAAGCGACAAAACAGGAAGGCTGGTGCTAACTCCTGCACCTCCCAGTCCGGTCAGCGGACAAAGAACAGCTCAGACCTGTCCGGCCCGAGCCACACACTCGATCAACCATGTGAAATCCATGGTACTCCTAGAAGGACGGCAACGCATACCAATAGAGAATGTCGGATCCTCAAAACAAAGCGGCTGGCCGCGTGCCGGAAAAAATGAAGGGAGGCATCTGGTCAAGAGCCCCCCCCCCCATAGCATAAAAGTACGGCCGATCGCCCCCGACCACATTAACAACAGCAACTCAATTGTAGTACCTCCGGACATAACAAACCGGGGGCCCCATAACACATAAAACCCCCGCAGGTGTGAAACCACAAACAACATCTCCTAAAAGATGCAAGGGGCAAAGGCCAAGTTTTTCTGGCCCATCATTCTAAACGATTGTCTTCGGATTACCAAAAAATACTTCGCCAAAGAGTAAAGCTTCGGCACCTTCCCACCATGCGGTAATTTACCGTATGCTAACTGGACGAACCACATTGACTAGATTCCACGTGGTCAATCACTCAGGCCAACACCATGTGATATAATCACATCGGCGAGCCCGCCCTCGTATGGAAATCATCTGCGGCGGAGTAGCGAGTCACGCATGCCTATCAAAATCTTGATATGACAGCCAACTATCCGGACACCAATTGAGGAGTCCGCGCTACCCAACGGTATACCGGCTAGGTTTACCAGGGTCCGATCGGGAGCCCTAGGACCAACCACAAGAGGACACTCGGCTACCTCCGAGCATTTGCCTTACAAACTATCTTTGACGAAGAACAGGATTGGTGACGCGGAATCGGCCAGGACACACAAGGAGCCCCCCCCCCCTAAAAGAAGGCAGTGCAGATTCACTCTTGATCCACTGACAACTCCCTCCAGTCCGGCCATCACAGGTTCCGCCAAAAAACACCTCTTTTCATAATCATACATCGTACTCATATGCATCGACATATCATTTTACTACAATGCCTAGACTTAAATAACACTTACCAGCCGTCGCTCTTCATCGACACCTCGTGTTACGCCCGATTAGGCCAGGGGCTTCATAATACAGCAATCAAGTCCGACCACCTTCTCGGTTCGTCCGGCACCCGAACTTATAGCACTATATGCATCATCTCGAATCATGTCTTGGGTCATTGGTTGGGTTTGCCGGCTCCTTGTTTTGGTACCTTACATTCCATTATATCGGCTAAGGTAACTCGGGGAGAACTCTGCGATTGTGTCCGGATCTGCGGACGAGCACCTCGATGAAAAAGCCAAAACCGACTATCATGATACAATGAGCTGGTCAGCTGTTCGAGAGGTTGTAAAATCCTTAAAGATTTATTCCGCTAACGCCATTATAAATGCAGAGTGCGACGGATCGATCTTCGATCGGCGCCAATAGAGCCCCTAGTTGACCTTCCAACACTAGGGATTCTTGCCGACCATACTCAATTCCTATGGCTAAGTGAGAGTAATAAAGCCCTATAGTCTGATTGCCTGGTTCGTGGTGAGAAACGCCTCCGTAAAAGGACCCAATTATGGGATGAAGAGCGTTCAGATATATCCCGAACACCCCCGTATTCATTTTATGTGGGGACAGAAGCCGACGACTGGCCAACTCTCAGGATTTACATACAATAAACAGCCGCATGGGAAGAACATATGTTCAAACAAAACAGGCAATATATAAACTTCATAATCCCATATTACAAAAAGTGGCACGAATGCCCTCAGGGAAATATAATGTCTTTGGTACATTTATACGCATAAAGCGAGCTCCCTTGATACACCTTCGTAGTAAAGTTCGGACTGCGATGCTCCTTACCCTCTGGCGGCCCTCGGTCATCAGCTTCTCGCGTCAAGCTTCCCCAATGTACTTTTGCACGGCGAATGCCATCGTGCACCCTCTAAACGAACCGATCGCTTAATAGCATCAAGCGAGGACAAGCGCCCACAATCCGCTTCACGAGCCGAAGTAATCGCTGAATTGGCTTCGCCCGCCACACCGGACAATCAAGTCCTTCATGGCTAGTTCGGCCACTGTGCGATTCGACCAGCTGCTTCAAATGATCGATAAAGGCACCGGATAGTTGATGCCAAATCTGCGACCGTAAATCCCTCTCCATGAGACTTCTTTTCCTCGGTCCGGTAGAATTGGGCGGCATCTGATATGCTACGAGGAAGATCTGCAAACGCCCCTGGAAAAATAAGAATTCAGCTTGCTGCTTAGAATTCTCCCCATTATCATAAACAAATGGCTAAGAATACAGAAGGCCTTACCAGCCGCAACTTTCCGGCCTCTGAATGTCCCGTCAAAGACCTCGGGCTTCTTCTCGAGCATCTTCCGCGGCTTGGAGCGCTTGGGTGAGTTCGGATTCTTTCTCTATTAGACTCTGCTCCAAGCTCTCGCTTTTCTTCACAGCCTCATGGAGCTCCCGCTCAGCTGTGACAACCCTGGCCTCATGTTTTTCATCAAGTGCCTATTCGGCGGCAGCCTTCTCGTTGGCATCATCCACAGCCTTTTTCAGTGCCTCATATTCGGCACTCGCTCCTAGGGCATACAACACAAATACTTTTCAATAAGCACAATTACTTATTCGTGCCTAAAGCAAGATAATGTTTTAACATACCTTGTTTATCTTCTAATTGCTTTCTCACGCGGCCAAGTTCTTCCTCGGCCTGTTCCAGGCTCCACTTCAGTTCGGACACTTCCGCATTTTGAGCGGCCGTCTTCTCCGCAGACGCCTGTGTTCAAACAAAGAGGTACACGTCATTAACATAAGTTCCCACGACAAAAGAGGATTTGATCCCCTGCCCGGCTCCCTCTCCTTCGCCGGACAGTGTATCAGGGGATGCTACTCATATTATGACAATTCCTCAAAGGTTTCTCAGGAAACATACCTCAAAGGCCTTTATAAGGCCAAGGCAGGACTCGTTCAGCCCGCTCTCGGCGGACCGAATCTTTTCAACCACCGCACCCATAAGGGTCCGATGTTCATCGATGATAGACGCGTTCTTTAATGCTGTCGATAGACCGCTTGGCAAATCCGCTTGAACAGAGGTTTCCGGCGGAGTAGGCAGGCCTCCCACCGTTAAAGGTGGTTGCTCGCCCGATCTGGGAGCCTTAGAGGTCTCCTGGACCTTGTCCGGCTGAGGGCCGAACCCAAGATCACTCCCGCTGACGGCACACTCAGGGGCCATCGCTCCCGTGTGTCCGGCTCCAGTGATATGCCCCCCTGGTCTGAGCCCCGTTGAGACGACACCTCAGTGTCGCGCCGGGACTTTGGAGAAGGGGCCTCTGGAGGCATCTCGCTCGCCAGGGTGTCCGAACTCAGCGAATCCTTGGATGAGGACTGTCCGGCGCGAGACCTTGCCGGACTGTGCAAAACAGAGCAACAGCTAAGACTACTATACCCAAAAATAATCCCGGACGCATATGCGTGTTCGGATTTTGTGTACTTACGACTTCTCTAGGGGTTGGGCTCTAGGATCCCACTCTACGCTTCTATCGGCAGCTTTGGTGGATGCCCCTGGGAGGGAACCTTTTCTCCTCTTGGGTGATTTGGCCTCCCGGGACGAGGAAGCTACACGCTTCTTCCCACCTTCAGAGTAAGGCTCGTCCCCCTCTGCTTCTTCCTCTTCGTCTTCCGAAGAAGGAGCGTCGCTTGAGTCTTCGGATATTGCGTCCGAAGCCTCCCGGTGACGGAGGCTACTACGGGTCTTCTTGACCCTCCTGGAGGCCTCCTTCTTTGGCGCCTCATAAGGCACGGGGACCAGCATCTTCGTCAGAAGAGGTCCGACCGGTTCCTCCGGCAGTGGGGCCGGACAGTGAATCCGCTCCACCTTCTTTATCCATCCCTGAGGTCACTACGAAACATGATTAAGATGTCTCCCTCATGACATGCCAGCTGAAGCATGAACAGACAGAGTGTGGCTGTAACTTACCGATCTTGGAGAATGGGATAATTGATACCCACGGTCCTCGGCGGGCCCCAGCCATGATTTGCCGGACTTAAAGAGCACCTTCCAGATATCCTTGTGGGAGGAATCATAAAGCTCCCGAAGGTTTTGGTGCTCGGCTGGATTGAACTCCCACAGAGTACAAGCTCGGTGCTGACAAGGGAGGACCAGGCGAGCTAGCATCACCTGGACTACGTCGACGAGTTTGACGTCCCTATCAACCACACCCTGAAGGCGTGTCTGGAGCAGTAACAGCTCGTCGGATGAACACCAGTTCGGGTCCTTCTCGGGCCAGGACGTGAGCCGCACTGGAGCTCCGGATCTGAACTCTGGAGCCGCTGCCCACTTTTTGCCATGTGGTTTGGTGATATAGAACCACTGCTGCTGCCACTCCTTAACGGAGTCGTTGAAAGCGCCCTTCGACCAAACGGCCTTGGGCATCTTACTCACCATGGCGCCGCCGCACTCGGCGTGTTCTCCACTCACCACCTTGGGCTTCACATTAAAAATCTTCAGCCACAGGCTGAAGTGAGGTGAGATCCAAAGAAAAGCCTCGCACTACCCACGATGAGCGTCGAGATATTGAGGAAGGAGTTGGGGAAAGATCATGAAAATCAATCCGTAGTAATACATGATTCAGCGAGCAAATGGGTGCGGGAAACCCGAGCCAGCGGACGAAATGGGGAAGAACACGACTCTCGTGAGGTTCCGGAGTGGGGACGACCTGTCCGCCGGGGAGCGGTAGCCGATCTTGGGCACGATACGGCGTCCGGAGCTTCTTGATATCCTTCTCCCGGACAGTAGAGGCCATCCACCTGCCTCCTGCTCCGGATCCGGACATCTTTGGAAAGCCTCTCTTTGGTGGAAAGGAAGAGTGGGGCGTTAGGGCTCGAAAAGAGGGGAATGAGCGAGCGAAAGGAGAAGGGCGTGGGTAAAAAGAAAGAGGCCATGTCTCTTTATAGGGGCGATAAGTGCTTTTTGCGCCTCCCCACTTGCCTGGTTGAGCCCGTTTGCCTCCCACTCGCCGCGATTAACGGTGCGGTTGGATTACCCATGCCCGTATTGATGAGAATCCCGCGATAAGGGGACACGATCTCTGCTTTGACAAAATGTGTCGAGGAAACCGCCTCGCAATATGCGCTTTGGCTGGTTGGGGAAAGACGGTTCGAATAATGACCCGACCGTAATGACATGTCGCATTGCTTAAAAAGTTGTCAGAAGATTGCATTTGTGAAACATCATTCTCTCTACGGTGGCATGCGAAGATCATCTTGTGGATCCGGACACGGTTTAAGTGTTCGACAATTACCTTGGAGTATTCGGAGGAGGAACTTCCCTGCAATGCGAAGACAAGATCTAGCGTCGGACTCATCGTCATTGAAGCCTGGTTCGAGGGCTACTAAGGAGTCTGGATTAGGGGTATCCGGATAGCCGGACTATGTACAACGTCCGGACTATTGAAGCGTGAAGATACAAGACTCAAGACTTCGGCCCGTGTCCGAATATGACTTTCCTTGGCGTGGAAGGCAAGCTTGGCGATCCGGATATTATATTTCCTTCCTTGTAACCGACTCCATGGAAACCCTAGCCCTCTCCGGTGTCTATATAAACTGGAGAGGTTGGTCCTTAGAAGGCCGATCACAATCATACCATCATAGGCTAGCTTCTAGGGTTTAGCCTCTACGATCTCGTGGTAGATCTACTCTTGTACTACCCATATCATCAATATTAATCAAGCGGAAGTAGGGTTTTACCTCCATCGAGAGGGCGAACCTGGTAAACATCTGTGTCCCTTGCTTCGTGTTACCATCAGCCTTGACGCACAGATCAGGACCCCCTACCCGAGATCCGCCGGTTTTGACACCGACAGCGTCATCTGGGCCATCCAATATGATTCCAGCCCGTTTTCACTTCTGGCGCATGTATGACCCATGACGTCTTTCGGCCCATATGAGGCCCTATGTAACTCTTGGCCTATTAACGGCCCGTGGTGAAACTGGCCCGTAATGAATAGTGTATCACTTTACACCCATTAACGGCCTGTGGTGAAACTGGCCCGTAATGAACAGTGTGTCACTTTATACCCATTAACGGCCCGTTATTCCGTTGGGTCGTTTCCAGCCCATGTTATCTTTCGGCCTTCTCAGAGCCCATTTATTCTTGGGCTCATTTCCAGCATTCGTTTAGTTATGGCCCTTACTGTCATTTTCTGCTTGTGGACCAAATTCAGCCCGTGGTTACAGTCGGCCCGTTTATGGTTCGTTAATACGTTGGGCCATTTTCATAGCGTCATCAAATACGGCCTATTAACGATGGCCCGTTATGGTCGGCCCATGAACGGATGATTCCAACTCTAGCCCGTTTACGGCCATAATGCGGTCTGTTTGGCCCATGTTTGGCCAATTGTCACGACCGGTTTTTCAATAAAAATAATTATTGAACAACCGACCTATGAAATCCAGTATGGGGCAAATCCTCCATACCGATAGACAAAAATTTGATACAATAAGCCAGTAGCATTAAAATATTACAGGGTCGAGCTGAAGATGCCCAACCAATTATTACAAGCACGCCAATAATTATACATAATGGCGGTTATGACACAATGGTGTGGGGTGGAAATACTACTGACTCAAGGTATGAGTGATTGGTGGAATAACACAGTGGGGGTGGATAATAAGACTACTACACTGGCGGCTCATCGAGCGTCGAGGTGAGGCTCGATGAATTTATTTGGGGTAGCGGAAGCGGATATATCTCAATGACTAATCCAGAATTGCACGAGACTGACCGGATTCCTCTAGGTGTCGGACTCGCTATCGAACTCTTCATCCATGAGATCGCCTTCGTCGACATCGGCCAAATCAACAAGCGGGTGAGTACTTTGAAAGTACTACAAGACAGTTCGGACAATAGATATAACAAATGTATGCATGAATGCGACATGATTGATTTATAACAATGTGCTATCAGTTCAGTAACATGAGTAAGTAAAAGGGGATCGGCGGTAGTCCGCTCGAAAACCCAAAGAAGTTAAACTCAAAAATGATCGAATTATGCGAGCGGCGCCTCAAAGGGTGAACAAATAAGTAAAACATGCCACGATCGAGGCGTCTAAGCGACACCTCATAAAGGGCTTATATTGAAAGAAAAAGACAATGCGTGCATGATGGACGTCGGGCGACATCACGAAAGGCTAATAACAAAAGTAAATAATAACAATGCATGATCGGACGTCTGAGCGACATCGCAGAAAGGGCTTATAACAAAAGTAAATAATAACAATGCATGATCGGACGTCTGGCGACATCACGAAAGGGCTTATAACAAAAGTAAATAATAACAATGCATGATCGGACATCGGCGACATCACAAAAAGGGCTTATAAAATAAATAATAACAATGCAGCGATCGGACGTCTGAGCGACATCGCAGAAAGGGCTTATAATTCATTTCACATAACTGACAAGAAATGGTGCTCACGGAAAATATTCCTCACATGGCAATAAGCGGGTTAGTCCATTCACAAAGAATAAATATTTAATGCTCATATGGTTCTCAGGAGTTTCTGTCATCGAGACTGACACTTGACAAAATAAGGTGAACACGGTACTCGGACATGAATAAGATGAATTCAAGAATTTTGACTCTGCAGAGTTTGTACCAAAATTGTCCACAGCCAACGGATTTCCGTAGTCACGAAGGACTAGTTCCGTTCTGGTATTCGGAGGAAACACAGCTAACCAGTACACACCCATCATACCTCACGTTGCTAGGAATCACCCTAGATAGCGTTCAAGAAAAACTTTGAGACGGGGAGATCACAATCTCGAATAGCTTGGGATCAAATTTATTTACGCGCGCTCTAAAGGGTGCCCCCCTCTCGGTCCCTACCGGAAACACCCATGCCCCCTGACCGGATGAAAGGCTTTAATCCAGGGCCATGGAACCCTCATCCCGGCCTCTCGATTTGGTGTGTACCAGGAAGTGGTTTGCAACTTACTAAGCCGTATCCCTTGCGGGAAACAGGTGGTAGCACGAAAGGGGAGACGGACGGGAATCTGACGGATTTATGTTGACACTGGGTCAACGATCTGGCATAAGCCTGGCATGCTACAACACTGCCATCTTACCCATACTCATGCCAACTCATGGCCATGCAACGTGTTTCCAACAACTCATGGATTTTTCCGAAACTCACTTGCCTCAACTCTTACGAGATAAACTATCATCGAAATGCTCATGAACGTGCCATGATACAAAAAATAATGCAAACATGCCCAAACACTCATCATATCAAAAGTTCAAACATTGCTTGCCTGGTTCGGAGTAGTCGGGGTCTAGCTCGGTGAAGTTCGTGGTTCCGTCACCTCCTTCGGTATCTACGGTACACAAAACACACGCGCTAACGTAAATACCGTGGGGTACATAAAAGTAATCCAAATATTTTTCAAATAAATATGATAAAAAACTAGAAAAAAATTTGAAGAGGACAGAAAAAGAATCACTCAAAAATTCCTTTCTGTTAAAAAGTTATAAGAGTTTTGGTCCAAGGATCCATCTGTAATGAAACAGAAAACCCTCAGGGGCCTAAGCAGAAAAGTGCAGAAAAATGGTTCAGAATAGAAAGCGTATTTGCAGTGCGCTTTCATATATGATTCAAAAAATATATGAGAGGCTGACGGGCGGGTCCCACCCGTCAGGTTTAAATATTTGAAAGAGGCGGCAGAGCGACGGTGCCCAAGAGCATGGTGGTGGCCGGCGGCGATCCACGGCGAGTAGGGAGATCGGAGGTACCTCCGTGCTCGAGCGCCATTCAGCTGGTGGGTGGTGGTGGTGGTCGCGGTGAGCACCACGTCGGCGGCGGCACTTGCTCCGTGGACGGCGGTTCGGGTGGTCGTGGGCCTCATCGGAGAGTGCAATGGAGGTCAAATTGAGGTGGGGTTAGCCTCCTAGTGGTGCCACGAGGCTACGGGCAGGAGTAGGGCGGTGGAGGAGTTCTCAGCGACGAGAACGTTGCCGGAGCCCGAGGCGGACGGAGTTGGCCGGAGTCGAGGAAGAAGGGCCCCTCGAGGCTCTTCCAATGGCTAGGCGGGGTCTGGTGAGGTGGTGGAGTTGTGCGAGGGCGAGAGCAAGCTCGGGGAAAGCTATTTATAGATGGCACGAGGCGGTTGCCGTGAACGGATAAGTCCGGCCAGTGTTACGGCGGCGTAGGGCATTGGTCGGGGTGGTTTTAGGGTTGAGTGCCGACGTGGAGGTCGGTGACTCCGTTTAGGTGTTGAGCGAGCGGGGTTTGGTTGCTTTGGGCATGCTCGGCGGAGCGGAGCGGTGCGGACCCGTCGGCGGCGAGGAGCACGTTCGTGCTTGCCGACCCACGCGGCGGTGCCGATGATCGTCGCGCTGGCATGCATGAGCCACGGGGAGCGCTAGGGGGAGATGGGCGGCGCAGAACGGCGTTGGGCTGGGGTGGTGCCTTCTGTCGACCGCCACGGGAACTCCCGACGCCGCAGAAGACGCCGGCGAGGTTGGGCCAGGGCGCCACCGACGCCAGGAATGAGCCAAGCGCTCGTGTGGTGCTCCGGACAGAGAGGAGGGGCTGTGAGCAACGTGCCAAGTGCACTCTCGACGCGTGACTGAACTCGGCGAGGAGAAAGCGACACTAAACTCTGAAACTTGAATATTATCTGAAGCGCACAAAGCGATTATGGACGGTGTTCGACGAGAATGTTTTGGCATGTGGGAGTTTCTCCTTGAGCTGATTTTTGGTGGAGGGCCTCTCATTGCATCTAGAGACTGCCTGAATTTTTGTGGAATTTTGGAGCAGAGAAGATATGAATTTCACCAAATTTGACAAATCTGGTCCAAACTTGCGAGAGACTAAAATTTGAAATTTTTGAAAAGAAGAGGAGGGATCTTGATTGTTCTAGGTTGTGGGTACCAAGGACCATCCAGGGAGTTGGTTTGAGGTCAAAGCTCAATTGCCTTTAGGTACTTGCTTTGCAAATCACCTAGGCTCAAAATAATGGACAGAAAAGATTTGGGAGGAGAAATAAATAAAATAAAATTCAGAAAAGGATTGAACTTGTTGAGACAGAATGTTTGGATTGCCCAAAGTGGAAGGAGAGATTTCAGGGAAGATTTTACCATGTGGTGCATGGTAAAAATCATGAGTGGTTTCAATATTGGAGAAGATGTAAAACTCCTAGGGTTTTCTTTTTAAAAAAAGAAAAATTAGAATCCAAAAGTTCTGAAATTTTGAGAAGAGGGCAATCAGAAGAAAAGTTCAAAAACCAAACACCAGAGTTGAAGGAGATGCCAAAATAAAATCCTTGCTAGAGGGAAAAAGTTTTTGAGAGAGATTTTTGGAAGGGTTTAAATGACCTCCTTCAAATCCAATAAATTTTTTGAAGAAAACCAAAAGAATATTTTTGGAGTGTCACAACACCTACCCCCTGAGGAAAAATCTCGTCCCCGAGATTCCAGCTGATCCTCAAATAAATGTGGGTGCTCTGTCCGAAGGAAATCCTCTCTTTCCCAAGTGGCTTCACTTTCGGTGTGGTTGCTCCACTGAACTTTGAAGAAGTTGATGGTTTTCTGTCGGGTTCTCCTTTCAGACTCTTCCAAGATTTTTACTGGATGCTCCCGATATGTAAGGTCTGGCTGCACGTCAATGTTTTTATGGGGTACTTGTTTCTCTGGGTTGCTTACGCACTTCCTCAATTGGGAGGCGTGGAATCGTCGTGGATGTCGGATAATTCTTGGGTAAGTCTAATCTGGTAGGCTCTTGTGCCTCTTCGTGCCACTATGCGAGAATGGTCCGATGAATCTTGGTGCTAGCTTCCTTTAATCTTGAATCGATGCAGGCCTCTCATAGGGGATACTCGTAGGTACACAAATTCACGGGTTCAAAATTGACTCCACGATGTTTACGATCGTAATAACTCTTCTGTCGACTTTGGGCTATCTTGAGTCGGTCCTTAATCACCTTGACCTTATCTTTAGCCTCTTTGAGCAGGTCTGGGCGAAGATATGGCTGTCTCCGGTTTCCGACCAATTTAGCGAGTCGACACCTTCGCCCGTCTGAGCTTCAAATGGTGCCATTTGCAGGCTGGCTCGATAAGCTGTTGTTATATGCGAATTCTGCGTATGGTAAGCTCTCTTCCCAACTGGTCCCATAGGTGAGGACACATGCTCTCGGCATATCTTCTAATCTGGTTTACTCGCTCAATCTGCCCATCCGTCAGGGATGGTATGCGGTCTTGAAGGCTAGCTGAGTTCCCGAGCTTGTTGTAAGTGATCCCAAAATCGGAGGCAATTGAGTGCCTCTGTCAAGATTATTTTCTTTGGGACTCCATGTAAGCAGACCATACGGGAAAGGTAGAGCCTAGCAAGCTTCTGAGTGGTGTGGGTTGTCTTCACGGGGATGAAGTGTGCTACTTTAGTCAGTCTATCAGTGATGACCCATATGGCATCATGTCCGTGTCGTGACCGAGGTAGTCCAACAATAAAATCCATTCCAATCTCGTCCCATTTCCACTCGGGTATCTTATTTGGTTGCAATAGTCCGTCCGGTTTCTGGTGCTCGGCCTTGATGCGTTGACATGAGTCACAACATGCAATAAACGTGGCTATGTCTCTTTTTATACCGTGCCACCAAAATGTTTCCTGAAGATCTTTGTACATTTTTTGTTTCTCCAGGATGGATTGAATACGGAGCGGTGTGGCCTTCAGCCAAGATTTGTTGTTTAAGGTCATGGATATTTGATGCATAAAGTCTATTCCGTACCACAATATTCCTTGCTCATCGATAACGAATTCGAGGCCTTGCCCAAATTCATCTTCGTTTTATGCCCTCAATCTTTGGGGTGTCCACGTTGAGCCTCTTTAACCTTCTCTATCGGGGTATGCTGTAATTCTAAGTTCGACACACGCCTTCGGTGACTACCATCGATTGAGCTTAGCAAATTCCTGCTGTAATTCAGGTCTCAAGTTTGGCATCTTTGTCGTTGTTCGTACTAGGGTTCCGACTCGAGCATCTGCTACAACATTTGCTTTGCACGGGTGGTAGTGGATTCCAACATCATAATCCTTTACTAATTCCAACCAGCGTCGTTGCCGTAAATTGAGTTCTGGTTGTGTGAAAATATACTTGAGGCTTTTGTGGTCCGTGTATATTTCTAGCGATTTCAAGTAAGAAGTGTCTCCATTCCTTGAGTGCATGAATAACTGCTGCTAATTCAAGGTCATGAGTAGGATAATTTTCCTCATGCTTGCGAAGTTGTGCGGAAACATATCGACAACCTTGCCTTCTTGCATTAATCGCACCCGAGGCCCTTCGAGATGCGTCACAAAATACCTCAAAATTTTTGTGTATATCTGGCACAATTAATACTGGTGATGTTGTCAGTTTCCTCTTTAGTTCTTGGAAACTTTTCTCGCAAGCTTCCGTCCATTCAAACTTCCTGTATTTCTTGAGTAGTTGCGTCATTGGCTTGGCTATGGTGGAGAATCCTTCAATAAATCTTCGGTAGTATCCTGCCATTCCCAAGAAACTTCAGACATCCGTCACGCTGGGTGGCGGCTTCCCATAACACTGCCTTGACTTTTTCGGGTCTCTGGCGATACCTTATTGGGTCGAGACGTGGCCCAGAAAACCTACTTGCTTTAGCCAAAATTCACACTTGCTGAATTTAGCGTACAATTGATGTTTCCTGAGTTCTCCTAGTACAACTCGGAGGTGTTCAGCATGCTCTTCTGGTGTTTTGGAGTATACCAGAATATCATCGATAAATACCACAACAAACTTGTCCATAAACTTCATGAATACTTTGTTCATGAGATGAACAAAATATGCGGGGGCGTTTGTTAGTCCGAATGGCATTACGGTGAACTCATACAATCCGTATCTGGAGGTGAAAGCTGTCTTGGGAATATCCTCGGTTCGCACTTTCAGTTGACGGTATCCCGACCTCAAGTCAATCTTTGAGAACACCTTGGCCTGAGCGAGTTGATCGAATAAATCATTTATTCGTGGCATCGGATATTTGTTCTTGATTGTGACCATGTTTAGCGCTCGATAGTCTATGCACAATCTCAGTGTTCCATCCTTTTTTTTGGCGAACAAAATTGGTGAACCCCAAGGTGAGGAACTGGCTCGTATATACCCCTTTTCCAATAATTCCTTTATTTGCTTCTTCAGTTCTACCAATTCGGATGGTGCCATTCTGTATGGTTTCTTGTATATGGGAGCGGTTCCGGGTGCTAGCTCAATGCTGAATTCTATCTCTCGGTCTGGTGGCATGCCTGGTAGCTCTTCGGGAAATACATCTGGAAACTCATACACTACTGGAACCTTGCTCAATTCAGAAATATCCACTTTGTTCAATCTCGGTTGCCCGGATATTTTTCTTTCCTTGGCTGAAACCTTGATGGTCTTCCCGTGGTGGTGGGTGAGTATTACGGTCCTGTTGAAGCAGTCAATAAAGCCTTTGTTGGTGGTTAACCAATCCATCCCTAAGATGACATCCAGTCCTTTATTTTCCAACACGATAAGATTTGCGTGAAACTTCAACCCTTCAAACTCGATAACCACACCCTGGCAGTAACTCTGGGTAACTTGCTTAATCCCAGGGGACTTGACGACCATAGATTTTTCCAAGGGAAGCATCGAAAAATTATTTTGCAAGGCAAAACTTTTCAAACGAATGAGTGAGAAGCTCGAGAATCAAACAAAACCATGGCGGGTATTGTGTTGACGAAATGTCTTGAGTACGATATCCGGGGCATTTGTGCTTCCTCTTTGGTCACGTGGTTCAGATGACCCTTCATGTGGTTGTTATTATGGTTGAAATTGTTGCGCTTTGGCGCGAATTATTGCTTCCGTTGTTCGGCTTTGGGGTCGAGTTCCTTGGCTTGGGGCCTTTGCTTGGCATAGTGCCCTTCTTCTCCTAAGCGTAACAGTAACGCTTTGGCGGTATGTGAACTCCTTGTCCCTTGCATGAAAATTCTTGATTGGGCGTGAGGCGTTTGTCGTGGGTTTGGGTGTCGATCTTTACGAACATCTGTCTTGCTGCGGTGGTTGCGGGCGTGATTAGTCTGGTCCCTCTTCCGCTTGCGGAAATCTTCTAAGCTGCGTCTCTCATTTTCCAAGGTAATGGCCTTATCCACCAGCATCTTAAAATATGGGAAGGTGTGTACGACCAATTGGCATTTAAGCGCGGGTGTCAGACCGTCTAGGAATTTCTCCATCTTTTTGTTTTCCGACATACGCTCCTCGTTGGCGTAGCGAGACAGCAGAGTAAACTGACTGTTGTATTCTGACACCGTCATTGTCCTTTGCCTGAGGTCATCAAATTCTCTCTTTTTTATCTTCATAAGACTCTTAGGAATATGCGCCCCACGAAAACCTTCTTTAAATTCCTCCCATGTTATGTTATTTTCATTAGGGTGCATGTGTAGGAAATTTTCCCACCATGATGCGGCTGCTCTAGTAAGATAGTGCGAAGCATAAAGCACTTTCTCAAGATCTGGACACTGGGCAATAATTAACTTCCTTTCCATGTCTCGAAGCCAGTCTTCGGCTTCAAGAGGTTTGTCAGTGTGAGAAAAAGTTTGGGGCGTGTCTTACATAGCTCGATAACTTTGATTGCTGCTGATACTGTCACGGTGATTTCCCATATTGATGACTTGGTTCATTATTTCCTGATGTTGCTGCTGACTTTGTTCATAAAGGCGGCACATTTGGGAGAGTGCCGTTTCACCATCTGTTGACTTGTCTGCCCCTCGTGAAATTGTTGCTGGGGTGTGCCATAATTTTCCTCTGCCGGAGTTGGCATGGAGCGCGTCCAAGGGCGAGACATGGTTCACTCACGGGGATATATTTTGAAACACTCATAAGAAAAGAAATTGAGTCGCAAAAATCAATAAATTCAAGAAGGCGGAAAAGGTCGCAAATGCTCCAAGATTTTTTCAAGAGAATAAGCGTTTGCGCACGGAGAAGGACTGCTCATTACATATCTTATCATAAGTAGTAATTATACAATACATCACTCGGGATATGCGTACATAATCCTGACATGTTATTAGGCTAGTGCACTTCTCCGGTTCCTACATGATGCGCAAACAAGCTACTCCTCACAGCCTATGTACATATAAACATATCGTACAAGTCGATACATCGCATGGCTAAAGCGTGCCAGTCGGGGATGGTAAGGATTTCCTTGGCCTGCCAAGGGTGAGGCGAATGAGGCTGGGGACTCAACCTCCTCTTCGGTGATAGGCTCCAGACATGAAGTGCTGCGCTGAGTTGGTGGAGCAGGTGCCCGTTGGATAACTTTCGAACATGGCGGGCACGAGGGTGGTGCAGAACGAACCGGAGTAGGCGCAATGACATGGTTGAACTCCTCCATGGTAGGCAGGCGACGAGTAGTGGTGAGGCAGTAGGAGCAAGCGATGCTGATGGCGAGGCGAAAGTCGGTGGCGGTGCTTGGCGCGCAGGAGCTCCCTCCTGTTGGCGGCACAGCCATGGACTGAGTCCATGCGAGCAGCTACAAAGTCGCCCACCAGGTTGTCGAAGGCTGCCTCAAAGCCGGAGATACTCAATGAGCATCTCAAAGCTTCGTCCCGTTCTCCTCTGGGGGCAAGAGAAGCGTGAGTGGCAGGTATATGGTACGTGACATGGCAGGTAGCGGTAACGACGAGTCTTCATTGAAGGAAGGATGTCCCTAAGACGAGCTATCGCCTCACGGGCTGCCATCTGCAGTGCATGCTTCTCCGTGGGCATGGCTCTCCCCAAGAACCGGAAGAGGCGTAACTCAATCGCCCTCCTTGAATTGCACCACGGCTTGGTGCATGGTTAGAACAGTCATTGACCTTGTCTTTGAGAGAGTGAGAAGGCTAGGCGCACAGCTGGCCCCATCGCGACTTGGACGATGAAGGAGAGAAGCAGCGAACCCATCGGGCATGTTGGCAAACATCTGCGACTCACGATCGTTGCCAGCCATCTACAAAAGTAGGCAAAAATCCTGAGTAGTCAAATCATAAATTTATCTTTGATCGTCGAAATTGACTACATTTGTAAAAATAATAAACAGCTCTATTCTGCTAATAACCAATTTGCGATCGCACCTAGTGGCTTCCTCAGTCAGCACTGGCTCGGTACCAAGCTTGTCACGACCGTTTTTCAATAAAATAATTATTGAACAACCGACCTATGAAATCCAGTATGGGGCAAATCCTCCATACCGGTAGACAAAACTTTCATACAATAAGCCAGTAGCATTAAAATATTACAGGGTCGAGCTGAAGATTCCCAACCAATTATTACAAGCACGCCAATAATTATACATAATGGCGGTTATGACACAATGGTGTGGGGTGGAAATACTACCGACTCAAGGTATGAGTGATTGGTGGAATAACACAGTGGGGGTGGATAATAAGACTACTACACTGGCGGCTCATCGAGCGTCGAGGTGAGGCTCGATGAATTTATTTGGGGTAGCGGAGCGGATATATCTCAATGACTAATCCAGGGTGCGACGAGGCTGATCGGGATTCCTCTAGGCGTCGGACTCGCTATCGAACTCTTCATCCATGAGATCGCCTTCGTCAGCATCTGGCCAAATCAACAAGCCGGTGAGTACTTTGAAAGTACTCGCAAGACAGTTCGGACAATAGATATAACAAATGTATGCATGAATGCGACATGATTGATTTATAACAATGTGCTATCAGTTCAGTAACATGAGTAAGTAAAAGGGGATCGGCGGTATTCCGCTCGAAAACCCAAAGAAGTTAAACTCAAAACCGATCGGGTGTCTGAAGCGACGCCTCGAAGGGTGAACAAATAAGTAAAACATGCCACAGTCGGGCGTCTAAGCAACACATCATAAAGGGATTATATTGAAAGAAAAGACAATGCGTGCCGCAGTCGGACGTTGGAGCGACATCACAGAAAGGGCTTATAACAAAAGTAAATAATAACAATGCATGATCGGACGTCGGCGACATCGCGAAAGGGCTTATAACAAAAGTAAATAATAACAATGCATGATCGGACGTCGAGCGACATCACGAAAGGGCTTATAACAAAAGTAAATAATAACAATGCATGATCGGACGTCGGCGACATCACAAAAAGGGCTTATAAAAATAAATAATAACAATGCCACAGTCGGACGTCTGAGCGACATCGCAGAAAGGGCTTATAATTCATTTCACATAACTGACAAGAAATGGTGCTCACGGAAAATATTCCTCACATAGCAATAAGCGGGTTAGTCCATTCACAGAGAATAAATATTTAATGCTCATATGGTTCTCGGGAGTTTCTATCATCGAGACTGACACTTGACAAAATAAGGTGAACACGGTACTCGGACATGAATAAGATGAAATCAAGAATTTTGACTCTGCAGAGTTTGTACCAAAATTGTCCACAGCCAACGGATTTCCGTAGTCACGAAGGACTAGTTCCGTTTATGGTATTTCGGAGGAAACACAGCTAACCAGTACACACCCGTCATACCTCACGTTGCCAGGAATCACCCTAGACAGCGTTCAAGAAAAACTTTGAGACGGGGAGATCACAATCTCGAATAGCATGGGATCAAATTTATTCTGGCGCTCTAAGGGGTGCCCCCTCTCGGTCCCAACCGGAAACACCCATGCCCCCGACGGATGAAAGGCTTTAATCCAGGGCCATGGAACCCTCATCCCGCCTCTCGATTTGGTGTGTACCAGAAGTGGTTTGCAACTTACTAAGCCGTATCCCTTGCGGGAAGCAGTGGTAATCTGAAAGGGGAGACGGACGGAATCGACAGATTTATGTTGACCTTTGGGTCAATGATCTGGCATAAGCCTGGCATGCTACAACACTGCCATCTTACCCATACTCATGCCAACTCATGGCCATGCAACGTGTTTCCAACAACTCATGGATTTTTCCGAAACTCACTTGCCTCAACTCTTACGAGATAAACTATCATCGAAATGCTCATGAGCGTGCCATGATACAAAAATAATGCAAACATGCCCAAACACTCATCATATCAAAAGTTCAAACATTGCTTGCCTGGTTCAGAGTAGTGGGGTCTAGCTCGGTGAAGTTCAGCGGTTCCGTCACCTCCTTCGGTATCTACGGTACACAAAACACACGCGCTAACGTAAATACCATGGGGTACATAAAATTAATCCAAATATTTTTCAAATAAATATGATAAAAACTAGACAAAATTTTGAAGAGGACAGAAAAGAATCACTCAAAAATTCCTTTCATTAAAAAGTTATAAGAGTTTTGGTCCAAGGATCCATCTGTAATGAAACGAAAACCCTCGGGGCCCTAAGCGAAAAAGTGCAGAAAAATGGTTTAGAATAGAAAGCGTATTTGCAGAGTGCGCTTTCATATAACGATTCAAAAAATAACAGAGAGGCTGACGGGCGGGTCCCACCCGTCAGGTTTAAATATTGAAAGAGGCGGCAGGCTGACGGTGCCCGAGAGTCATGGTGGTCGCGGGCAATCCACGGCGAGGTAGGGAGATCGGAGGTACCTCCGTGCTCGTGGTGCCATTCAGCTGGTGGGTGGTGGTGGTGGTCACCAGCGAGCACCACGTCGGCGGCGGCACTTGCTCCGCGGGCCGGTTCGGGTGGTCGTGGGCCTCGTCGGAGAGTCTGCGGAGGTCAAATTGAGGTGGGGGTTAGCCTCCTAGTGGTGCCACGAGGCTACGGGCAGGAGTAGGGCAGTGGAGGAGTTCTCACCGACGAGAACGTTGCCGGAGCCCGAGGCGGACGGAGTTGGCCGGAGTCAAGGAAGAAGGGCCCCTCGAGGCTCTTCCAGTGGCTAGGCGGGGTCTGGTGAGGTGGTGGAGTTGTGCGAGGGCGAGAGCAAGCTCGGGGAAAGCTATTTATAGATGGCCCGAGGCGGTTGCCGTGAACGGATAAGTCCGGCGAGTGTTACGGCGGCGTAGGGCATTGGTCGGGGTGGTTTTAGGGTTGAGTGCCGACGTGGAGGTCGACTGACTCCGTTTAGGTGCTGAACGAGCCGGGGTTTGGTTGCTTTGGGCATGCTCGACGGAACGGAGCGGTGCGGACCCGTCGACGGCAGGGAGCACGTTCTGTGCTTGCCGGGCCACGGCGACGGTGCCGCGATCGTGCGCTGGCATGCATGAGCCACGCGGAGCGCTAGGGGGAGATGGGCGGCGCAGAACGGCGTTGGGCTGGGGTGGTGCCTTCTGTCGACCGCCACGGGAAGTCCCGATGCCGCAGAAGACGCCGGCGAGGTTGGGCCAGGGCGCACCGACGCCAGGAATGAGCCAAGCGCTCGTGTGGTGCTCCGAACAGAGAGGAGGGGCTGTGAGCAACGTGCCAAGTGCACTGTCGACGCGTGACTGAACTCGGCGAGGAGAAACGACCTCGAACTCTGAAACTTCTGATATTACTAAAGCTGCAAGAAAGCAGTCTGGCGGTGTTTGTGAGAATGTTTTTGGCATGTGGGAGTTTCTGCTTGAGCTGATTTTTGGTGGAGGGGCCTCTCATTGCATCTAGAGACTGCCTGAATTTTTGTGGAATTTTTGGAGCAGAGAAGATATGAATTTCACCAAATTTGACAAATCTGGTCAAAACTTGCAGAGACTGAAATTTGAAATTTTTGAAAAGAAGAGGAGTGGATCTTGATTGTTCTAGGTTGTGGGTACCAAGGACCATCCAGGGGAGTTGGTTTGAGGTCAAAGCTCAATTGCCTTTAGGTACTTGCTTTGCAAATCACCTAGGCTCAAAATAATGGACAGAAAAGATTTGGGAGGAGAAATAAATAAAATAAAATTCAGAAAAGGATTGAACTTGTTAAGACAGAATGTTTGGATTGCCCAAAGTGGAAGGAGAGATTTTAGGGAAGATTTTACCATGTGGTGCATGGTAAAAATCATGAGTGGTTTCAATATTGGAGAAGATGTAAAACTCCTAGGGTTTTCTTTTTAAAAAAAGAAAAATTAGAATCCAAAAGTTTTGAAATTTTGAGAAGAGGGCAATCAGAAGAAAAGTTCAAAACCAAACACGAGTTGAAGGAGATGCCAAAATAAAATCCTTGCTAGAGGGAAAAAGTTTTTGAGAGAGATTTTTGGAAGGGTTTAAATGACCTCCTTCAAATCCAATAAAACTTTTGAAGAAAACCAAAAGAATATTTTTGGAGTGTCACACCAATCGATCATACGGCCCGTATAAGGCCCATTGATTATACAGCCCGCAGAAGGCCCATTGTTTCTACGGCCCGTAGAAGGCCCATTGTTTCTATGGCCCGTAGAAGGCCAACTATTTCTGACGAAGAGGAGGCCCAAAGTCACTCTGAGTAAATATTAGCCCATGGTTATTGTGGCCTAGTTTTAAAAATAGGTTATTGCAGCCACTAGCTAACCGCGGAAAAAGAACTGCAATGACTACAAGCAAACAAATAAACAAGACAACAAGGAAATAAATAAGCAAGAAACTAACGCTAGGCTATCACGACTATTACACATATTACATCCACTGGGCATCAAAGTTCGCCACTAGTGCAAATATAGGGAACAAAGCAGCATATCATATACCTTTGGTTGTCAAAGTTGGCGACCAGCGCAAATAAACGCCGACAAAACAAATCCAGAGCTGAAACCAATTCGAAGATCTCAAGAAACAATATCACAGGTACCCATAATGCGGGCAAGATGCTTAGCAAGCTTATTAACTTTCTCTTGTTTGGCGCTTAAATCCTCCGACAGATCAGGACCCGATTCTAAATCACACCGATCTAGCTGTAACACCTCATATCACTTTGCGGCCTCACGCACGGTATTCCCACGGTGTCGCCTTACCATGGCCGGGACCGTTTAGCCTTTTGGCTCACGTATATGATAGTGTCACTAGCATCCATATGACAGAGAACCGGGCCGACATGACTAGTCGTGAACCCAAAGTGGCACTAACTTACGGGACAGCATACATGAATCAACATCGAGCATGTCGGTCGCCAGCGTCGAATCCGGGCTGTAGCACTGGGCTAACAGGACTCAGGGAACCCGGCTGTAGCAGGCTAGGTAGGACTCGGATGTCATGGCGTGACATTTCCCGAAGGGACAGAACACAGAGCACGGCGAATCACATGCCGGCCGTCAAGTGTTCCGGAGCAGTAGTGCTAGGCTAGCAGGACTCCGGTGAGCAGGCTAGAAGGACTACTATGGCTCATGGAAGCACAAGACTACATTTCCCCATAAGAGAGGCTACCAAGGATAAACAACTAGGTTGTCAGATCCCACACATACCAAGCATTTCAATCATACACACAATATGCTCAATATGTGCAAATACAACATGGCATCACAACAAGACTCTACGACTCAAAGTATTTATTCATTAGGCTCCAAGGAGCGAGATATTACAAACATCGGTCTCATGACCCAACATTCAGAGCATACAAGTCAAAGCTCAAGCGGAAGCTTAACATGTCTGAGTACAGACATCTACAAATGAAACAGGCTGAGAAGCCTGACTATCTACCAGATCCTGCCGAGGGCACAAGATCGTAGCTGAGGTAACAAGCTAAACTTCGAAGTCCACATGGAACTACTAGCGAGACTGTAGTCTCTCTTCAAAACATAAATTAAGCAAACGTGAGTACAAATGTACCCAGCAAGACTTACATCAGAACTAGCTACATATGCATCAGTATCAACAAAAGGGGGTGGTGGAGTTTAACTACAGCAAGCCAGCTTTGACTCGGTGGCTATCCTAAACTACGACTGCAATGTAACTCTTTGAGGTGGCGCACACGAGTCCACATATTCACCATATCAATACACCACTATGGATCCGCTCCCGTCTCCCTACGAGAAAGCCATCCATAGCACTCACGCTTATCTTGCGCATTTTAGAGTATCCACTTTCACTTGTCTATGAACTGTCACAGCAACCCGAAGTCCTTTACATGGACACGGCTATTGAATAGATCATATTAACCCCGCAGGGTGTACTTCTTCACACACGCTCTCGCCACTTACCACCATGTACACGTCGTGTATCTCGGCAACCTTCAAGCGGAAGCTTTGGCGAGGAGTCGGCCACGACCGACTAACCACACAAGTCTCTCGTCGAGGTTTATCTCCTATTCGGGTTCCATCCGCAAGGAGATCCGGCCGGGGTGTCGCTCACGGCCCCAAACGATGTGAGCAGGGTTCCCAAGCCCACCTCGACGGGTAGATCTATGCTTGGTACACCGTGCCATGGTGCCTAGTCTGTCCCAAGCCCACCTGTACCGGGTGCCACTTGGTAGACTACTAACACTACCTACAAACACCAAAAACTAGTTGCAACTCCTGGACAGAGATCATGTTGATTAATAAGTCGAGAGGGGTCGAGTTACCGGAACCCAATGCGTGGTAGTAACTGTTCATGGATCACAAACACAGAACTCAGTTCCTTAGGACGGCTGCAATGAGACAACCCACCATGTACTCCTACATGGCCTCTCACCGCTACCTTTACCAAATCGTGTTCACACACTTAGCTCTCACACAGTAGGACATGTTCACACACCTCCAATTCATCCCCGATGAATCAGACCTGACACAACTCTAAGCGATAGCAGGCATGATGAACAAGCATGAATGAGTAGGCACATCAGGGCTCAAACAACTCCTAATCATGCTAGTGGGTTTCATCTATTTACTGTGGCAACGATAGGTCATGCAGAGGAAAGGGGTTCAACTACCGCAGCATGTAACAGTTGAAACGTTGTTGTCCTAATGCAGTAAAAGAGAGCAAGAGCGAGAGAGTGGGATTGTATCGGAATGAACAAGGGGGTTTTACTTGCCTGGCACTTCTAAAGATAGTATAGCTCTTCATCGGTGTCATCGAACTCATCGTCGAAACCATGTCTATCGAGAGGGGACAAAAACCGGCAACACAGAAGGAAACACAATCAATGCAATGCACAATATGATGCATGATCATGACATGGCAAAATGAGTGTGTTGGGCTAATGTAACTACAATCGGATGGGTTTGGGTCACTTTGAACCAAAGGTTCAACCCCAAATTCAAATTATGAGTTTAAATATTGCATTATCATGTTTTGATATAAACAGCAGGTTTAAGTTGCTTTATCATGCATGAAACCAGTTTAGATGGATATATTGCATTTTTCTGATCATTTTTCATATATAACTTATTTCATTCTGAGCTACGGTTGATTTAATATGATTTTTAGAAGTTTTGGGTATTTTTTGAGAATAATAAATCATTTCTGATTTATTTCAAAATTCCAGAAAATAATTACTGCGTCATCCTGACGTCATGATGATGTCAGCAAGTCAACAGGGCTGGTATGGGTCAAATCTGACCAGTGGGGCCCACTGGTCAGTGACTCAGGGCTGGTTAGGGTCGCAGACAGGTGGGCCTGGTCAACGGCCACGTCAGCAGGGTCAACCCTGACAAATGGGTCCCGTTGGATTATACTTAGACTAAGCAGAAATAAAGCTGGGGTTAATTAGGGCATGGGGCCCATGCGTCAGTGGCCCAGAGGGTTAGTTAGCTGGGTCATTAGTGGCTAATGATCGTGCCATGTCAGCTTGCCGGAGGCTAACCGGCGACGACCACGGCCGACGGTGGAGGGCATCGTGCGCTCGCTACGGAGCACCATTTTATGCGCGGTTTGCTCCTACGAGTTCCTGGGAGGGAGGCGCATCCAGAGAGACAAGTGGCAGCAGCTGGGGTGGCCGGATCTGACGGATTCGAGCTCTTTTGCGGCCGCCGGAGTTCGGGCACCAACGTGTTAGGCGCTACGGCGCGTTTCGAGCTGAACTGGTGGGATCTACGGCTTCCTGAGGAAGCGCTGAGCACGCCTACATGCCCTGGTGTGACGTGCGGGTGTTACAACCGCGGCGGCGACATGGCCGGCGGCGGGGAGCGCTCGGCTCCGGTGGTTGATGCGGCTAGAGTACGAATTAGGCAACGGGGCATGGGGGAAATGGTGTAGCAGCTCACCGCGGTTTTTCTGGTGCTCCTAGCGAGGTAGGGGAGGCTCGGGGTCCGGCGAAACGACGGAGGGGATCACCGGCACCCGAGGTCGGAAACGGCGGCGTTGGCGAGGCTTCAGGGCATCCGGTGCTACGTAGCTCAGCGAGGAGGTCGAGGACGACACGGCGGGGATTCTGGGCGCAGCGGCAGGGCGAGGGGTGGCCGGTGGCCATGGGTACGGCGACGATGACGACGAGCTCCGCTCGATTGCGGGAGAGAGAGCGGGTCAGAGGAGGGGTTGGGGTCCAGGGGAGAGGGGAGAGGTGCAGGGAGGCGAGGGGGAGTGCGTGGCACTCGAGGCAGCTCGAGCGGCGGAAGCGGGAGGTGGCTCGGGCGCGTCTTGCGTGGCAGTGGCCACGCCCTCCCTCCTTGGCGTGGAGGTGGAAGATGATAGGGAGGTGGAGCTGGGCTGGGTTGGCTTTGCCCGGCTGGGCTGCTGCAGTGGTGGGCCGGTGGGCTTGTCCGGTAAGTTTCCTTTATTTTTTATTATTTCATGTTTTCTATTATTCTACTGACTTTGTGGCTTTATTTAAAATACTTAGACACTTCCAAAAATCATGTAACTAATCATGGCTCTTGTTTAGAATATATCCAACAAGAAACATTTTAGTTTATGATTATTTGAGCATTATAATATTTTATAGTATTTAAATGCCCAAATGCAAGTAGAGTATGATTTAATTGATGACCCTCGATGTCCTAGAAAAGTGTGCACCATTTTTGCGGAGGTCCTAGACCAAGGCAAAGATGATGAACATTTTAGAAGGCATTTTGAGTTCAATGAAAATGATTTTTATTTGGACCCTAGTTGAGTTTCATTTGTTGCTAGGGTTTATCAGCCCCCATTTCAAGTTCATTTGAAACTTAAACATGATGCATGGCTACTTATGTAGAGTCGGGCAAGGGCTAAGCTAGGGCTATGACACAGCGCTTGCTGTTGCACCAGAAAATATGCATCTGAATTCTGCAGGGACTTCCTCAGTCCTTCAGCTTCCTGTCGCAGCACATCTGATCAATGTCTTTCAACTTGAAGTTGAGACTCAAGAAGATGAACTGATTCAGCAGCTTGTGCCGTGATAGTGGCGATGCTTCGAACACTACATCAAGACAGGACTTTTGGGTTCCCTCACCGTCGTCAAGATAGTTTTATCAGCTTTCTTGGAGACCAATAGGGATGTCTCACTATCTTGAACCTTATCTGCATTACTTCCTTTACCATTGGATAACGCGATCTTGTTCTCCAATATTTTGTCCGCATTCTAAAAGAGAAACAAGCGGACACATCACATGTTTACCATGTTGTATATGAAACTCATTTTGGTAAATGAGTTCAGTAGTAATAATGGACAGGATAACAGCATGAAACAAACATATATCTATGTACCATGGTCACTTTATGGTCTATATCATTATAGTTTTTGTTGCCAAATCAAGATAGAGACACAGTTCAAATAATATTTGTTCAAGACAAAGCAGAATAGACAGAATATAAGTGTGGGTAACTATAGAGCAATAACAACACTTGTAATGTGCATGACATGAGAACATAACTATTTATTCAATTGAAACTGAAATCAACATAGAGCAGGTTACAACAGCAAACCAGTTAAAGAAACAGGTTTAAAACATACCTGTTGCACCATTGGAGTTTCAATTCCATCCTTCAAATTTGAAAATAGTTGGTATGAGTAAATACAGTAATGCAAGAGCAAAGGAGTATGAACCATAGCTACAGAACCTGACCTGAGAGCAAATCTTCTTCTCCTTTAAGTGTTGAGTTGGGATACGAAGTGGTGGTCCTCATGATTTGGGCACCGCAGTTCCCTTACTAACTGCTCGTGTTTGGATGCTCTGTGGTGGAGACGGTGATGTGTCAACTGGAACTGGGTTACTATCTATCGGGGTTGGGGTTAGAAGGGGTGTAGCTGGTTCTCTGTCCAACTGGGTAGGGGTACAATCTGCGAGAGTCTGGGTTATGTGTGGTGGATCTGGTCCTTGGGCAAGTACAACCGTGGTTCTATCTGCATCAACTGGTAGCACTATCTTTTCTGAAGACCGTGTTGTTACTCCCTTAGATACTGCCATCACGCTCTCCAATTCAAATGGCTGATAAACAAGAAAAGTAATTGAAAGTATATACATTGTATGATAGCAGTGCAATGGATAGTGGGGAATAAAAGAGGGCATGAAATAATTCATATTTATGTTGTCTAACCAAACAGGATAGCATGACACAATTTCACATATATGATGGCTAACTAAGCAGGATAGCATGACACAATTTCACATTATGATGGCTAACTAAAAAGATGGAAAGACATAGTTCAAAATATGAGACTATGTAAACAGGATGACATGACATAACTATATAATGTGTTTATTAAATAGGTTGGCATGCCATAATTCACATACATTCACGGATAGAATGTCATAATTCAAAATATGATGACTGTAAACACTAAGCAGGATGAGATGGTATAACTATATGATGTCTTTATTAAATGGGTTGCCATGCCATAATTCAGATAGATGATGTGTATGTACTATGTAAACATGATGGCATGATATAATTCAAATATATGATTTATATAGTAAGCAAGTAAGCGAGATGGCAATCCATATATGATGTAAAAACTAAGCAATGCAAGACAACATGCATGACATGGGTAATATAACCCTGCCAAGTTTGAGCATAGACCTCAGGGGGGAAATAGGACTGGTCATCAGTCTCTGAATCCTCCTCTGAGGAGCTCTCTGTAACCAACAAGATGTCTGCTTCAAGAGTAGCATTGTCTGCTCTGATACCTTGTTTTCATTCCAGATACTTCCATCACCGCTCCAAATGGCTGATGCACAGGAAGAGTAGCTGAATATACAAACGTTGTCGACAAATGGAACATGTAATACAAAAAAATGATAGCATGATAGAATTCACATACATGATGATTGGCAAAACAGCATGGCATTGCATAATTCACATATATAATGCCTTTGCAACAAGATAGCATTGTATAATTCACATATATAATGTCTTGCAACAAGATGGCAATGCATAATTCACATATATGGTAAATAGACACTAAACAGGTGGCATTCACAAAAAGCATGTCTAAACTAATCAAATGACATAGCAATGCGAGACACCATACGCACGATATGAGAAACATAACCCTGCCAAGTTAGAGCATACACCTCGGGGGGGGGGGAATAGGACAGGTCATCTGTCTCTGAATCCTCCTCTGAGGAGCTATCCATAACCAGCGAGATATGCGCTTCGTCAGATAGCATAGTCTGCTCCGAAGACCTTGTTTTCACTCCAGAATTTGCCATCACCGTGTCAAATGGCTGATGCACACGAAGAGCAGTTGAATGTACAAACATTGTTGACAAATGTAATATGTAACGAAAAAAGGATGGCCTGATATAATTTACATATAATATGACTGGCTAAGCAGGATGGCATTGCAAAATTCACATATATGATGCCTGCCTAAACAAGATGGAGTTGCATAATTAACATAAACGATGAATAAACTAAACATATGGCATTCGCACAAAGGATGTCTAAACTAAGCAGATGACATATTTGATGTATAAAGTGAGCAATGCAAGACACCATATGCATGATATAACCAACATCAGCATGCCAAGTTAGAGCGAAGACCTCAAGGGGTAAATAGGAGTTGTCTTCTCCTTCTGAATCCCCCTCAAAACAGATATCTTCCTCTTGATTACAATCCGAAATGCGTGGGGGGGGGCTGCCTTTGCGCCTACCATGGAGCGACGTCTGCATGAAATTTTATTGCCACGCAAGGCTTGTCTCTTTTGCTCTACATGTTCAGTTCCATTATTTACAATAACTGTCATGCATAGGAATGAAACATAGTGTGATTATGTAAGGAGTGTATGCAGAAATCCAGAGTGATGGTAGTAACCTGTGGATAGACCCAAAACCAATAATAGCAGGCAGATAATGGCTTCAGTTAAAAAATATAGATAATGGCTTCTTTACTGTTTGTTTCCCACCCAACATGAAACTCATAGTAGACACCAGAGCTTAACCAGAGAGTAGATAGATACTATTGATAGCGGCCCGATATGTACCCACAACCATTTAAAACTCAAGTTTGACCATTAGTTTGGAGCTGACTCGAGTCTAATCGGTGAACAGGATGATAAAGTAGCATTTAATATTAAGTGATGCATAACGTAAGCGGAACACGAAGAGTGCGACCTCTCTTGCGGACCGTGTAGTCCTCGAGGTCATCTGCTCGGTTGATGATGGTAATGCAGTTTTCATGGCTGCGGTAGTGAAGAAGAAGATCGAGGCGAAAGACGATCTGGAGGCTGGATCCTGCTATCTTGGACCCTTACATCATTGGAGCAGTGAGCTGGGGTGGATGACGGCAGCAGGAGGCGGGACAAACCACGCAAGGTTTTATTTGACAACTATCTGTAAGAGAAGTAATTCTGTAAGGGCTCGTTTGAATTGGAGGATTCCAACAATGCGAGGATAGGAAATGACGGGAATAGGATAGGAATGCACGTGCAAAGCAGAGAATTTAAAAACACGATTTACGCTTAATCTGGGTGTTTGATTCACAACAATTGGAAGATCACAGGATGCAAAGAAGCATGGTGAGATTAAGTCAAACCACAAGAAAATGTACGGTTATAATGCTTTATGCTACTATCTCTTAGTCTTGTGCTTCATGAATAGGAATTTGAAAAGGAGGACAAGTGAAAATTAAAAGTCCTCGTTTTTTATTTCAAGGAGACACTAAAGGAACAAATCCATGTGCTTAGTGGACAATATATATAACATGTAGAGTAAAAAGAGATGCAACAAGTGTACAACCTCTTTGGCAAAGCCATGTCGATCTCAGCGTGATTGGGTTGGCGGTGAGGATGGTCCGCTGACTTTCTTTGTCGGAGGAGGGGAAGAAGATCTTAGGCGTCCTGGAGGCGGGCCCGAGGTACTGCTCCGCTATGATGGAGGGTTTCGTCATTGGAGCAGCTCCGGTGAGTTATGCGACACCGAGGTGAAGCGAGACAAGAGAGAGAACGAACAACGTTAACTGAGTGGAATTCTAATAGCATCTCCAATACATGACGTAAAATACATAACCACAAAGTGCTAGATGTAAAATACATCAGCCGCTCATCTCTGAACTTAACGTCGACCTTTCGAACTTAACTCTCAAACTAAACTTAAGCGTCAAACTGAACTTAGCTATCGAAACTGAATTTTGTTTGTCGAACTGAATTTTGTTGTCGAAACTGAACGCACTAGCAAGGTGAGGCTACGTCGGTCGACTGAATTTTTCATCTCTGGTCATCGATTTTGCAGCCGTTGGATCTGAAATCAAGGGCCTCGGTTCATCTTCAACCTCCACCCCCCACAGAGCCGCCACCACCACCGGCCAAACAGCAGCCCCCGCCGCGTGGCCGGCAGTGCGCCACCCGCCGCCCAAAACACTCCCCACCGCCGGTCCGCCGCCCAGCCATCCTCTAGCCCCCCATGCCGAGCTTTTCTCCGGCGATCCCCACGCCACCGCCCGCCAACGCCCCACCACCGCCGGCGACCACCGCCCATATCCGAACCCTAAGATAGATAGAGGGTACCTCTCCGGTGAGCCCCCCTCCCGTTCGGCTGGTTCTTCCTTCACCCGGCAAGCCCCCACCCCTGAAATTGGTGACCCAAAAGTCAATTCAGTTGATGAAGTGTAGATAAATCGAACAGCACCGCAAGCAAGAGCAAGAGCGAGAGCAGCAGCAGCGAAAGCAAGAGCAATAACAAGAAGCGAGACCAGGAAGGGACCGAGAGCAAGCGAGCGAGCAGCGCGCGAGAAGCTAAAGTAGCAGCAGCTCCTACTGATGTGGACGTCGCCGCCGAGGGAGCGACGCCGTGGAGGAAGTGGCTGGCGACGCCGCCGTGGATGGAGTCGCGCCGTGTCAGCTCATGACCGAGCGCCGGCAGCACCGTGAGATCGAATCAAGAAGAAAATGTGGCGATTAGTGTACAACCTCTTTAGTGGCGCCAATTAGGCCGCAGCTTCATCCGAGGAAATGGTGATGATGATGCTCTTCCGGTGGTGCAGGTGAAGACGGCGGTGTGGGAATGGAGGTGGCGTGAAATATGAGGGGAACATCGGGGCAGCTCCTTGGAGGTGGAGGACGGGGTGGCTGAACCGGCGGGACGATGAGATCGACTACGGATCCTCATCCAGTACGGTGGATGAGGGACGTCGAGGTGTTGCTGTGGACGACGTCATCGGGGAAGAGGCTCGGCTGGGTGGCGGACGGAGCAGGTGTGGGAGTTTCACCGCGGGTTTCTCGGCCTCGGTGTATGAATGGGTGGGCGGATGGGATGGCGTGGGGAACCATGGCTTAGAGACGCTTGTCCAAAATGTGGGGTAAGTTACGAAAGTACCCCCACCGATTTGAGGCGGTTCTTTCGGTTCAGGGGTACCACGGGCATTTCGCGTGTCGGGATCTCACAGGAGGTGGGAGTTTTCGCGTGCGTTGTAATTTCGGAATAGCAAGGCGCGGGTTGAGATGGAGGGAGTTGTTGGAGCACAACGAGACAAAGATATATCTTAAATATTTCGGGCTAACAAGGCGCGGGTTGAAATTTCCAGACAAGCCTAACGTGTACTGTCGGTGTCAAAACCGGCGGATCTCGGGTAGGGGGTCCCGAACTGTGCGTCTAGGCAGATGGTAACAGGAGACAAGGGACACGATGTTTTTACCCAGGTTCGGGCCCTCTCGATGGAGGTAATACCCTACTCCTGCTTGATTAATATTGATGATATGGGTAGTACAAGAGTAGATCTACCACAAGATCAGAGAGGCTAAACCCTAGAAGCTAGCCTATGGTATGATTGTTGTTCTCTGAGACTAAAACCCTTGGTTTATATAGACACGAATAGGGTTAGGGTTACCTGAGTCGGTTACAATGGTAGGAGATCTACATATCCGTATCGCCAAGCTTGCCTTCCACGCCAAGGAAAGTCCTATCCGGACACGGGACGAAGTCTTCAATCTTGTATCTTCATAGTCTAGGAGTCCGGCCAAAGATGATAGTTCGGCCATCCGGACACCCCCTAGTCCAGGACTCCTCGGTAGCCCTCAACCAGGCTTCAATGACGATTTAGTCGGCGCGATATTGTCTTCGGCATTGCAAGGCGGGTTCCTCCTCGAATACTTCATAGAAGGTTTTGAACACAAGGATAGTGTCCGCTCTGCAAAAAAGTTCCACATACCACCGTAGAGAATAATTCTCGCAGATCTGTGGCGTATTCAGCGCGGCGTGACATCACACCACGGCCAAGCCTTTGTTTGAACCGTTTTTACTGTTCCACCCTAGTGCGTTTAGCGAGGCGGTTTCCTTGGCACGTCTTATCAAAGCGTAGATCGTGCCCCCTTATTCTGGGATTCTCATCAATACGGGCGTGGGTAACCCAACCGCGCCCGTTGGCCCGCCTCCTCTATCGAAGGTGAGTCCCAATCGATCACGGGGAGGGCTCTTGGTATTCAACCTCTTTATAACGAGACCAAGGCCCTCTTTTTTTCAATCTCAATCAAATCCGCCTCTAGCATCGAGTTCCAACACCCAAAGCTTGATTCAGCGCCGGACCTTGACGATGTCGGCTCCGACCAACACGGCGGTGGATGCCTTCTTCCGTTACGGAAGAGGATGTGCTAATCTTTGAGAGCGCCAGTACCTAACCGGCGAGATTCGCATAGGCTGCCTGCCCTGGGCAGGTCATTCCCACTCCGAGCCCGGCGAGGCGTGGTGTTTGTATCTCACTTCCTTGAGGTTTAGGCTTCCGACGGATCCCTTTGTCTTGAGGGCTCATGTTTTATTATGGGCTGGAATTCCACGACTTGAATCCGAGTCCATCCTCCACATCTCGTCATTCATTGTCGTATGTGAAGCCTTTCTCCGCATTACCCCTCACTTGGATTGTGGCTCAAGACTTTTAAGGTGGAGCCAAGATGATCAAGGGGCAGCAGGCGAGTCTTGGAGGGCTATCATAAGCAAGTCTTGCTGATGCTCCGTGGCCCGAGGGCTCTTTTCGGCGAGCTTGGTTTGTGGCAGCGGGAGTGGTTCTATATCACGCTCCTGGGGCACCAAATGGGTGGCGCCTCCGCCTTCCGCCAGTCCACCACAGTGGTGGCGTCATGGGTCAACAAGGGGCTCGGCGGGGGCCGTCCAGGGCGTTCCTCATTGCGGGACCGTGTCGAGACCTCAAGAAAGAGAGAACAATCTGGTCGTGAGTGGCGCGAGGTTATGTTGATTGGCGCCTACGCCCTGCAAGCGTCGCCCCCTCGTCTATGGAATTTAATCCGGAGGGACCACGAGCTCTCCGACATTTTATGGAGTGCGACGCCTTGTGGAGATGTATAAATTGTTCTTGGATCACACGAGAAGTGTCCGGACTGGCCGAGGACGCAGGACTAAGCTGCAATTGCCGGATACTCAAGTAAGTAGTCTGTGCGGACAGGCTGTCCATTCATTTATCATAAACTTGCCCTTAAAGGAGTTGTTTCTTGAGCAGGAGTGGATAGCGAAGGCAAAGTTGATAAGGTGTCCGGCTCCCTCCGGAGACCACGCCGATCCCGTCTTGACCAAGATGTTGAAGGTCGCGCCTTGTGAAGAAGGCGAAGGGGGCGGGGGAAGCAAGCGCCTCCATGAAGGAGGCTTTCAAGGAAGGAGGATCAAAGTCCCACCCTCCAAGGAGAGAAGAGGACCGCTTGGAAGATCCGGAGGTCAAGGCCTCAAAGAGGAGAAAGAAATCTTCGTCGGAGAGTCCGTGGGAAGTACCCCAGCCGCACTATTTCCCCAAGGGATCAGCCCTCCAATGAGCCATAAGTAAAAGAAGGGTCTTGTAATAAGGGACATCCATGTATTTATTTACGAAGATAACGAAATTATACCTTGTAGTTCGGATCTCAGCCCTTCTCGTGAGCTCGTCTTGAGGATCTTCTTCCGGAGATGATGGAGAGCGAACGCCTCCACCTGTCGCACCTTCATGCGAGGCGGGCGACCACGAGGTGTCATCGCGGAGGGTTTCCCAGTCCGCGAGGCCGGAAGGTCCGGCGCCAAGCGGCGTCTTGATCGGAGGAGTGAAGGATCTGCTCGGCGGCGGCTATCTCGAAGATCACCGTGCACTAATGGAGTGCGGTGATTGAAAGAATTGCATCCGCTGAGGCGGATTGCATGAAGCCGTCGAAGCTTCTTGACGGGGTTCGAAATCGCAAAAATGATGTACCTTCGGCAGTTATGCATATAGAATCGCCTTGTATAGATAGTAGCCCCTGAGACTCGGTATGTTGTCAAAATTGATAGCATGCGAGGATCATAATCTCGATTATAACATATCGCCGCTCCTAAATAGGTAGCGGGCGTCCGGTGTGGCCGGATGATGAATTGCCGAACTAAGCGGCAACAGCGAGCGGATGTGGACATCGCTCTTGTCAATAAGCGGTTTAATGAGTCACAAGGTATCGACTTCTTGGCGCCTGTAAGGGAGCTTGATGCCCGTGCCTTACTACTTGTATGCTTAATGCAGGTGGTGCCGCTCTTTGTGGAGGAGCTGCTGGCGGAACTTCGCCCGAGCTAAAGAGCAAGCGAAAATAATGTCGGCGCTTTAAGGGCGGCGAAGAGCTAAAAGCGAGCGGGCTGCTCACGCCCGAAGCAAGAGGAAATGGCGATATGGCCATAAAGTTGAAGAATGCTACCGACCGCTGCGGGGTTCTTGAAAAAGAACGTCAAAGCGAACAAGAGGACCTGAAAAAGGCCACCGGCGTTGCCAGGATGCCCACTCCACAATGAGAGCTGCAAAGGAGGAGCTGCGTCGGGCTGTGGATGTTCTTCTGGAAAGCCTTTTACGCTGCGGAGGAAGTTCATGGATCCAGTATGCTCATTTGGACGGTTGTGGAGTTCGGAGGATGCTTATCTGGATTTAGCGGCGAGTGCCGCGGGCGCGATCGAGCACTTCGAGGCGAAGGGGCACGAAGGAAGAGCTGTTTTGGTCGCAGTTCCATAGTCCGAGCGTCCTCTTCCGTTAACCGATCGGTTGGCGAATGGTCGAGCTGAATTGATTGTCCGGACTTGCCATGAAGCATGTCGTGACTCATTTGTGGCGGGAAACCTCAGCCGAAGAGTTATTTTGGCTTAGTGCAGCGGTTCCTTAGTGCGGTACCGCGTATCGGCGCAATGAAGCGGTCGGCGTGCATTGAGGTGCGCGGATGGCTCTTGCCGTGTCAAGACATCTTGGGCAGAAATGAAGGCCACCGACGTTGCGTCCCAGATTGAGACGGAAGCGAGTACCGGTCGGCGCTATTTTGAGGAAGTTCTTCGGGCGCTCGTTTAATAGAGACGATGCTCGAAGGATGTTATGTTTGAATGACATGTGTAACTTATGAAACAACGTTTCAATATAATATAAACTTTTTATACTTGTGCGTTCAAGTAGTAAACTACCTCTGTGCGGCCGTTGATGTATATATGTATATAACGAAAGATGGCAGTCTTGACTTCAGCCCCCACGCACATAGTGCGGGGTGTTTACAAAAGAAGCGCTTTCACACTAATCAACGTCTTGGTCCTATAAAGGAGGTGGTAGCGTAGCAAACTAGAAACGGACTATAATGCTTTATCACTTTCACTTAGCCATAGGAGTTCGATGGTGGGGCTACTATATAGCCCTAGGGCACCGCACTCTCCGAATTGAAGTGCGTATGTGCTGACGGAAAACGGTCCTTCGTTAATCGGAGAATTCTAAACATTCCGGTGGGTCATCAGTGGTTGACCAGTCTCGCTATATCATGACAGTCAGTTTTGACTTTCTCTACTAAGGTGCTCGCCGGCCGAACGGGCACTGTCGCGATAGTTCTCCACAGTGCCGTGTTAGCGGTAGAAGCGGAGCGTAAGGCAGCAAAACACGGGCAGGCAAACCCAACATTTGACCAAAGACATGATTGAGCTGATGCATATAAGGCCTAACTTCGAGACACGAACACTCCCTAAGGTATTCGGTCTTTTATAAAGCGGGACGGACAATGCCCTTGGTAACAAGCCCTGGTGTCAGTGCGTGCAAACTTCGGCGCGGCCCGATGCCAAAACATGACCTCCTCCTCGGTTATAATAAGAGACGGGGATGAGTAACAACAAGAGGCAGTGAAAAAGGTTTACGCAGGGTCTTAATCTGAAAAGAATCCTTGCAGCGTGTCCTGCTTGCACATCTGCGCATGTGTCTCTGTTGTCTGCCGTATCTGGGCCGGGTATATACAGCGTTCATCTGTAAAAGAGAGGAACTTAGTTTGAAAAGATCGCTAAAATGTAATTGGAAATAAAATAGAGTATGATTCAAAATGAGTAAAATTGAGCTTTATTGTCTCTTGTTGTACATGCGTGGAGCCCTTGTAAAGAAGTGCAGCGGCTAGTAAACATCATGTTTATTTATGCGGGACTCGCCTAACGTGTCCGAGTGCGAACGACCTGCTTTAGGCGCTTTTGGCCAGCAAGGCCGTATTAGTGTGAGGCTGTTAAGGCGGTCTCATTCTTTCCTTGAGGACAGCGCAGCTTCCCTTTAATGAAATGATGCCTCGTGGACCGGGCATTTTAAGTTTAAGAGATGCATAATGCGGTATTGCGTTAAAGCGGGCAAAAGCTTCGCGTCCCAGTAGTGCTTGATGGCTACTTTTAAATGGGCGATGTAGAAGACCATCTTTTCCCGACGGAAGTTGTCGGGTGAGCCGAACATAACTTCCAATAGTAGGGAGCCCGTACAATGGGCATATGTGCCTGGCATTATTCCTTAGAAGGAAGTGTTGCTATGGCTAATCCTGTTTGGGTTTATCCCCATGTTGCGGATTGTGTCCTGACATAGCAGGTTTAAATCACTGC
Source organism: Aegilops longissima (assembly GCA_021605205.1). Taxonomy (NCBI): domain Eukaryota; kingdom Viridiplantae; phylum Streptophyta; class Magnoliopsida; order Poales; family Poaceae; genus Aegilops; species Aegilops longissima. The sequence goes on along the minus strand of CM038677.1, from coordinate 104,866,721 downwards.
CGTTGTCCATTAGGACTTGCGTAAATTGAAGACCGTCGATTACAGGTTCTAGTATCAAGGCAGTCCATCCTGCGTTCCGGGTACTTGTCGGAGTAGTCACGATGGTGAAGGTAATTGGTTTTGACAACCAGTGTTGGGACTCATTGGGGTAGATTGTGCGGTAGCGTAATTCAATGGGTGCCGCTCTATTTTCCCCTTTTGTTACTTGAAGTAAGTTCTTGTTTTGACCTCTTGTGGGAAATTCTTTTGTTTTCCGGGGCTCTGCTTGTGGTGCTCGTCATCATCCTCACTTGGTGTGTCGAGCCCCTTGTGTTCGGCGTTGAGTCTGCGGACTGCTTGAAAAGCCAACAATCTCTGTGGGTATGGTTTGCGGGCTTCCGGAGTCTTGTGGATTTGGCATATCTTGTCCAAGATTTTGTTTAAGTTGGATAGCTCATCGCTATTGTCCTTAAGGGCAGTTTTTATTGTTCTGCTGTGAGCTTTTGAATCCGGCGTTGGTTGTCGCGCTCTTTGGACCGTTCCCTTAATCGGCGCTGGTCCTTGCTGCGTCGTGGTTTCCCATTCCATCCACGACTTGGATGTACTTGGGTGGCTGGTCTGCATCTTGCTAGCCAGCTATCCTCTCCAGCATAAAAGCGGGTCATGAAACTTGTTAGTGCGGCCATTGTTCTTGGCTTTTCCTGGCCAAGGTGTCAGGCGAGCCATTAGTCTCGGACGTTGTGTTTAAAAGCTGCTAAAGGCTTGATGTCCGGACGATCGACTATTTGGTTCTTTTGGTGAGAATCTGTTCCGAATTTTCGAGCTGACTCTCGGGCTGTTGGGTTATGTGACTTAGATCGTGCATCCGGAGGTGGACATAGGTTCCACAAATTGGCGAAAAGCATCCTCAAGCTCTTCCCAACTACCAATGGTGTTTTCGGGAGGCTTTTAAGCCAATGCTGCGGGCTGGCTCTTTGAGCTTGAGGGTAGGTATTTTATGGCGTGGAGATCATCTCCTCGGCCATGTGTATGTGGAGGATATAATCCTCAATCCGGACTCGAGTGCATCGTTCCGTCGTATGCCTCTATGTTTACGGGCTTGAATCCGCTGGAAATTCATGATCCGGCACCTCATCGGTGAAACATAGAGGTGCTGGCGCCCTATGTTGGGTGTGCCGTGATGTTCGGATATTTGGCGTGTTGTATTTCTCGCGAACTTGTTTCCTTGGCACGTAGATAGATCTAATGGGCCATCCTTTTGGTGCGAATCCTTATGCGGATCGCGTGCGGCTTGTGTGCGGCGCCGCTTGCCGCTCGTTTGCCATGTGGTCGTCTATCCGACTGGCGGCTTCTTTAATGGGGCTCTCGGCTTCCTCATCGAATTGAGCGATAGTTTGCGCTTTGGGTAGCTCTTTGCTTGGCGGTACGTCGACATATTTGCTGCAATGTTGAGTAATTTACTCCATCTCATTGGTCGTCTTCGCTGTTACGAGCCTCTGTTTACCTTTTTCAAGCTACGCCGCGATGGCGAGGAGCTCTTTAATGGAGGTTCTTCTGCTCCAATGATATGTCCGGCGAGATTGTCCGGACTGTTGTCGATTCTTAGGGACGGGTTGTTTATCCAAGTTATCTTGTTAGGATGGTTGCTCCATGGCATGTTAAATGCGTCGGCGGCTCGCCTGCTCTATGGCTGGGCACATGTGGGTGTTGTCTTTGTCGAGGTGGGGTTTTGGCGGCGCTTACGTACGCGTTTTGACTTCTTTTAGGAGGATTACTTTTCGCGGTGTCCCATTGCTCCTCGCTATCGCTTCCCTTGGGTGTATCCACCATGCACACATCGTGAGTTGTGGTGGCCTTCCAGTGCCCTGTAGGCGCTGGTTCTTGGTCGTCTCTGACGTCGTCGTCCATACCGTCGATGTCTTTGGAGTCGAAGTTGAGCATGTCGGTTAAATCATCGACAGTGGCTACGAAGTGGGTGGTGGGTGGGCATTGAATTTCCTCGTCGTCCGAATCCCAACCTTCGACCGTGAGTCCGGCCGAGGCTCTCGATAAAGAGAGACTTTAGTGAGTTCAAGGTATCGCCCGAAAGGCGAAGTCTTGAAAGATGTCATGGCGGTGAATTCCATAACCGACGCCCAATCGGATTATTGGCGAGGCGGAAGGTTCAGAGTCCGGAGAGGAGTCGGCACAGGAGTCCACGAGCTTCGCGATGGACGAGGATGGTGTTAAGCTCGATCGTCTTAGAGATTTCAGCCCCGGGTGGTGTCAACCAACCATCCTCGATCGGTGAGATCGGCTCCGAATCAATGGTCGGGCGGACACTAGTCTGACCTCCGGAGACACTGTTCGGCGGCGAGTTAGATCATGCCCATCGAGATAGTGCGCGCGCGGCTCGGCTGCCTTCGAATCCGTCAAAGATCAAGTCTCCGCGAATGTCGGCCGTGTAGTTTAAACTTCAAACCTGACACGATGGCGGGGCGTAGCTTTGATCTGCTCCGGATGGCCAAGCGAATTGGCCCGCGGTGCAAAAGCCGCCGAATCTGAAGATCTGTCAGGGAGAAAGGTCTCACCTGGACCGCATCGTTGTTGATGATCGAAGGAACCATCGGACCCTATCGGTGGCGACAGGAGGAACTCTCAATGAAAGCACCAATGTCGGTGTCAAAACCGGCGGATCTCGGGTAGGGGGTCCCGAATCATGCGTCTAAGCGGATGGTAACAGGAGACAAGGGACACGATGTTTTTACCGAGGTTCGTGCCCTCTCGATGGAGGTAATACCCTACTCTGCTTGATTAATATTGATGATATGGGTAGTACAAGAGTAGATCTACCACGAGATCGAGAGGCTAAACCCTAGAAGCTAGCCTATGGTATGATTGTTGTTCTATTTGACTAAAACCCTTGGTTTATATAGACACCGAATAGGGTTAGGGTTACACAGAGTCGGTTACAATGGTAGGAGATCTACATATCCGTATCGCCAAGCTTGCCTTCCACGCCAAGGAAAGTCCTATCCGGACACGGGACGAAGTCTTCAATCTTGTATCTTCATAGTCTAGGAGTCCGGCCAAAGATGATAGTTCGGCCATCCGAACACCCCCTAGTCCAGGACTCCCTCATGTACTGTGCCAAATCAATGCGCACTACAAATGTCATTCAAAACTTTGAATTCATGTTATGTTCAATTAAAATATTTCACTACGTGTATAATGCATGCAACCTACTACTCAAATGAACGTTTTAGTGCATTCCAAACGTATATACTACCGCTTCAATATGAACTAAATTTGAATTCGTTTCTCTATTTGAATAAGATCTACAGTATTGATTGTTGTGAAGTCAAAGCATTTGAATTCATTTCTCTGTTTTAATAAGATCTACAATCATCATTATTGTCAAGTTAAACCATCATTTGTGTATTATCTTCACAGCACACCACATGATTAGTCTCGAGTTACATATGAACTATGTGTACTATATGAACTCGAACTAGATTTTCAATCCACTTTATTTTGATTTCAAATCACATTACATTTCTAGCTATAGCTAGATCTTCATAATCTAAACCATGTCTCATATGTATAATGTGTTTATCACATTATGTATGGTGCCCGCCCCTAAGCCTACAAGTATTTAGATGTGAGTTACAAACACCACACATTACCACAAATTCAAATAAAATGTGAGAATGTTCGATATATAGTATTGTTTAGATTGTTCGATATTTAGTTGTAAGTTGCAAGCATACACATTATCACAAATTCAAATAAAATGTGAGATTGTTTGATGTATAGTATGGTTTAGATTGTTGGCATTTAGTTGTGAGTTGCAAATGCCATGCATTATCACATTATGGTATAACATGTGCACATTGACGTGTATCACCGCTATATTCATGCATGCAATGTTTAAAACACTATGATCTCCTATTCAAATATATGAATCCGCTTTCATATCAAATTATGATCTTTGTTAGTCTCTTACACCCACACAATCCTCTAACCTTTGTAGCTACCACTAACTTTCTCTCGTGCATGCACACGCCCTCCTCGCCCTCCCCTCCCTCGGCACTCTATCCACCGAGCACATCCTTTTTTTCTTTAGGTCGTTCTCCCAGAGTCTCCACAACTCCTTTCCGACACACACCGATCGATAAACCTCTCCAGCGATTGTCGTGGTTCTAAGTCCGACAGTAGAATGGGGGGTAGGTATGGAGAGGCAAGATACTAGCTATGGAGTAGTTGTATACGCACGAGTTTTACGAGTTCAGGCCCTTCTCGGAGGAAGTAACATCCCTCGTCTCGGGCCGGAGGCGGTCGATGGATTATATGTGTATGAATTACGAGTGCGAACCCTCTACATGGAGGGTGGCTTATATAGAGTCTTGGGACCCCAGCCAGCCCACGTGGCGGAGGGTTAAAAGTGCGTTAAGGCCGAGCGTTCTTGGTAGCGCCTTACATAAAGTGTCATCATGACCATAAAGACTACTTAATTACAGACCATTTGGACCAGAGTGGTTCTTCAACTCCTGGTGGTCGAGTGGGTCTTCATGGTCGAGTGTCTTTGAGTCACATCGAGTGAAATCCTACCAAGTCATTTGGAAGGCCGTTTCTTCTAAAGATGTCCTTGGGAGGTACCTTGGACAGGTTCATGACCCTACCCTAGGTACATGACTTCATCATTAGCCCCGAATGGATCGAGGTTGAATGAGGAAGGAGTTGATAATATTTCCGACCTGTTTTGTGCTTGCGAGTCGTCTTACTCGGATCAATGACTTTTTAGTGATGGTGTCAACTTCTCTTTGGTCGCCTTGATCCATTCTTCACATCTGTCGAGTGAACTTTATAGACTTGAAGATCTCCGTGCGACGGATCGGAGGAAATCTGCCATCGGACGAGTTGCTCTCTGCTTTTAAGCGGATTTAGCGGGATCTGAATTTGGGAAGCGTGAAGCGGAGAAGGCTGCGGTACTCGGATGGGATAAAGCGAAGACGCCTCGATCTTAGCGCCACCTTTTTTCGCCACGTATCGTGTCTTGTTATTCTGATTTGACAGGATTGCGGGCCTACCGATCAGACCACTGGGCGACTTCATATAAAGGCGCCCGGTGAGGTCTTTTGAGCAGTCGCCCTCATTTTCCCTCCCCGTCCTCAGATTCATCTGCGCGCCCATAACCCGCTCAGCGCTGCTGCTCCGTTCTGCTTGGCCGGCGACAATGGTGAAGGAGAAGGCGGCGGCCTTGGAAGCGGGCGAAGAAAGCGACAGCGGCGAAGGGAGAAGCGACGGTCGGGCGGATCCTCGTCGCGGTCGACTGCCGCAAGAGTTGGGTCGAGGATTAGATCCGCTCGACCATCACCAAGAAAGAGCTCGACGGCACAGCCAGCGAGGATTGATCCCCATGGGTCGGCAAGGCTTCGGGGATGGAGTGGCAGCCGCAGCCTCGGGAGGTGAGTCGTCCTCTTAGCCACCCATGTTGATCGCGGATTTTCTCTCTGCCGAATCTTTTCTTTCGGGGTTTTCTGAACTTATTTTGAGCACAACTCCATCACTTCACACCCAACTCCATTGCCTATCTCGCTGCTTTCGTGTCTTTGTGCGAAAACTTCTTGGGCTGTCGGCCTACTGGGGCCTCTTCAAACACATATTCACTTGTCGCTCTCGGGCGGTGAAAAAAGGCTAGTCCGAATGATGAAAGAACCCAAGTAATCCGGATGTGTGGGGTCTTGGGGTCGAGATGAGGGTAAAGTGCCTTTCGGCCATGACTCTTCCCGATTGGTTAGAGGTGGCGGTCGACCTGGTTCTCTTGCCAAGACCGGTCATTGGACTCCTCCTTTCTCCATGGGTCGAGTGAACAAGCCGTCCTCTCTGAAGGTGCTTAGGAGGAGAAGGTCCGAGTTAGGTTGTTGATGGGCGTGTAGTCCAGCTCATTCGCGACGGAGTGACCGGCATGGATCTTGGAGGTTTTCCTTTGATGGCGCATTCAACGCTCCAATACCGAGGCCACCCGATGTGGTTGTGATACGGTACCGAAGACACCACCGGGTCCACCGAAGGAGGTCGGCGGCGCCACATTGGAGAGGTGGATGACTGCCATCACGAGGAACAAAGATAACCCTCGTGGAGCTAGGAGGATCCCACCACTCGACCAATCTTACGAACGGACAAGGTAAGACCACTTATCTCATTTGTGATCTGTTGCATTCGCTCTGTTCATTGCTTGAATCAGCCGATTGACTTCGTCTTGTTTTGCTTGTCTTCTAGGCCACCGAGATGTACTCGATGCCCAGCAGGGCACAAGAACAAGTCAAAGAAGAAAAAGGAAGCGGGCGAAAGCCGGGAGGAATGGGAGTCCGGCGATGAGGAGGCGAGGAAGCGACAGCTCTAATGGAGAGGAGGAGGAGGAAGAGGAGGAAGGCGTGGATCCTCCCACTCGGAAAAGCGATCAAGGCGGCGCATGATCCGTGATCGAGCAGTAAGGCTATCGCGCCCGTTAGGCGATCGACAGCGCCCTCGGGCGACTTCTCGATGCCGGCGAGAAACCGCCAAAGCAACCCGAGCAATGTCATCAAAGCCAACGAAGGCCCTGCCCAAGATGAGGATGGTCATTCCTACCATTTCCGGTGTCAGCGAGAACTTGTGTTTTCCTGTTTATCATGGGTGTACTTTTGGTGCGACTCGTTTGGTGATCAACTGATTTCTAAAATCTGCGGGGCTGCCACCTCAGGACCTCGGCTAAGCACGAAGATCGGAAATGGAAGATGCGCCACCTCCAACCTTGGTATGATCTCTCGGCTTAGCTTTATGGTCGATTAGTTCTGTTTTACCTTTGAATCTTTCTTGTAGTTCCACCTCATGTCATTGATCTCCCAGCGGCGGCGATGAAACACGGCGAGGAGGAGGAAGGACAAAAATGCCTGCTTTGGCAAGGCTACTCAAGTTGTATCCTTGCACGAGATCTTTGGTTCACGAGGAGGCGACACCACTCGGGCTTCTGTGTCCTTTGTTGTGCGGTGGCGAGTGTCCGCCTTCGTCATCATTGCTGACCCGCCTTCCCTTTTGCCACACACCGTCTGGAAGACCAAGTGAGTGCCGCTAAGGAGGCCATCGCCAGCAGGGATCATGATGGAGCAAGTGAAGGTGGTTGGGAGGCCAGCCAGGCGGCTTATGATGCAAGCTCAGCTCTTGAGCAATGTCCAAGTAAGTTGGTGGCTGCTTGTTCTATTAGGATATGCTACCTGAAATTTCTTCTTTAGAAGATTTCCATATTTAGTGTCTGTACACCTTTGGGTGGGTGTGTCGATTAATTTTTGTCTTGGTGGGGGCAGCTGAGTGCACCAGCTGGTGTAGTCCCGAGACTATGGTGGACTGCAGGCGATCGACTATAGTCTTTATACTGAACTTCTTCACTCGGTGCAGTGGGGCCATGTCGAATGGATCTTTGGAACCGGTGGGGGCACGCTGAGTGCACCCACTTGGTGTAGTCCCGAGACTATGGTGGACTGCTTTGGCGATCGACTATAGTCTAAGGCTGTTTTTTTACGGTGGCTGGCGGCAGATTGGCTATGGTTTTAGGATCATAACCTTTTTGCCTCTTTGGTCATTTGGTGAACAATTAGTAAAACAGTGGGGACACGTTGAGTGCACCCAGGTGTAGTCCCCAGACTCTTGTTGAATGTTTTGATTCATTTGTAGTCTTAGAAATGCTACGATTTTTCTTTAGTCACTTTCGGAAGTGACCTGTCTTTGATGTTTTATCGATTGACTCTTGGCAGAAATCTTGCGAGCTCGTGGCCCGCTATACGAATTGGAGAACAAACAGATCCAGCTCAACCTTGACTTGAAGCTTGCTCGGGAGAACTTGCAAAAGCGAGAGCGAAGCAAAAGGTATGGCTGGTGAGAACTTGACATTGTCTTTATCTTTCTACCCATTCTCAACTCTGGGCTTATTGTTATTTTGCGAGACAAAGCTGGAGGAGGCTCACGAAGAAGAAAGACCACGACCTTGCGGAGAGCCTGAAGGACGGCTTTGGAAAAACAAAGCTCGCGGAAGAAAGCTGGTCTCGGTCGGCAAACTCGAAGAGGAGAATACCAAAGCGAAGGCTGCTCTCGTAGCGGCCAACAAGGAGGTTAACCGGTGAAGAATGACAAAGTTGCCACTGACCGACAAAATTTGGCGAATCTAGCGGGGAGGAGGAATGATCTGGAGGCTTATACGGGATGGCTCATAAAAAGTTATTCCTCATGCTCAAAGGTAATCTCTTTTACTCATTGTCTAGTTATCACCGGTGATCATAGAGCTGTTAACTTGAACTCTAGTTGCATTTATAGAATTATCCGAACTTCAAGAGGAGACCGGTCGAGTGGAGACAAGCTGGACCCCATCAACTCTCCGTGAAGGATGAAGCCGCTATGAATGTGCTCCGACTAGAGTCTCGCATTGCTTGGTGTGGTGGACTATCTCGCTTTTGAAAGCTGCGGTGTCGCGGATCGACTCAACACTCGGCGGACCGGACACTTGAGAATGACCTCGAGTCATAATGACTTTCGGTGAATGAGGTTCAAGTCGAGTGCAAGAATGGAAAAAGTCTTACGCGGTGTGGTGCTGATGTTGCTCTATCTACGGTTCGTGTCCCTTTGCAAGGGGCGCGGGAGGAAAAGTGGCATCCATCAAAGTTGCCAATACCAAGAAGTATGATTTCCGATCTTTCATGGAGACTTTCATCGCCGCTCCACCGGATTCTTGATGGGATCGACCTTGACCAGTTTGTGGCTCCTTCCGGTCCTCCACGAGGTAAAAACTTCTATGCTCTACCTTAGATTTGCCTCGGAATGCGAGTGGTTTTGTAACCGATAAACTTTACGGGCTTAGCGCCCGAGCACTTTCGAATCCGTGGGGCGTTTATCCGAACTTGGTTTATCATCGGCGTGCTTTTATTTGCTTTTCATTGAATATACTTCAATGCTTGAGCAGCATCCTTGGGGTGAATATCCGATCGACTTGCACTTCGCCGATTTTGCGGTAGGGATGAAATGCAAGGCTCGGCCCGACCTCGTCGTCCTTGCGGATCGGGATGGACCGCACGTGGTACTTGTGGTGCAGCTCCGAAGGAGAAGGTAGCAGTCGACCTGCACCTCGCCGTCCTTGCGGATTGGGATGGACTGCACGCTGTACTTGTGGTGCAGCTCCGAATGAGAAGGTAGCAGTCGACCTGCACCTCATCGTCCTTGCGGATTGGGATGGACTGCACGTTGTACTTGTGGCGCAGCTCCGAAGGAGAAGGTAATTGTCGAACTGCCTCTCGTCATCCTTGCGGATCAGGATGGATTTCTTACTTAGGCGAGTACTCGGACTGCAACTAAGCCTCCGAGTGGGAGGTTTTCTCTCCACTCGGTAGGGTTTTAAATACTTAGGCGAGTACTGGACTGCAGCTAAGCCCCCGAGTGGGAGGTTTGCTCTTCACTCGGTAGGAATTTTCTATACTTAGGCGTCTTGGACTGCAGCTAAGCCCCAGTGGGAGGTTTGCTCTCCACTCCGTGGGATTTTTCAATACTTAGTAGTCTTGGACTGCAGCTAAGCCCCAGTGGGAGGTTTGCTCTCCACTCGGTGGGATTTTCAATACTTAGGCGAGTCTTGGACTGCAGCTAAGCCCGAGTGGGAGGTTCGCTCTCCACTCGGTGGGATTTGATGGCGTAGCTCGAAGGAGAAGGTAGCGATCGACCTGCACCTCATCGTCCTTGTGAAGCGCACATTGTATTAAATACTTAGGCGATCTTGGGACTGCAGCTAAGCCCCAGTGGGAGGCTGGCTCTCCACTCGGTGGGATTTAAAACACTTGGCGATCTTGGGACTGCATCTAAGCCCCCAAGTGGGAGGCTGGCTCACCACTCGGTGGGATTTTAAAACACTTGGCGAGTACTTGGACTGCAGCTAAGCCCCCAAGTGGGAGGCTGGCTCACCACTCGGTGGGATTTTAAAACACTTGGCGAGTACTTGGACTGCAGCTAAGCCCCCAAGTGGGAGGCTGGCTCACCACTCGGTGGGATTTTAAAACACTTAGGCGAAAGCGGATTCGGCTAAGCCCCAGTGAGAGCTGGCTCACCACTCGATAAGGATTTTTTTACAAACTTAGGCGAGTGCTTGGACTGCAGCTAAGCCCCAGTGGGAGGCTGGCTCACCACTCGGTGGGATTTTAAAACACTTGGCGAGTGCTTGGACTGCAGCTAAGCCCCAGTGGGAGGCTGGCTCACCACTCGTGGGATTTTAAAACACTTAGGCAGTGCTTGGACTGCAGCTAAGCCCCAGTGGGAGGCTGGCTCACCACTCGGTGGGATTTTAAAACACTTAGGCGAAGCGGATTCGCAGCTAAGCCCCAGTGAGAGGCTGTCTCACCACTCGGTGAGATTTTTACAAACTTAGGCGAGTACTTGGACTGCAGCTAAGCCCCAGTGGGAGGCTGGCTCACCACTCGGTGGGATTTAAAACACTTAGGCGAGTACTTGGACTGCAGCTAAGCCCCAGTGGGAGGCTGGCTCACCACTCGGTGGGATTTTAAAACACTTAGGCGAAAGCAGTTCGGCTAAGCCCCAGTGAGAGGCTGGCTCACCACTCGGTAAAGATTTTTTTTACAAACTTAGGCAAAAGCGGATTCGCGGCTAAGCCACGCCTGGGGGAATTTTAACAAAAGTAATAACAATCACTGGGAAAATTATAACCTTCTTGATTTAGATAAACAAACTACAGAGGTACTTTTATTACATCTCATCCGGTGAGTACTTAAGTATAAAAGGGTGAAGCAGCTCCGCATTCAAGCTCGAGGCTCATCAATCAGCGATCGGCGTTGTAAAGATGATGCGCTCCATTGTGGAGAACTCTGGTGACGATGAAGGACCTTCCCAAGTAGGAAGCGAGCTTGTGTGGTTTCTGTTGATCCACTCGGAGGACCAAGTCTCCTTCTTGGAAGGCTCGACTCTTCACATTTCGGCATGGAATCGGCGCAAGTCTTCTTGATAGATAGTCGGCGGATTAGAGCCATCTCCCTCTCTTCTTCTAAGAGATCGGCGCATCTGCCGGGCTTGTTCCGCCGTCTTGAGTAGAGTTCGACTCGAGGTGCATTGTGAAGCGGTCACTCGGCGAGCTGCTTCACTCCATAGACCGAGAAAGAATGGAGTTCTCCCGATCGACCGATTAGGAGTGGTCCTCAATCCCCAAAGAAGCTGATGGAAGTTCATCGACCCAAGCTCTGCTGCATGTTTGAGATCACGCATCGATCGGGTTTGATCCTTTGAGAATTAGACCGTTTATGCGTTACGCTTGTCCATTCATTGCGGGTGAGCAAGCTGAAGCATAGTCGACCCGTTAATGCGTTGAGGCGCAAAAGGCTTTGAACTTGTCGAAATCAAAGTTTAACCCATTGTCGATGATGATGCTATGCGGAACTCCATATCTGAATATCAATTCTCTATGGCGATAGCGGTGCATGCATCGAGATTCTTAATGGGCTTGCTTTGATCCATTTAGTAAACTTGTCATTGCCACAAGCAAGTGAGTGAAGCCGCTCTGCCGAGTTCTCGATGGTCGATCATGTCCAACCCCAAACAGCGAAGGGCCAAGCGAGTGGAATCGTCTTCAAAGTGAGGCGGGCTTGTGCGACATATTGGAATAGAACTAACAACCTTCACACTTGTCGACTATTTCCTTTGCCATTTCATTTGCTTTTGGCGGTAAAATCCCTTCGGTATGCTTTAGCCACAATGGTCGAGAAGGGCGCATGATAACCACAGGTCCCCAGTGGATATCTTCAAAATTATCGACCTTCTTACGGCGTGATACATTTCGGCGACTCGGTCATGCTTTCTCTGTACAAGCTGTCCCTTGATCCTTTGTAAAGGCCTTGGATCGACCAGACGATCTGTCGAACCTCTTCTTCATTCTCTGGGAGCTCTTTCCTTAAAATATATGCAATGTATGGCCTTTGTTCAATCGGGAGTGATGACCACAACTTCCATAATCAGGTCGACCACGGTGGGACCTCGACTTGATCGGATCATTAGCACTTTTGGCTGCGGGGCTTCTACGTGAAAGGATCTTCTTGCACTTATGGTGCGTGGATGTGCTCAAAAACACATTCTTGGGAATGGCTTCCCTCTTGGACCCTATTTTCGCCAAATCATCGACAGCTTGGTTTTTAGTGGGGTATATGATGAAGCTCTAACCCTCAAATTTCTTCTCTAGCTTTCTCCTTTGCATTACGATAACCAGTCATATTTGGGCTTCGGCGTCCTCCTTCATCACACGATTAACAACCAAATCTGAGCATAGTAGACCATAAAGCGACAGACGCCGAGTGAAATAGCCATCACATAACCCATACTGAGTGCTTCATATTACTGCTTCATTAGCTGGTATTTGAACTTTGAAGGCTTTTCCTTCTTCTTCTCGCTCGACCGTGAGCACCGTCTTGATGACTTGTCCGATGGTTGCAATGTAAAGCAGCAAAGGCTCTTTCTTGATAGGGCAGCAACAAGCACCGGCTGGGTGGAAGCGAGCTTTTAGCTTTGCAAGCGCTGCATCGACCTCGGAGTCCACTCAAACTTGTCGACTTCTTCATCGATCGGTAAAGAGGCAATGCCTTTTCACCGGCGAGAGATGAATCGACTTAAAGCGGCCAAGCATCGATGGCTTCTTCGGACATCGTGAACACGCATGCAGGCGTTTCATTGAATATAGTGCCAACTTTTTACGGGTTACCGTCGATTCCTCGTTGAAACAAGAAAACCGAGTAACTTTCGCCGGGAACTCCGAATGTGCATTTTGATGGATTAAGCGATATCATACCTCCACGAGATTGGCAAGCGTTTCAGCAAGGTCGGTCAATAGTGGAACCCTTCGTGACTTGACCACTATATCATCCAAGTATGCTTCCACATTCCGACTGATTTGAGTGAGCAAACACTTATGAATCATTCTCATGAACGTGGCTCCGGCATTCTTGAGACCGAATGGCATGGTGACATAACGAAGCACCCGAGCGGAGTGATGAAAGCTGTTTTGATCTCGCCGGGTCCATCTGAGGCGGATCTGATGGTACCGGAATAGGCGTCTAAAAAGACAACCGCTCACATCCATGATCGAGTCGACTATTTGGTTGATGCGGGGAAGAGGGAAATGATCTTTCGGGCAGGCCCGATTGATATGTTTGAAGTTGATGCACATGCGCAGTGACTTGTCCTTCTTGGGGACAACGACCACATTGGCGAGCCACTCGGAGTGGTAAATCTCTCGGATGAACTCTGCTGCTAAGAGCCGAGTGACCTCCTCGCCAATAGCCTTTCTCTTCTGGATGGTGGACCGTCGAAGATGTTCTTTGACAGGTTTAACTTTTGGGTCGAGTCGTAGGCAGTGCTTAGCCAGCCCCCTGGGAACACCCGGCATGTCAGCAGGCTTCCATGCAAAGATGTCCCAGTTCTCACGAAGGAACTGGATGAGTGCTTCTTCCTATTTGGAGTCGAGTGTTGTTGAGATGTTGGTCAGAGCAGCATTGGGGTCGGTCGGGTGAATGTGATCTGCCGTCTCACGGACGGTGAAATGCCGACTCAGTGGCGGGCTTCTTGGCTGCAACAAATCCTTTCGGATCTGCGGTCTTGATATTCTTGCAATTCTACCACTGCCATCTGAGCATCAGCAATCTTAGAGCCTTTCTCGAAACACCCTTCCGCTTTCTTCCGATTGCCATTGACAGTGATCACACCCTTGGGGCCGGGCATCTTTAGTTTAAGGTACACATAACATGGTCGAGCCATGAAACGGGCATACGCCGGCCTTCCCAGAATAGCGTGATAAGCGCTCAGGAAATCCACGACCTCAAAGGTCAACTTTTCTTGGCGGAAATTCTTGAATCACCAAAAACCACATCAAAAGCAATTTGACCGAGTGACTCGGCCTTCTTTCGAGGAATGACTCATGGAAACTCATATTCTTGGTCTTTGAGTCACGGACATCCGAATGCCCATCCCTTTCAGCGTCTCTGCATACAAGATGTTGAGCCACTTCCACCATCCATCAAAACTTTGGTCGATCGAGTGCCTTCGACGACCGATCGACCATCAGCGCTTGCCTCCCGGGGTGGCAATGTGTGTCGGATGATCGGACTGGTCGAATGTGATGGCGATGCAGGACCATTTCAGATAATTGGGCGTCGCGGGCGACCATGTTCACTTCTCGGTTGATAACTTTCAATTTACTTTTGCTTTCAACGTCGGCCAAAAATCATCGAGTGGAATTGACACGGGGTATCCACCATCACTATCTTCCTTGTCCTCAACTTTGTCAGACTCCTTTTCCTTATCCTTGGGCTGCTTCCCTTGGGCTACTGAATCAAAAGCCGACAACGTCGAGTGGTATGCTTCGGGTAAATGAGTTTACCCTCTTCATCTTTCTTCGTGTGAATGTGACATGGCAAGTCCAACACATCATTCCCATCTTGGTCTTTCACCTTCTTGGGGTTCCACGGACCCTTGGGTTTCCCCTTGAACTTTCACAGGGGTCCTGACCAAGGCTTCTCAGGAGCGGTGGCTCGACTTTAACTTCGCTTTCGTCTGGAGTTCCCTCCGCGGCTTCATTAGCGGTTGACTTGTACTTACCACTCCGGGCCGATCCTATTCTTCACCATTAGCATACTTGGTGGCAATCTCCATCATTCGACTCGGGGTCATATCTCTGTCCGACCAATTTCAAACTCAACTCCTGTTCTTGACACCTTCCTTGAAAGCCTGAGACTGCTGGTGATCAAACACATTCTCAAGCTGTGTGGTGCAAGGTAATCCATCTCTGGATGTAATCTCTCAAAGTTTCATTCGACTTACAGTACACACATTGCAGCTCTGTCAACCTGGCTGGTAAACTTGCAAATCCCTTCAAATGTCTGACAAACACTCGGGCAAGATCTTCCCAAGTGTAAATCTTTCTTTGGGTGCTAAGCGAGTTCAACCATGCTCTGGCCAAACCCTCCAACATAAGGGGCAAATGCTTCATAGCTACCTCATCGTTGCCGCCGCCAATCTGGACAGCCACTCGGTAGTCCTCAAGCCAAGTGTCAGGCTTGGACTCACCGGTGAACTTCTCGACTCGATCGCCAACTTTGAAGTTAGGCGGAATCACTGCTGACTCGATGGCCTGCTAAAACACTCGTACTGAGACATGAACTCTGCTTCTTTGGAGGAACATCTCTGTCATGGCCTTCTCGGTGAGCTCTGTTCTGTCGACCAAACCTTGAGCGATGATGGATCTCGCATCAAAGCCTGGTTCTCTGGGGTCATTGGAACCCTTCGCCCTTTCTTGTCTTTGGCGTCATCATCTTGTTGCCTAGGGCGTATGATCCACCCCTTGGGGAAGGGGTGGGCACTCGACGTCGATCATTGCAATAGAATCGGTGCTCATACAGTTCGCGGTTCTTGTACTGATCATCACGTCGGCCTCCATGTTCCTCACGCCTCGGGGGCGATCTTGGACTATGGGCCGATGGACTGAATTATGCAGCGACGGATCTTGTGAATCTGTTCCGTGGCGTGATCGACTGAATTTTGATCTCCTGCTGCGGAGAAAATCTACGATCTGTTGCAAACCTCTACCGCCTCCGGTGGGAAGGCTGAATCGATTCTGCTATCGGGCTATAGCTGCTAAATTCTGAATCATAGTTTGATATACCTGAGTTGGTTGTGGAAAGAGGCGGCGTCGATTGGATTACGGAACCCGTGGTCGCGTCGCTCGTCGAGAACTTCGCTGGAGGTTCTCGGTCGAGTGCACTCGGCGGAGGTTATTAGCGCATCCTCAAGGCACGAGCCTCGGGGTTTCTCCAACGATAGGAGTGTGAAGCGCATCCATGTTTGGTGGCGAAGTTCCTCCCTCTGCGGTGAAGTGAGGGGCTCGGTAGGTACTCTTCGTGAGCTTGCGCGGATCGCCTCCACCGTCGCCTCCGTCGGTGCGGGGAATCAGGGAGGACTGCATGGTCCGTCGACCATCGAACCTCTGCTGCGGATCGCTGCTATCGCTTTTCGGATCACGATCTCTGCGAAGCCGGTCGGCAGTCGAGCAGTAGTAGAGAGATTCGTCGGGCTCGGCTGCGCAACAGGAAGTGGCCGGTGGCGAGCCACCGCATGCCTCACCCACCGCTGAAGCCTCGACCGACCAGGCGCTTGCGTCGGTGGGAGGCCCAGGAGTGAGGGCGGCACAGAACCGACCCATCTTGGGTCGGCGGTTTACCAGCAGGAGGGCCTTGCCAGACGACGCCTTGAAAGTCGTTGCCCGTGGACCAGGGAGCGCGTTGACGTCGAGAGGAGCCTCCACGAAGCCAAGCGGAGTCATCGGCGATGAGCGTGGCGCGCACCGAGGCGGATCTCGCGACCTTGACCAAAACTCCACCTGAAACCATGATGTAGGAGATCGAAAGAATCCCAACTTCTCCAAAAATCGCTAGAACACCTGCCCCACGGTGGGTGCCAAGCGTCGTGGTTCTAAGTCGGCGGTAGAATGGGGGTAGGTATGGAGAGGCAAGATACTAGCTATGGAGTAGTTGTATACGCACGAGTTTTACGAGTTCAGGCCCTTCTCGGAGAAGTAACAGCCCTCGTCTCGGGCAGGAGGCGGTCGACTAGATTATATGCGTATGAATTACAGAGTGCGAACCCTCTACATGGAGGGGGTGGCTTATATAGAGTCTTGGGACCCCAGCCAGCCCGTAGCGGAGGGTTAAAATGCGTTAAGGCCAAGCGTTCTTGTAGCATACCTTACATAAAGTGTCATCATGACCATAAAGACTACTTAATTACAGACCGTTTGGACCACAGTGGTTCTTGAACTCCGGTGGTCGAGTGGGTCTTCATGGTCGAGTGTCTTTGAGTGCATCCGAGTGAAATCCTACCAGGTCATTTGGAAGGCCGTTTCTTCTAAAGATGTCCTTGGGGAGGGTACCTTGGACAGGTTCATGACCCTACCCTAGGTACATGACTTCATCAGCGATGCCTGCCTACAACATACACACACACCTTCAATCTCCTCCTTTATGTGTCCTTGCCTCGTGTCTCTCATATGGTCAGACACACGTGTAAACTCTCATCCCTCTTTTCATCGATCTCACAACCGCACACTCCTCCGCCTATCTAGCTAGTAGTTGGGCCTCTCGCACCACCTCCTAGCTCCATTCTCTCTGTCTATTCGTCTCGCTGGGCCTTATTTGCCTCTAACAAATGGACGTACATCGACCGATCTCTCGCTATACATATAGCTAGCTAGGTCCTTATAACTCGTTTTTACCCACCGTCAATCGATCTACCTCATTAGTTGTGTCTCTCCTTCCTCCGACAAACAACAATTGATCTACCGATCTAGTTAGGTTTGCTTACCAAACACATGGTTCCCCTTCATCATCCATGGATGCGTCCCGCAGATCTATCACGCATGAGCACACACGAAACACATCCCCACTCTTATTGTTAACATTGCAGGTCCACCCTCAGTTTGTCTAGTAGGCCTCTCCCACCATCTTCGAGAAGCAACTCCATCACCCATCCAACACTCTACCCCTCTCCCTCCCTCTCTCTCTCTCCTCTCTCTCTCTCTCTCCATCATATTTCCCGTCCTTCATTTATGTATGGATGTCGACCGATCTCCCTCAAGACATAGCTGGGTCTCTCCTTCTCAACACATATACGAGTCGTTCTACCTCTATAGTTAGGCCTCTACCTACCCCTCCCCCACCCCCCCCCACACACACCGATACATCGGCGCTCTAGTCATGTCTCCACCCACACACAAACTTGACATGTGCCCTCTAACGTTCCGTGGGCAGTCGCCCTATATCTTTGACTTGCACACACACACAATTTGATGGCTCTCTTCATCGATCTACACCCATCCACTTGATCCTCTCTTGACTCTATCGATAGCTGTGACCCTCCCTCTCTTCTCGTGGATTGCCCGACCCTCTATGTATGATATGGATAGGCCTCCATTTCACACACATTGCATGCAATTTTTTTTGAGATGTCATCGACACATATTCCCACAAATAATTCACAAAATCAACCCCCACCCCACCCCACCCCACCCCAAAACAAAAACACTCACTGAGCGGTTTGTATCTCTCACACACACCCACATAGGTGGGGGCGTGCCTGAAGAGAGAGGTGCATGCATGGCGCGTACTCCCATCTCTTTCCCAACCACACCCGCGGGTACACGTTGGAGCTCATTTACTGTCGAAAAAGGCAGCCCACGTGGTAATTTGTACGTGTCTTGGTTGTCAACTTGGTGGAGGAGGATCGTCTACCACGGGTGAACAAACAAATTGCGACTTGGCGTGTTATGTTAAAAAGAGGCAAACCATGTGGGGCCTACCTTAGAGGCAAGGCTCTATACACTTGGAGTAGTTTTGATGTGTCCCGTCAACTCATGAGAACTAGGAGAAGCTTGCTTAGTCGTCGTCTCCCCATACAGGCGCGGTGGCTCGTGGGATGAGGTGAAGCTTGCTCGCCTTCGCCCGCTCCTCGCCCATGCCCATGGTGGCTCGTGGGGCGAGGAGAAAAATTTACTACTCCTCCGTTTACTCCTCGTCCCTACTACCTTGGTTATAGAGATTATATCATATTGTTTGGAATATATATGTCCTTTAGTAGATTTCAATATGAACTACTAGTACATACTCCAAACACTGATGTGTATAGACATATTTTAGAGTGTAGATTCACTCATTTTTCTCCGTATGTAGCACTCTCCCTCGCCCCTCGACCCTCGCCCATGTGGTGGACGTGCAGCAATTCATTCGGTCTCATATAGCCAGAACGATATATACTGCACTACCATTATTGCTCGACTTCTTGAAGAGGCGAAGAGCCAATCGCAAGGTTAATATTTTGGAGATGCCAAGCGCAAGGTTATAGGAGAACGAGTAGTAGGTGTCACGTCATTTATAAATAAAGTTTTTTTCTTGATGCACGTCACATAATATGATAGGTTCATATGGAGAAAAAAAAACCGCTCCACTATATACATAGTCGGGGCGGGCCAGCCTACACGGCTGCTTGCTGGGGTTGCTCTCTTCACACTCTCTCGCACAAAGCATTTGTGGCCACATCTCTAACATCCCGGCGGATCACGTCCGCTTGGGGAAGGGTGGATGCTTAGTGTAGATCGGGTGGTCGTCGCCGACGGCGAAAACCCACCGTCGGCACGTCGATCAAGGGTCCCCACCGTTCTCTCTCACAAAGCGGTGAGGTTGCCTTCGTCCCTTGCTCCTTTGCCATGACGTGGGCGGTTGCCGCCTCCGCCGCCCTCCTCAAGGTTGAGCTCGTCCCTCGGTACAACTCCTTTACAGCCGGCTTGCACCACTGCTCCAGCTGCCCACATCACTCCTGTGGATATTTATCTACTTCATTGCCCCGCACAAACCTCTCTGGCTTCTACTCGTCTTGTATTTGTGATGAGTTTATGTCTCATCAACTAGTCCCGATAATCTTATTCTAATCATGCTTCTTCAATTTCTTTGCCACGGGGATGCTCATCTCGATTTTGGTGAAACTGCACAAAATGATCCGATGGTCAAAAGGTTGCAAACTTCATTTATTAGGAAGCTCAAGCGTTGCCGACAAATTGAAGCATGGTCGGGGTTCACGGTTCAAGGGCTAGAGGACTGCATGGATCGTTTTTTCTTTAGTTGCCTCTGTTCCAAAATAAGTGTCAACTTTAGTAGTAGTACAACTTTGTACTAAAGTTTGCACAAAGTTGAGACACTTATTTTGGAGCGGAGGAGTACATATTGCTATGATATGTCAATCATTGAGATGCAATAGCATGCATGTTAGTCTCCTTTGTATTTGATGAAATGTTGCAGCGGGCAACCTTGGGCCTAAGATACATGTAACAGAACTGGAAGCTTCATAGCATTGTACAAATTTATCTCGTTGATAAATTACAGTGCGTACTATACTAGTACTTCCTCCGTTCCTAAATATAAGTCTTTGTAGAGATTTCACCATGAACCACATGCGGATGTATATAGATGCATTTTAAGTGTAGATTCATTCATTTTGTTCCGTACGTAGTGGAATCTCTACAAAGACTTATCTACTAGTAATAGCTAGCCCCCACTACTAGGAATTCTCTATCCTCTCCTTGAGCCACATCATCAAAATTGATGTAGCCTTTAGATGAAGTAAATCAGTCCATAATAGCCGTCTGATCTAGACGTTGAGAGGCTCCGCACTAAGACACATGCAAGCATGCAGAAATACCATGGCACATGCATGTGAGTGGGTTTTAAATCACATCAACATGTCGCATGCAAGCATGCACCGTAGCATGCATGTAAGTGAGCTTTTAAGTCCCATTAACATGTCAAAAGAAAAATATAATCCCATTATGCAGTAGGAGTTGGCTGATCTTTTTTCCTTACGTGGGATGATCTAAATGATGATGGGAGTTTATTTAGTTTGGCTACCACATTTGTCATGCGGTTATAGAGTTTTTTAGTTCTATGAAATCGATAATTTTATGCGAGAGATATACACGCTGTTCATGACAGCGCATGGGGACTCATCTAGTAATATTTAGGAACGGAGGGAGTACTATGTAAAGAGTTAGGTGTCGCACGGTGATAGTGTGAGGTGGGCCATGTAATCACTAAGCCTGCGTGTTTTCACTGCTCTTGCATGCCTCCGCTGTAAGAATGGAGAAATTGTAATCTAGTAGTAGTACATCCTTTCGCCGAAAGCGTGGGACATCCAGCAGTCCTACCACCTCAGTAATAAAGACCAATGAGCCGTCAAATCACATAGACCCAGCAGTAAGTTGGACGTACGAAGAAACCATCACTCTTGCGCCAGTGAGAGGTCGCGTCCGCTCTGCCGGGGCATGAATGCGGCACCGATTCTTTGGAGCGGCGCTGACTATTTCGGGCGGGAAGCGCGCGCGGGCGATGGAGGGGCTTTGGGTGGGCCAGGCTGGTCAGGAGCGGGCGTGGCATCTGTCCGCATGTCCCTACCGGACACGCATGGAAACGAGAGGATGCACCGACTCTCGCGGCTAAAATCATACACTACACACCATCTCTCTGTAGGAGTAGGTCGATCTCTCGCTCTCTCTAACACACACATGCTGTTAAACACACACACACACGCACGCACGCACACGCACGCACCTTGGTCCCGTTGCACCTTCTAACGTGACTTATTACACCTAGATGGAGGGAGTAGTAAGTATACAAGATACGGTGGCACACTGACTTAAGTCGAATACAAGTGCCCAAAATTTGTGTGCATGTTATAATAAGGATTCACTTAAAATAGTACGTGAGCGAGCAGAGGATCAATTGAGCAGTGTTCCCGGCGATGGCGAGATGTGTGAGGTAAGATACATCGCTGGCGCTTTTAATTTTTCTTATTAATTTGTTTGTTTCACCCTCATTGGTGGGACCCAACGTACTACGTGGAGACAGGTAAGGTGACTAAGGCTGCATTATTTCTGCACCACTGTGGATAGTCTTACCACCAAAGCCACATGACACGATTATGATTGAAATCCCAATGACTCCCACACACACACAAAAACATGGCATGCTTGTCACACGAATGCAGGAATGTATAAAAGGTTATTTCCCTCTCGTTGAACATAACGGGAGGGTTGTGTAGCTGGTTAGCCTGTTCGCTCATCAAACTTGAGGTCTCGGGTTCGATAACTACACTTGAGCATAATTTGTGCTAGGAGGATTCTTTGACTGGTCAAAATGTTTTCTAGGGTTTGCACGCTTCACACTCTCTCTCGGTATATATATACACTGGAGCTGGAGCCTCGGCCTAACTTGTAGTTGCTCTCTTCACACTCTCTCGCCCTCTCCAGATCTAAACAAGACTTCGTTGGCCTCTCTCTCCCTCACTGCTGCTCAAAGAGCCGCGCAGGATCCGTCCATGGGGAAGGAAGGAGGCTTAACGCTGTCGCCGTCGTCGAGGGACTACCGGCGTGGTTGTTCACTTTCCACCCAGCGGCGGCGCTGGAGGGCCTTGACCCCTTCTTCTTCGCCGCCGTCCGTCGCCCACGAACCACGCCCTAAGAACCTTAAGGTATAATTTACTTACTCCACATGCATTGCTCTAGCTGCATGTATACCATGAATCTAGGGCGTGGTTCAAAGAGGAAAGGAGTGGGGAAAGTAGTGGGAAAAGTTGTATATAGCATGAATCTAGGGCGTGGTTCAAAGAGGAAATGAAGGGGAAAGTTGTATAGCATGAATCTAGGGCGTGGTTCAAAGAGGAAAGGAATGGGGAAAGTAGTGGGGAAAGTTGTATCGCATAAATCTAGGGCGTGGTTCAAAGAGGAAAGGAAGGCGAAAGTACTAGTTCAAAAAGGAAAGGAAGGGACAAGGCTGTAGAGTTTGAGCAGGACTAGATTTGCTGCGCTCACATAGGGAAAGGTGTCTAAAGATAACAAAACTGGGACCAACACAAATATGCTCCTTGGTTGTTTGTTCTTTGTTGCAACAGACTGCATGACCACATACATCGGTAGATGCACATGGTGCTGGTCGTCCACCGTCTGTGCAACTCATTAGCTGTTGTTAATCTAAGGCCATGTTTGGTTAAAACTCCTAGTCCCTACCTGCTTGGTTCGGGGACTAAACATGGACTAGAGGTTATTAAATGACATGCTAAAGACCATGTTACCCCTAGTAATGAACTAATAGAGACAAGGTGCGATGCGTGGCAGGGGCAACTGTTGGAAAAAGTCCCAAAAGACTCCCTCGGGGTCTTCTTTCTTTAGTCCCAAATGCCCACTTTTAGTCCCTAAAGTCCCTCCTGTTTGGTTTAGATGGGACCGACACGGAGTTTTTAGTCCCTACACCAAAATGTCCTCTGTAAACAAACACCCTCTAATAATGCATTTGGAAAATTGATGCAATGCCACAATTAAAAGCAAATTACATGTTTAACAAATTTTATTGTTAATATAATCTCTATGTTAATATTAATCAATGCCACCGTTTGAGAAATGCTCTTGTCTTTCTTTCTTTCCCATTTAGATAAGGTAGATGCTTCTTTTTGTTGGCTTCGTGTCATCCACCGTTATTGACCACTAATTGTTTCCTTTGCACCTCTGTGTAAACAGGGTTATCTACTTCACCTCGTTGCCATTGTGACCTTTTGTTGCCTTTGCACAAAACACTTTTGTTTTAAGAGTGTTTTGTGCAGTTCAACAAAATATCACACCGACAACGTTAGCTTGATTGCTTGATCTTAGTGGAACTGCACAAGAGGAGATCTTACTTCCTATCCATTAAAGCGAATTTGGTTCAGATCTTCTTCTTGTGAGTTGTTTGAATTCCGCATCATGAGAGGTCAAGTACTAGCCTTCTTTCACATGATTCTGCGGTGTGCTTTCATATGTTGTGCTACTTATGCGATAATGTTGCTTGATTTTAGTGAACTGCACAAATGGAACAAGACTTCCAATCTGTATGTGCACGTAATATCCCATTGAGGTAAGATAAGGATATTTCACAACTGCTGGCCTGTATTTTGCCACTTTCATTAGAAAATTAAGTTTAGTACTATACTTGTGCTCCCTAATTGACATGCCAAATCTTACATTGAAGGTGAAGCTTGTGCATTATTGAACCAAGTGATGAAGGGAAGAACAAGCGGAAGAAAAACAAAATCAACTCCGGTGCTGTAATGAAGCCTTTGGAACTGTGATGACACAAGTAATTATATAGTTTTGCATCTTAATTTATTGCTATGACTGGAATGAGCAATTGTTTTGCCACTGATTTGATGCCACTCTTAATGTAATACGTAATTATCTCTACTTGTGCAAAAAGGTATCTTCTTTGAAGATACCATATATTTTAGTGGAACTGCACAAGAAGATGTTGGAAACATTAAACTAATCGAGGAGTATATAGTAAGCAAGGCCACCACCGTAGATAGCAACAGATGGTTCCGGAGAAGTGCTTCATTTGTATGCTCTACACAATAAGCCTCCTGATGAAGGTTGGTACTCGCCCACTGATTTTATCCATATGATTGAGCTTTTTCATCTCTATTGGTGTTGTGCTCTGTTTAGATATTGTCATGAAAAAGTGGTATTGTCCTTGAGAAGTGCTTCATCATGCTGTTTTAAATATTTCCTTTCCTTTTTTCGAGCAAACAGGGATGCTAGCATTTAGTAGTCCTCTTGTCTTTGCACAACAGGATCATCTTCCTCTGAAGAAGAATATGGAGTACGTGAAGTGACTAGTTCTGATTATGCCAAGATGAAGAAGCCCTGTCTATCTTCTCATCAGAAGGAGCAGTTGAAGGATGGTTACATTACTCCCCACAAGACCAAACTAACTTCAGCTCGGAAGGACCGACAAATCTCCATTTTTTCTTTGTGATGCTTGAGTACAATGTTGTTCTAGGATTCTTTCTGGTGAGTTCCATTTTCTAAAAGTGTGCTCTACATGGACCATGTATGTGCTGTTGAAACTGTCAATTCATAGTACAGTTTGCTTTATACTAATCACTTTTTGTATTTGTGCAAACAGGGTGCTCAACTTGATTTCAATGGGAACTGCACAAAATGTTCATGAATACATCGAATCATTCATTTCCACCACAAGAAAGGAGGTGCCGATAAGTTCAAGGCGTTGCAACATATAAGGCGAAATCATACAAGCTACTGCGAATTTGGTTGATTTTGGTGGAACGCACAAAAGAACAGCTGGTTTATTTAGCACGAGGTGCCATGTCAATGTCCGAACGATGGCAAACCCTGCCCATTCCACAATCGTAGGCATTTGATATTTTGGAATGGGACAATTTTGCTCATTGATTTTAGCAAGAAATGTGTTTGATATTTTGAATGGGGCGCCCTTTCTTTGTCGCGCGTCGATCAATTTTTCTTTATTCTTTAGTTGTGAAGTAAATATTGCCTCGACATGTGAGTCATTGAGATGCATAATCATGATTGTTTTGAATGTTCTCTATGAATTGCCGGGCCTGTGTTTGATTGCAATGTCTGAAGCGCTAAAAGCTGCTCAAACTCTTTGTACTCATACATTTCCTTTTTACTTTGCACATTGTGAAAGTGCATACTTTTTGTATAAGATTGGTCAAAGTAGAGATACTTTGACTGCAGACAAAACTTGTATGCAGACTAGAAAGGACGGAGGAGTACATGTGAAACTGCTGCAAACGAGGTGATCACCACAGGAATAATGCTAGTACGTATTGTTTTGCATGTTCATCCAATGCCGGTGATACAGAAATTGAACTAATCAAATAAATTCATTCATACACGGTCGATTTCATATAAACATGCGGATTTCATTACATTTCATACATTCTTCAACTAAAAAGGGTGCTTTGGAGGTATAATTAATTAACGAAGCTACCCACATGTCCCGCTTCAGCCGAGCGAAGCTTGATGACTTAGCTGCAGTGCAGTTGCGTAATCGACATGTGGCCTGTTGGGCCCACGTGTCGATCGACCAACTGCAGCAGCGATTAAGTAAAGCAGCGTTCTTCTCGGCGCAGCTCTCCGACTCCACGTCGCCGCCAAGAAGCTAACCGGCCGTCAATGGTCAACCCGCCTAGTTTGGCTTCAACAAGAGGGTAGCAGTGGTGGCCTTACTTGGACCCAAGCGGCGGCGACCTACCGTGTTCTACTCTTCCTCGTTTTCTATGTGGCACGGCCCCGTTGGTAGCCGGGCGGGGCCTCGGCGGAGCCGGCGATGTCCTTTGTCTCGTTGCTGGCGGGCGGCGCCTCGGCGGGCGGTGAAATCCTTCCCACGTTGCGGCGGGTGGGGCCTCGGCTGAGCGGCGATGTCCTCTGCCTCGTTGTTGGCGGGCGGGGCCTCGGCGAGGCAGCGTGTCCTCTGCCTCGTTGTTGGCGCCGCGAGGCTTCGGCGAGCAGGGCCTCGTCGGCGCCAGCCAGAGCGAGGACTCCTCGAGCCAATTGTCCTCGCCTCATCCTCGGTCTCGCCAAACAGCGCCTCGCCCGCTTCGCCGCCCTCTTTGCTAGCCTCTTTGTGGCGGCCGCAGCCTCCGCCACCCGCATGCGGTACCGCCCGGCCTTCGGCGGCCCTTGTGGGCGGGCGATGCGAGTCAGCAGTGCCTCCTGCTCCGCCCGCTCTGCGGCGATCTGCTCCTCCACTGCGGTGCTCACGGAGAGATGGTGGTTGTGGCGGCGTCGGCTGCGCCTCCGGAACTGCTCCTCACGCATCGCCTCACCCTGTCCATATATTGGGCACGGGCCTCGCCGATGGTCATGGTGCAATGCACCGGCGAGGATGGCGCGGAGGAGGGGGTTGGCGTCGGATCGTCGACTACCATGTTCTCCATTGGGACGTCGTCGTCCTCCGGCTGCCTGCCGGCCAGCCGGTCGGCAGCAATGGCTGCCATCTCCTTGTGGTCCGTCGTCCGCCCGTCCCGAAGAGCGTTGGAGCGTGAGGAAGCCATGGTGGGCAGTAGTGGTGTGGACGGGAGAAAGAGAACGGATGCGGATGACTACGGCTATGGCCGGCGCAGCAGTTTATATAACAATGGTGGGCGGGCGGAGGGACAGACGTGTGGCGCCGGAGTAGCCGCCTCGGCAACCACGTATCATTAATGTGGGCGGCAGATGGACGGACGAACGGCGCTTGTGTCGTTTGAAGGCGGAGAAATCGCCTGCACCGAAGCGGAAGCGAGCGGGATGATTTTGAGGCGGAAGCGCGGCGAGAGATGACTTTACTTGGAGAGGATGACAATGGGGACCCACCAGGTCCATAGCCTCACGTCGCAAGTGCCTCCTTATTATTATTATTATTATTATATATATATATATATATATATATATATATATATATATATATAATTTATTTTGCTTCCTCCTGGTTTCCTGACATCACGGTCTCACACCATTGTCAACCTATGTAGTAGTCAATAAACGAGAGAATTGCACAAGAAGCGGCCGACAGCTGGGACCAAGCAGCTCGAGCAGTATTTGTGTTTTTGAGGTGTGAGCACTGCAGAGTTTTTTGATGTTTAGCCCAGATATTAATTTTTCTCCTCTGAACAACAACGAAAACATCGCTGCAAGTATTAACTGGGCGGGCTGTGGCCCGTCTAGCCCAGGCCAAATATCCAGCCTAGATATTAATTTTCTTCAAGCTGAAAATGGCTAGCCCAGCTATACTTTTTTAGGAATACCCGAGGCAAGGTCAAGTTGTTATTCTCCGCCCGTTGGCTGCAAATCTTTCCTAGGAGGGATGCATTAGGCTTAACAAGAAAATGAGCTTTAAGAAATAATAAATGGGATGTAATTATAAAAACTGGGCAGTAACTATAAAAAAATGCACCAAACATGTGATTACTTTATAAAATATTATTTTTGGATACTGAAAAATTTAATTTTATTAATTGTTGCGAGCGCAATGTTTTGTTGGATTTTTACGTAATATAAATTTATATTGAAATTGTATTTAGTCTGACTAAAAATTTTGGGATAAAAATATTTCGGATCCCATAAAAATGTGGGAATTTTTTATTGAATTCTGTTTTGAACGGTTGGTTGAAATGGCTGCACTTTTAACAAACTGTAAATGGGTTGTAGTAAATTCCATTAGAATTCAAAAATGGGCTACACATTCTTACAAATCTCAAATGGGCTATAATTTCCCTGCCACACACTTCTGGCCTTACTAAGTTGACGTGTCCCCTAAAAAAACAGAGTTGACACGTATGCAAGGCTTTGTCAACTTATAGTCAACACACGGTTCTAGCAGCAGTGGCCGTTGGATGTCCATCCAACGAATGTCGTGCTTCTTCTTCAATCTCAGATATTCTAGCTTCACCCGCCCAAAAATGATTCCTCCCACGACATCCGGGCGCACCTTTTGGAAGTCGACACGTGGGCCTACTAAGTTGGCGTACCAAGGGCTTTATCAACTTAGTCAATATAAACGATTCTAGCTGCAGTGACCGTACGATGTCCATCCAATGGCCGTCGTGCTTCTTCAACCTCTGGTCTTCTTGCTCTAGCCGCCCAAAGCAGCGCCGGTCGTGCCGCTTGCTCCTGCCTCCGTGGCGGCTGTCTTCTTCGGAGGCCTCACCGCCCCCTACTACTCCCACCGCTGGCCAGGCCATCCCTCCACTCACCCACACCCCCTGTTATTCTGCAGCGACGGCAGCGTAGCCGAACCAGTGAACCCTCGTACTCCTCTCCGTGTGTGCATCCACTGTCGCGTCTTCCTCGGCTCTGCGTTGTCCCCTTCCTAGGCCTCGCCGTCGTCCACCGCCGTGGTGCTCTCGACGCGGCGTGGTCAACGTGGTCAAGGAACTACTTCCATCGAACGTGGACTGTACGTGGAGAGGCTGACAGCTGGGTCCCCGGCAGCCACAAGGAAGTGCCTCCTTATTACGCGCAAAATAATTATTCCTCCACCTGACAGCGGGGACCCACCGGACGGGCCACCGTATTTCGTGAAAAAAACGATTCGCCCCCTGACTGCTGGGACCCACGAGCTACATCTTCGCACACAAGGAAGTGCGTCCAGGAAAAAATTGATTAGCCCCCTGACTGCTGGGACCCACCAGCTACATCTTCGCATGCAAGGAAGTGCGTCCGAAAAAAAAATGATTCGCCCCCCCGACTGCTGGGACCCACCAGCTACACCTTCGCACGCAAGGAAGTGCGTCCGGGCAAAAAAACGAATCGCCCCCCTGACTGCTGGGACCCAGCAGCTACACCTTCGCACGCAAGGAAGTGCGTCCGGGCAAAAAAACCAAAACGATTCGCCCCCCTGACTGCTGGGACCCACCAGCTACATATTCGCAGGCAAGGAAGTGCCTGATAGTCGGGACCCACCTGGTCGAAGCGTACATAGCGTTGTCATTCTGGTCGCGAACGTGCATGTACATACTGGTCGTTGTAGAGGCGCGCACGTAGCATGTACACGTACGTACAGCGGTCAGGGTGCAAGAAAGAAAATCTGACCACGTCACGTACATCTGGGCGGGGTCTCGAACGCCTACTACGCGCGCTCGTCTGGCGAGGGCTCGTGTACATGTCTGGGTCAGAATGGAGAAACAACGTCGTCGTCATGTTCGTGGGGAGGCAACGAAATGCGTCGTGTTCATGGGGAGGCAACGGAATGCGTCGTGTTCATCGGGAGGCAACGGAACGCGTGGGAGCCAACCGGCTGGGTCGGAACGGAATGCGTGGTCGTGTTCATCGGAGGCTTGGGCGTAATAAGCGATGAAAACGAGGCTGGCGTACGCAGAAGCGGAGAAAGCGGCCTTGTGTTCGACCGGCCACATTCAAACGGGATCCTGTTCATCGGGAGGTGTGGCTTACCGCAAAACGGAGGAAACAGACCTCCTACGGTTGAAACGGGGGTCCTGTTGATCGGGAGGGGTGTGGCGTACCGCAAAACGGATGAAACGGACTTGTGTTGGAGCGCTACGGTCGAAAAGCGGGTCCTATTCATCGAGAGGGGTGTGGCTTACCGCAAAACGGGACTCCACGGGATACTGTTCATCTCCACCGTCGACCTCCTCCAGCCTCCACGGGCTCCTGTTCATCCAGCCTCCACCACACGCTACTCCACCGGCTCTTGTTCAACCACCCTCCACGGGCACCCCTCCACCGTCTCTGTTCATCCAGCCCTCCACACCACGGGTCATGTTCAACCACCCTCCACGGGCACCCTCCACCGTCTCTCGTTCATCTAGCCCTCCACACCACGGGTCCTGTTCATCGGAGGTAACGCCACTTGCTCACTTTGTTCATCCAACCCCCCGCAGCGCTCACTTTGTTCATCCAATCGATCGGCTTGATTAGCGGCGATGGCGAAGAATCGCTCGATCGAGTTCGATTAACGACCATCGATCGATCGCTCGGGTTCGATGTAGCGTAGCTGCGGTCTGTCGCTTTCGGGTTCGATTAGAGCCCAACGCCTCGCTCGGGTTCAGTTAGAGCCAATGCCTTGCACACACACGCGTACGTGTATGAGAGAAACACACATCGCTCGGCCCCCGACCTCCCACCGTAACCGGGAACTCCCCGAAATTTTCCTCGCCCTCGCTTCTACCATGGTTTTTTTCGTCATGGACGGCCCAAAGAATGTCATGCAGCTGCGTCTCCGGCCCGCCCAGGACGAAAAGCCCATTTTCTGTCAAGATTTTTTGTCATATAAGTAGGAGCCCACCACATCTATGATGATACCGGGTTTTGTCACAATTATCGTCATGGAAGTGTCATATGTATGGCAGAAAAAAAATTCGTTCGGCCCAAAATGTCACGGATGTGTCTTTTTTTGTAGTGTGTGCACGCAGCGATCTTGAGGAGGAGTGGTAGTACCACCGACCCCAGTGATAGTACCGCTGCCCCAGCATAATACCGCTTCTGTCTTGGGCTGAATGGGGGTAACGGTTGGATTGTTTCCCCCCTTATAAAAGGAGGTCTTCTTCTCCAAGTTGACCTACCTCTTTTCCCCCAAGCTCCATTGTTGCTTCAAAGCTCATTTTCGCCCGATCTCTTTCCCTAGCCAATCAAACTTGTTGATTCTGTGGGGATTGGTTCAGAAGGCCCGGATCTACACTTCCACCAAGAGAAATTTAATTCCCCCCACTAATCCCTTGCGGATCTTGTTACTCTTGGGTGTTTGAGCACCCTAGACAGTTGAGGTCACCTCGGAGCCATATTCCATTGCGGTGGAGATAGCCCCAACCTTGTTTGTAAAGGTTCAGTCGCCACATTCAAAGGCACCAATAGTGGAATCACGACATCTCGCATTGTGTGAGGGCGTGAGGAGAATACGGTGTCCCTAGTGGCTTCTTGGGGAGCATTGTGCCTCCACACCGCTCCAACGGAGACGTACTTCCCCTAAAAGGGAAGGAACTTCGGTAACACATCCTCGTCTCCACCGGCTCTGCTATTGGTTATCTCTCACCTTTATTTGTGCAAGCTCTTATTGTGTTGTATTCCTTGCTTGCTTGTGTGCTTGTTGTTGTTGCATCATATAGGTTGCCCACCTAGTCACATATCTAGACAACCTACTTTGATGCAAAGTTTAAATTGGTAAAGAAAAGCTAAAAATTGTTAGTTGCCTATTCACCCCCCCCCCCTTTAGTCAACTATATCGATCCTTTCAACTGGTACCGGTTCTTTAATTTCTTCTTTAATAGGTGGGTGATATTTAAACCACTTCTCTTTAGGGAGTTCAACATGAGTAGCAAATGATTCACAAAAGGAGGCTACTATCTCAGAGTCAAGTCCATATTTAGTGCTAAACTTTTGAAAAGCATCGGTATCCATAAAAGATTTAACACAATCATACTTAAGCTTAATACCTGACTCTTTACCTTCAGCGAGTTCCCAATCTTCAGAGTTGCGTTTAATTCTTTCCAAAATATCCCACCGGAATTCAATAGTTTTCTTCATAAAAGAACCAGCACAAGAAGTATCCAGCATGGTTTGATCATTACGAGAAAGCCGAGCATAAAAGTTCTGCATAATAATTTCTCTTGAGAGCTCATGATTGGGGCATGAATATAACATTGACTTAAGCCTCCCCCAAGCTAGAGCGATACTTTCTCCTTCACGAGGCGAAAAATTATACATATAATTCCGATCACGATGAACTAGATGCATAGGATAATTTTTTTGGTGGAACTCCAATTTTAAGCGATTCCAATTCCAAGATCCAATATCATCGCATAGCCTATACCATGCCAATGTTTTTCCCTTCAAAGATAAAGGGAAAAACTTTTTCATCACCTCATCTCCGGGTAAACCTACAAGCTTGAACAATCCACAAATTTGTTCTACACATATCAAGTGCATATCAGGATGTTCGGTTCCATCTCCTGCATAAGGATTAGCTAGCAGTTGTTCTATCATACCCGAAGGAATTTCATATTCAATATTTTCAGTAGGTGCAGTAGGTTGACGGGAAATTAATTGTGGTTCCGGATGAGGTGAAGATAACCCGAACAAACCCCTCAAAGGATTGTTTTCCATAATAGCAAGTGACAATAAATTTCAGCACACTATATAAATGTTTCCTTACCGAATTCCACTTACCAAAGGCGCTTCACTCCCCAGCAACGGCGCCAGAAAATAGCCTTGATAACCCACAAGTATAGGGTATCAATTGTAGCTCTTTACTATAAGTAAGAGTGTCGAACCCAAGGAAATGACAAGTAGTTTCAGTAAGGTAATGTCTGCAAGTGCTGAAATTGTAAGTAGCGGGTAGTTTGATAGCAAGATAATTTGTAACGAGCAAGTAACGATAATAGTAACAAGTATGCAGCATGGTAGCTCAATCCTTTTGAGGCAAAGGACAGGCCAAAACGGTCTCTTATGATAAGCAAAGTGTTCTTGAGGGTACACGGGAATTTCATCTAGTCACTTTCATCATGTTGGTTTGATTTGCATTCGCTACTTTGATAATTTGATATGTGGGTGGACCGGTGCTTAGGTGTTGTTCTTACTTGAAAAAACCTCCTACTTATGATTAACACTCCCGCAAGCATCCGCAACTACGAGAAAAGTATTAAGAATAAATTCTAACCATAGCATTAAACTCTAGGATCCAATCGGTCCCTTACGGAATAGTGCATAAACTGGGGTTTAAGTTTCTGTCACTCTTGCAACCCACCATCTATTTACTACTCCAAAATGCACTCCCTTAGGCCCAAATATGGTGAAGTGTCATGTATTCGACGTTCACATGACACCACTAAGGGAATCACAACATACATACCATCAAAATATCGAACACATATCAAATTCACATGATTACTTGCAACATGATTTATCCCGTGACCTCAAGAACGAAAGTAACTACTCACAAACAATAAACATGCTCATGATCAGAGGGCTATTAATATGCATAATGGATCTGAACATATAATCTTCCGCCAAATAAACCATATAGTAATCAACTACAAGATGTAATCAACACTACTAGTCACCCCCTAGCAACAACCTATAGTTTCGGTAACAAGATTGAATACAAGAGATGAACTAGGGTTTGAGATGAGATGGTGCTGGTGAAGATGTTGATGGATATTTCCCTCCCCAAGATGGGAGAGTTGTTGGTGATGATGATGATGATGATGATTCCCCCCTCCGGGAGGGAAGTTCCCCCGGCAGAATCGCTCCACCGGTGGGCAAAAGTGCTCCCGCCCAAGTTCCGCCTCGAGACGGCGGCGCTCCGTCCCGAAAGTCTTCTCCTTAATTTTTTCTAGGTCAAATGACTTATATACCAGAAGATGGGCACCGTAGGTGGGCCGAGGAGGCCACAACCCACCGAGGCGCGCTGGGGGCCTAGTCGCCAGGTGGGTTGTGCCCACTGGTGGCCCCCTCCGTGTTTATTGGCTCCAGTATTTCTTAAATAATCCATAAAAAACCTCCGTGAAGTTTCAACTTATTTGGAGTTGAGCAGAATAGGTGGCCTGATGTAGCTTTTCCAGGTCCAGATTTCCAGCTGTCGGAATTCTCCCTCTTTGTGTGTACCTTGTAAATTATGAGAGAAAAGGCATTGGAATTACTCCAAAAAGCATTATTATGGATAAAAACATTATAAATAACAGTAAGAAAACATGATGCAAAATGGACGTATCAATGATTACGTCGATGCTAGCTTTGACACTCATCCGGATGACTCTAGGTCGCAAACCGGATACATATTTATATTGAATGGTGGAGCTGTCAGTTGGTGCAGTTCCAAGCAGAGCGTCGTGGCGGGATCTACGTGTGAAGCGGAGTACATAGCTGCTTCGGAAGCAGCAAATGAAGGAGTTCATATCCGATCTAGGTGTAATACCTAGTGCATCGGGTCCAATGAAAATCTTTTGTTACAATACTGGAGCAATTGCCTTAGCGAAGGGATCCAGATTTCACAAGAGAACCAAACACATCAAGAGACGCTTCAACTCCATCCACGATCAAGTCAAGGAGGGAGACATAGAGATTTGCAAAATACATACGGATCTGAATGTTGCAGACCCGTTGACTAAGCCTCTTCCATGAGCAAAACATGATCAGCACCAAGACTCCATGGGTGCTAGAATCATTACGATGTAATCTAGATTATTGACTCTAGTGCAAGTGGGAGACTGAAGGAAATATGCCCTAGAGGCAATAATAAAGTTGTTATTTATATTTCTTTGTATCATGATAAATGTTTATTATTCATGCTAGAATTGTATTAACCGAAAACTTGATACATGTGTGAATACATAGACAAAACAAAGTGTCCCTAGCCTGCCTCTACTTGACTAGCTCGTTAATCAAAGATGTTGGAAAGTGTGCTAATTTAAAAAAAATCCTACGCACACGCAAGATCATGGTGATGCATAGCAACGAGAGGGGAGAGTTTTGTCTACGTACCCTCGTAGACCGTAAGCGGAAGCGTTATGACAACGCGGTTGATGTAGTCGTACGTCTTCACGATCGACCGATCCTAGTACCGAAGGTACGACACCTCTGCGATCTGCACACGTTCGGCTCGGTGACGTCCCACGAACTCACGATCCAGCAGAGTGTCGGGGAAGAGCTTCGTCAGCACGACGGCGTGATGACGGTGATGATGAAGCTACCGGCGCAGGGCTTCGCCTAAGCACTGCGACGATATGACCGAGGTGGATTATGGTGGGGGGGGGGCACCGCACACGGCTAAGAGATCAATGATCAACTTGTGTCTATGGGGTGCCCCCTCCCTCGTATATAAAGGAGTGGAGGAGGGGGAGGGCCGGCCCTCCTATGGCGCGCCCCATGGGGAGTCCTACTCCCATCGGCAGTAGGATTCCCCCCCCCCTTCCCTAGTTGGACTAGGAGTGGAACAAAGGGGGAGGAAGGAGGAAGGAAAGGGGGGCGGCCCCCTTCCCAATTCGGATTGGGCTTGGGGGGCGCCCCCTCCTTTGTTCCCTTCTCCTCTCTCCCACTATGGCCCAATAAGGCCCATATACCTCCCGGGGGGTTCCGGTAACCTGCCGGTACTCCGGTATATTCCCGATCTCACCCGGAACCATTCCGATGTCCAAATATAGTCGTCCAATATATTGATCTTTATGTCTCGACCATTTCGAGACTCCTCGTCATGTTCGTGATCATATCTGGGACTCTGAACTACCTTCGGTACATCAAAACACATAAACTCATAATACCGATCGTCACCGAACTTTAAGCGTGCGGACCCTACGGGTTCGAGAACTATGTAGACATGACCAAGACTCATCTCCGATCAATAACCAATAGCGGAACATGGATGCTCATATTGGTTCCTACATATTCTACGAAGATCTTTATCGGTCAAACCGCATAACAACATACGTTGTTCCCTTTGTCATCGGTAGTTACTTGCCTGAGATTCGATCATCGGTAGCTTAATACCTAGTTCAATCTTGTTACCGGCAAGTCTCTTTACTCGTTCCGTAATGCATCATCCCGCAACTAACTCATTAGTTGCATTGCTTGCAAGGCTTATAGTGATGTGCATTACCGAGAGGGCCCAGAGATACCTCTCCGACAATCGGAGTGACAAATCCTAATCTCGATCTATGCCAACTCAACAAGTACCATCGGAGACACCTGTAGTGTGACGCCCCCGATTCAATCGTACACTAATCATACACGCAAATGTGTACGATCAAGATCAGGGACTCACGGGAAGATATCACAACACAACTCTACAAATAAAATAAGTCATACAAGCATCATAATACAAGCCAGGGGCCTCGAGGGCTCGAATACAAGTGCTCGATCATAGGCGAGTCAGCGGAAGCAACAATATCTGAGTACGGACATAAGTTAAACAAGGTGCCATAAGATGGCTAGCACAAAGCGGGATCTGATCGAAGAGGAACAGGCCTCCCGCACAGGATCCTCCTAGGTTACTCACGGTCGTCGTCGGCGGGCTGCACATAGTAGTAGGCACCTCCAGTAGTAGTCGTCATCGACGGTGGCGTCTGCTCCGGGCTCCAAAGTCTGGTTGCATCAATCGAGTAGAGGTAGGGAAAAGGGGAACAAGGCAACCGTGAGTACTCATCCAAAGTACTACTTAAGCAAGGAGCTACACTACATATGCATGGATATATGTGTAAAGGCCATATCGATGGACTGAATCGAGAATGCCGAATAAGAGGGGATAGCTAGTCTTAACGAAGACTACGCTTCGGACACTGTCTTGCAGCAGTAGGAGGGACGATCTGAAGTCCTCCAAGTATCATCATATAGCAATAATCCTACCCGGCAATCCCTGCTCATATCCCGGCGAGGCGACCACCGGTTGTATCGGCACTTGGAAGGGTGTGTTTTATCAAGTATCCGGTTCTAGTTGTCATAAGCTCAAGGTACAACTCAAGTCGTCACATTATCAAGATCACGGCTATCCGAATAGATTAACTTCCTGCGGGGTGCACCATCTTACCCAAAGACGCTTGATCCCATTTGGCGGACACACTTTCCGGGGTCATGCCCGCAGCGTAAGATCAACACGTCGCAGCCCCACCTAGGCACAACAGAGAGGCCAACACGCGGTCTAAACCTAAGCGCGCGAGTGCAGGCCCATCGCCTGAGCACACACCTGCGTTCGCGTCTGTGACGGAAGCAGACCTAGCCCATCGAGCGTTCGGTCCAATCCGGCGCGCGCCGCTCGTCGTCGACGTCTGAAGTGCCGGTGATACCACGGCGCGGGATACCCATAACTACTCCCGCGTAGATGGTTAGTGCGTATAAGCTCGTAGCCAACCCGGATCAAATACCAAGACCTCGTTAAGCGTGTTAAGTAACATGAGCGCCGAATGAGCTAGGCCCACCTCTCTCCTAGGCGGTCTCAACCTGCCTGCCGCTCCGCCACAAAGTAACGATCGGGGCCGTGGGAACCTGGGCCCACCTCTACCGGGATGGAGCCACCCGTCCTTCAAATTTCCATCTCCGAACAGTACCACGGGTAATGTAATAGTGTAAGGTATATAGTATATACCCGTGATCACCTCCCGTGATCACGGCCCGATAATATAGCACGGCAGACGGACAAGGATGTAGGGCCACGAGATGAAAATACTAGCATCCTATACTAAGCATATAGGATTGCGGTAAGGTAACAACAGTAGTAACAAGGACGAGGCTATGCAACAAGATAGGAGTATCTCGAAAGCGATAACATGCTACACTACTCTAATGCAAGCAGTATAGAGAAGAGTAGGCGATATCTGGTGATCAAGGGGGCTTGCTGGTTGCTCTGGCAAGAGAGAGGGTCGTCGGTGGCGTAGTCGATCACAGGTCATCGACATCGGTCTCGGGGTCTCTGGAGAGAAGAGGGGAAGAAACAGTAAATACATAGCGAGCAAGTGCATAACAGTCAATGAGCGAGCTAGACGTGTTCTAACGCAGCGCTAAGCGATCTTGGCGAAGAAACATCAGAAAAGTTTTCCGGTTCGGACGTCTGTCGAACGGATGAACGGAGAGGAAAGTTTGCAGGTTCGATAGGTTAGGGGTGCGTGGCGGACGAATGGACTGCGTATCCGGATTCGTCCTCGCTGCTACGAGCAACTTTCATGTTGAAATTATTTTAATCCGAAGTTCTGATTAAAAGATATGATTTTCTAAAGTATTTATTAATTTGGAATTTAATTAATTATTTAATTAATTTGGAAATGTAATTATGACATCAGCATGATGTCATGCTGACGTCATCGGTCAATAGGGTTGACTTGGTCAACCCTGACATGTGGGTCCCGCATGTCATTCTCTCATATCTAGTTAACCTAATCAAAGTTAATTAACACTAGTTAATTAAGTTTAATTAGTTAATTAAGTTTAATTAGTGATTAAGTTTAATTAATCAGGTTTAATTAAGTTAATTAATTCTCTAATTAATTAATTAATTAATTAACATTTTAATTATTACTTTAATTATTTATTTTCGTTTTTTGTTCGGGGGGGTTAGGCCCCATGTCAATGGCCCTGAGGGCCAAACGGCGAATCGAGGCGCAGACGTGGAGTGCCGAGGCAAACCCGGTCGCGAGACAGAGTCGAAGCGCGCGGACCGGCGTCGACGATCGAGGCCGCCGTTCGCGACGGCGGCGGCGTAAGGGACGGCGTCGCCGCACGGCGTGTGACCGAGGCCACCAAGGATCTGATCCCGGTAGCCGGGCGACAACCGACCGGGAATGGGGCGCCGGAAAAATATAGCCATGCTGGCGATCGCCGGCCGCGCCAGCCAGCGTCTCTGGGGGAAGCGTGGTGGCAGCGGTGGCGCGGCCGGTCTTGGTATGAGGAGAGAGAGGAGGGGGCCTCACGGGGAAGGTAGGGTCGGGCAGCGGCTCGGGGTGGATCTTAGGTCGACGACGGCGGCCGACGTGGTCCGGTCGAGGAGGTGACGCGGGCGGTGGGGAAGAAGCGCCGCGAGGACGCTGCGTCGAGGCGGGCGCCGTGTCCTCGGCGCGCGGCGTGGGTCGATGAGGCTCCGGCGAAGGAGGCGAGGAGGCGCGGACGGTGGTGGCGTCGAGGCAGCAGGGGAAGGGGCACGGCCACGGGAAGAGGCGTCTTGAGGGACGAGGGCGGGGGCGGCGAGGGTCGGAGGTCCTTGCCTCGATCCAGACGGGGAAGGAAGAGAGGTCGAGGGAGTGGGGGGATCGATCCGATCCGATCGGGCGAGGTGGGGGAGCGAGTGGGGATCGGGTGGGTTAGGGTTCTGGTCGGTGGGGGGAGTTATGGGGGCCAGGCTGGCTGGTGGGCTGACGGTCTTGGCTGCCATTGGGCCGTTCGGCCCAATGAACAGTGGGGTTTCTCTTTTTTTTGCATTTGCCTTTTTCCTTTTTCTTTTTACTGTTTTAATTTAGTTCCTCTTTTATTTTAGCTTTACAAAAATTACAAAAGTGGCACCTAATTTAGTGTTACAAATTGTGCCTTGCCACCAATAATGTAGCTCTTCAACAATAAAATGGTTTGTAATAGTTTATTATTTTAGAAGCATTTAAGTAAATGTTTTACCTACTACCTTAATTACTTAAGTGCATTTAAACCTTTTATAAAAATGTGGTTTCTCATATAATTACTCATGAATTAATTGGAACCACCCGAACACTTTAGTTTTAATATCTGACAATATTTATTGTTTACTCGATTTTGAATTGAATTTAAATCGGTTTCGAACTAACACGAGATTAGCGATAGAAATCGAAGTGACGTGGCATCATTAGCGGGGATTACTGTAGCATAATAACCCGGGCGTCACATGTAGAGCACCTTTATAATCACCCAGTTACGTTGTGATGTTTGGTAGCACACAAAAGTGTTCCTCCGGTATTTGGGAGTTGCATAATCTCATAGTCATAGGAACATGTATAAGTCATGAAGAAAGCAATAGCAATATACTAAACGATCAAGTGCTAAGCTAACCGAATGGGTCAAGTGAATCACATCATTCTCTAATGATGTGATCCCGTTAATCAAATGACTACTCATGTCTATGGCTAGGAAACTTAGCCATCTTTGATTCAACGAGCTAGTCAAGTAGAGGCATACCAGTTACACTCTGTTTGTCTATGTATTCACACATGTACTAAGTTTCCAGTTAATACAATTCTAGCATGAATAATAAACATTTATCATGATATAAGGAAATATAAATAACAACTTTATTATTGCCTCTAGGGCATATTTCCTTCAAAAGATAGTTAAGTTTCCTGACCATAGACATGTATTGTCATTTGATGAACGGGATCACATCATTAGGAGAATGATGTGATGGACAAGACCCATCCGTTAGCTTAGCATAATGATCGTTAAGTTTTATTACTATCGCTTTCTTCACGACTTATACGTCTTCCTTTGACTATGAGATTATGCAACTCCCGAATACCGGAGGAACACCTTGTGTGCTATCAAACGTCACAATGTAACTGGGTGATTATAAAGATGTTCTACAGGTGTCTCCGAAGGTGTTTGTTGGGTTGGCATAGATCGAGATTAGGATTTGTCACTCCGAGTATCGGAGAGGTATCTCTGAGCCCTCTCAGTAATGCGCATCACGGTAAGCCTTGCAA
Source organism: Aegilops longissima (assembly GCA_021605205.1). Classification (NCBI taxonomy): domain Eukaryota; kingdom Viridiplantae; phylum Streptophyta; class Magnoliopsida; order Poales; family Poaceae; genus Aegilops; species Aegilops longissima. Next base: position 104,826,677 of record CM038677.1, on the reverse strand, counting down.
GCAATGTGATAAATGAGTTAGTTGCGGGATGATGCATTACAGAACGAGTAAAGAGACTTGTCGGTAATGAGATTGAACTAGGTATGAAGATACAGACGATCGAATCTCGGGCAAGTAACATACTGATGATAAAAGGAATTACGTATGTTGTCATTGCGGTTTGACTGATAAAGATCTTCGTAGAATATGTAGGGACCAATATGAGCTTCTAGGTTCCGTTGTTGGTTATTGACCGGAGATGTGTCTCGGTCATGTCTACATAGTTCTCGAACCCGTAGGGTCCGCACGCTTAACGTTCGATGATGATTTGTATTATGAGTTATGTGTTTTGGTGACCGAAGATTGTTCAGAGTCCCGGATGAGATCACGGACATGACAAGGAGTCTCGAAATGGTCAAGAGGTAAAGACTGATATATTGGACGATAGTATTCGGACACCAGAATGGTTTCATAGTGGTTCATGTATTTTTTTTTGGAGTGCCGGGAGGTTACCGGAACCCCTCGGGAAAGTAATGGGCCTACATGGGCCATAGGGGAGAGAGAGGAGAGCCCGCAAGGGGTGGCGCGCGCCCCCCATGGGTTGTCCGAATTGGACAAGGGGAAGGGGGCGCAACCCCCTTTTTCTTTCCCCTCTCCCTCTCCTTCCCCCTTTCCACCTCCAAGAGAAGGAAGGGGGGCGGCGACTTGGACTAGGAGTCCTAGTCGGTTCCCCCCCCCCCCATGGCGCGCCCCTAGGGCCGGCGGCCTCCTCCCCTCCTTCTTTATATACGGGGGCAAGGGGGCACCCCAAAGCAGAACAGTTGTTTCTTAGCCGTGTGTGGTGCCCCCTCCATAGTTTACTCCTCCGGTCATATAGTCGTAGTGCTTAGGCGAAGCCCTGCGCGGATCACATCACCATCACCGTCACCATGCCGTCATGCTAACGAAACTCTCCCTTGACACTTTGCTGGATCAAGAGTTTGAGGAACGTCATCGAGCTGAACGTGTGCTGAACTCGGAGGTGCCGTACCTTCGGTGCTTGATCGATTGGATCACGAAGACGTTCGACTACATCAACCGTGTTAAGCTAATGCTTCCGCTTTCGGTCTATAGGGTACGTGGACACACTCCCCCCTCTTGTTGCTATGCATCTCCTAGATAGATATTGCGTGATCGTAGGAAATTTTGGAAATTGCATGCTACGTTCCCCAACACCTCTTGCGCTTTGTATCCATTTGTTCGGAGTCTGCTGCTGCCGTTGTACCATCTCAGACGCCTCCCAGGCCTTGCTGGACCTCTGACACTCCATCTAGGTGCTCGGTCGACTTTGCCTACGCCGCCCTTCCACCGTGGATCCGGTCACCACCCCTGCCAACGTTGTCCATGGCGAACACCATGCCCGACATGTGTTTAGACAAATGTCATAGTCAAAAAAATTTACACCCTCATTGTTTACTTTGAAGCAAACACAATGGATTTAGACGAGGAGTACTTCTACGCCGAGTTTATGGATTCATCTTGGTTGGATAAGGATGATGAGTGCAATTCTTGAAGAGGCAAAGTGTGCATAGGAGCATGTTCTCAACTACAAGGGCTCAATAAAGGGACATCGAGTGTGGAGTTAGCGGAAGGCAAAGGAGCATACGGTGTCGTACCACGACTATTGCCCCCCGATGCGTTATTTGAACCCTATTTACGTCGTCGATTCCAGATGCAGCGGCATGTGTTCCAACGCATCTACCAAGGTTTCAGGGCCTATGATGATTTCTTCAAGCCAAAGAAGGATGTCGTTGGCTGTATTGGATTATCTGGTTACCAGAAGTTCATGACTGCTATGAGGATGATTGCTTATGACACGATCGTAGATTCGTGGAACGAGAATCTCTGGATGTCTGAAAGCACATGTCTTGAAGTCACAATCATATTTGCTACTATAGTGGTTAAGGTGTTTGGACTAGGGTACATGAGAGAACCAAATGGCGCAGATACCGCAAGACTAAATAACACTTGGAGAATCAAGAGGGTTTCATGTATACTTGAATCCTTGTATTGCACGCACTGGATATGAAAGAACTGTCCATATGACCAACAAGGGCAATACCAGGGCCATTGTAAAAATCTCACCATCATTCTTAAGGCCTCATTCGGTTTAAAGGATATATATGGGAAAAATATACGAACAAGGATTTCGTAGGAAATTTTCCTATAGATGCATCCCGTTTGTAGGAAACGCAAACGGGAATTTTGTAGGAATACTATTCATTTCCTATGTTTTTGGAGGAATATACACATCTACTCAAAGCTCATTTTGTGCGTAGGAACGAGGCAAGACAATTCCTTAGGATGGCAAGTGTCGTCCTATCAAATTCCTACATTACTCCTAATTCCTACATTTTAGTTTCCTCCAAACCGAATGAGGCCTAAAGCAGTTGCACTACGAGACCTCTAGATTTTTAACATGGTAGGATCCCGAACGACCTAGATCCTTCATTAATTTTGCAACAAGGATGGTATAAAGCCCACGAGAGGACACGAAAAGTTAAAATTACAACTAGGTCCCAAAACATCCAAGCTGAACCCAATACAAGCTCTAAGATCATTATTGGGTCCAAGCGACTATAGTAGAGATACAATCTGATTGTCTCCGAGAATGAGCCACTTGGGGCAGAAAGGTTGTTAGAAGAGGAAAAGGTGGACTCCGAGAATGAGCCAATTGGGACAGAAAGGTCATCGAGAATGAGCCACTAGGGACAGAAAGGTCGCCGAGAATGCTATTTGGATCTAAAGTACTGTATGACATTATTTCATAATAGAAGTATAGGCTTGGTGAGCATCTTCAAATCATTTAAATAATTAAAAGAAGATGAGCGGGGATTTCATACACGTCTAACAAAAACGTCATTTGCGTGGAGAAGAATGCAACCACCATCTGCATCTACATCACAACAACCTCTCGCTTTAGACCGAAATTGCTAGACTTACGGACAAGTGTTTTCAGACGATGGTTTAAGGGCATTTTCCGTACAATCCCCAATAATTGTCCTTGATTTTACAACATGCCCCCCCCAATTCCAATCAGCCAACCACATGATGCCATATATGCCTCTAACTCTAGCAATAGTCCACTTTAGACTAACTTTTCCATTTCAAGGAAGTGCTATATCACGATAAACTCTAAATACTATATTGCGGTTTACAGCCGGCTATCGGTCCCCGTGTAGTGATGATGTATACCTAATGTTTTGATGCCCACTTGGTAATTATTTTTATTATAAGTTAAGTTGTCTTCCTGCGAATAAAACTTCTTTCCATGTGACCATCTTTATTTGGTATTGACTGACATGGCTCCAAACTTACAAAAAACATAATGAATAGGCCCAGGAATACCCCATCAATCTTAAAATAAGACACATTATTATACACATAACCAAGTCTTATTTTTTCAACCAATAATATGGCATGTAGAAATATTTCCATTATGTCTATCTTACTATAACATTGACAAATAAATCTTTGCTTTCCTGGTGAGGGAGATTAAGTATTTGATGTATCTCCAGGAGACTAGCATTACTCATGTTCGCAGATCCGAGAATAAAGTTAGTGACTTTCTAGCTACGTTCGCAAGTATTTGATGTCTCTCCAGGAGACTAGCATTACTCATGTTCGCAGATCCGAGAATAAAGTTAGTGACTTTCTAGCTATGTTCGCAAGTATTTGTTGTCTCTCCAGAAGACTAGCATTACTCATGTTCGCAGATCCGAGAATAAAGTTAGTGACTTTCTAGCTACGTTCACGCTAGAACCATGACTTGGTTAAATTCAGCTCCGCGACATTCTTTGGAGCTTGCTACTATGATTGTAATCCTATTGGGGTCTGAGTAATACAAGTTTTCCACTCGTAAAAAGAACATTTCAACACTTTTTTGTAAGACGGGCCTTTTAGACATGTAGTAAAATCATACTTCCTCCGTCCCAAAATAAGTGTCTTAACTTTAGTACAACTTTATAAGTGTCTTAATTTTAGTATAACTTTATACTACTAGAGTTAGTACAAAGTTGAGACATTTATTTTGAGACGGAGGGAGTAGTAAAAGACATGCGTTGGAGATATATATTTTTTGAAACATGCACACCAGAAAATATAAAAGGTCAAAAAGCAAACAAATCTTATATTTTGAGATAATTAGAACCCTGTAAAAATAAAATCACGAGTTTTTTCCACATCTTTCACGCATGGCACAAATCATCGCCATTGTTTGTGGTTCACGCCTTTTTGAAATTAGTCTCGATATGGACCGTGGATCAAATCGGACGGCCCAGGCATCAAAGAGAACCCACCATAAATAAGCCCGCCCGCGAAGCGCATTCCCCTCTTCCCTCTCCCTAAAACCCTAACCTCTCCCCCGCCTCCGCCCCCAAACCCCTCAGCCGCCGCCGGCGAAGCGCGCGGCGAGATGGCGCTCTACCTGCTCTTCGAGTCCGCCTCCGGGTACGCGCTCTTCCACGCGCACGGCATCGACGAGATTGGGCAGAGCGTGGACGCCGTCCGCTCCACCGTGCTGGACCTCAAGCGGTTCAGCAAGGCCGTCAAGCTCGCCGGGTTCACCCCCTTCCTCTCCGCCGTCGACGCCCTCAACCAGTGCAACGCCATCTCCGAAGGTATCGTGTCCTCCCGCCGCCCCTCCCTGTTGAGTCCTCGTGTCAAGTCCCCTGCTTTTAGTCTCCCGTGACGGCCCAATGATGTGTGGGTGCTGATTTTGTTGGTTCAGGGATCATGACTGACGAGCTGAGGAACTTCCTGGAGCTCAACCTGCCCAAGGTGAAGGAGGGGAAGAAGGCCAAGTTCACCGTCGGCGTCATGGAGCCCAAGGTCGGGTCCCACATCACTGAGGCCACCGGAATCCCTTGCCAGTCCAACGACTATGTCCAGGAACTGCTTCGTGCAGTGCGGCTGCATTTCGATCAATTCATTGAGCAACTCAAGGTGATGGATTTACTAATGCGCCTATTTCTGTTGTATATTTGATACGGAGTTCAGACTGTACTAGGGTCAATGCTATCTCGCTTGCTCTGTTGCTCTGGGATGTTTTAACAGTTAGCGCTGGTAAACTACTAGGGTCAATGGCATCTCGCTTGGGGCGTTGCTCTGGGATGTATTAACAGTTAGCACTGGTAAACAGGTTGTTTATCAGAGGTTTCCCTAGCAGTGGTAAAATTAATTGTCCTGGCGAAACGAAAATCATGTAACTTAAAAATCTGATCTTGCATGACTTTGCTCAGTATAGAGCGGATGGCCTCTATGCAGATTTGTATATAGCTGATGGTATACTACAGTTGTTGCAGGGTCTGTTCATCAGCCTGCAACTGTTTTGTGTGCACCATAGATGTATCGACAGTGTTAATTTCATTCTTGTTTGTTTATTTATTTATTCCTGTTGTTTTTTTGGTTGCAGCCATCTGACCTGGAGAAGGCCCAGCTAGGTCTGGGACATAGCTACAGCAGGGCCAAGGTGAAGTTCAATGTGAATCGTGTGGATAATATGGTGATTCAAGCCATCTTTCTGTTGGATACACTTGATAAGGATGTCAATTCCTTCTCCATGAGAGTGAGGTTGGTTCCTCACCCTTTCTGTTATTAACTTGTTCTATGCTTCAGTTTAGATGTTATGTCATCACTTGGAATCACCTTGATTTAGTTTCAATGTGTATCTAGTACCAAGTATTTGTAATATTCAAGGTATTGGTCCATGTTTGTTCATTACCCTTCCGGTTCATGTATATCTAAAATAGGTGCTAATGTGAGATGTCCTTCTCTCCCCTTCCACACACCTATATATACCTTCATGGAAGATGGTGGCAGTTGTGCAGATATTAAACGACTGTTAATCCATAATGCAGGGAGTGGTATGGATGGCATTTTCCTGAGCTGGTCAAGATTGTGAATGACAATTACCTCTATGCTAAGCTTGCCAAGTTTGTGGTAAACAAATCTGACTTGTCAGAGAAGGACATTCCAGCTTTAGCGGATCTAATTGGAGATGAAGACAAGGCAAAAGAAATTGTTGAGGCAGCAAAGGCATCTATGGGTAACAAATCTGTCCACAATTAGTTTTGCTTCTCTGTAGTTTGGGTGGTGACAGTGTGTCTTACTCAATCTCCTTTGTATTTTTAGGCCAGGATCTTTCACCTGTTGATTTGATCAATGTCCAACAGTTTGCTCAGAGGGTCATGAATCTATCTGAGTACCGTAAAAATCTCTATGAGTATCTGGTGACAAAGATGAATGATATTGCACCAAACCTGACATCATTGATTGGTGAAATGGTTGGAGCTCGGCTAATCTCTCATGCTGGCAGTCTTTCAAATCTTGCAAAGTGCCCTGCCTCTACTCTGCAGATACTGGGTGCTGAAAAGGCGCTCTTTAGGTACTTGATACTTTGACTGCTTATGTATTCGAGCACCTTATTTACTGTTCTTCAAGTATTCGAAGATAGTCCTTTATGCTTCTGAAACCTTGTGATTCATTTCCTATTTACTAATTGTACTGCAGAGCTCTGAAAACACGTGGAAACACACCAAAGTATGGCCTCATATTCCACTCATCTTTTATTGGTCGTGCATCAACCAAGAACAAGGGAAGGATGGCTCGTTACCTTGCAAACAAATGTTCCATTGCTTCACGTATTGACTGCTATTCAGGTTAGTTGAAGAGCTTTGTTTGCTAACGTTACACATTGTGATCCCCTTTTCTGATTGGTTTTCTCACGGGGTTTCAGATATGAGTAGCTCCATTTTCGGTGAGAAGCTGCGTGAACAAGTTGAGGAGAGGCTAGACTTCTATGATAAGGGTGTTGCACCCCGCAAGAACCTTGATGTGATGAAAGCTGCTATTGATGGCTTGACAAACACAGAGGATGATGACGGTAAGGATAGATCTGTTCTTTCATTAGTCTCCTGATAGCTTACTTTATTTTATCAATCCAACATAATTGTTGACCCAAAAATTCATTCACAGGCAAAGAGAATGGTGACGCATCTGTGAAGAAAAGCAAGAAGAAGAAGTCCAAAGCTGAGGCTAACGGTGACGCGATGGACGTTGAGAATGCCGCAACAGAAGCTGAAACTGGAACAGAGAAGAAGAAGAAAAAGAAGCACAAGCTTGAGGAGCCGCAGGATGAGGAGATGCAAGCCAATGGCGATGATGAGACTCCTAAGAAGAAGAAAAAGAAGAACCGTGATGCCGAGTCTCTTGATCCTAAGACGGGCACTGAGGGGAAATCCAAGAAAAAGAAGAAGAAATCCAAGACTGATGATGATGAGTAGTAGATTAGTTACCTTAGTACCTAGCAGCGAGTGTTGAAGCCGATCGAGGATGAAATTTTTTGTACCGACTGTTTAAGTGTGTACTCTTTGAGCCTCTTTGAGCCCTTGATGAGGTCTGTAATGTAGCGTGGCATGGACTGAAGCGGCGAATCTGTATTACATTTGATGTTGCAGTATGGCGTTTATTGGGAATGGCTTAAGCTTTCCTAGTTATAAATGGGATGGCATTGCTGGCACTGGCTGTAGCCGAATGATCAATGATCACATTAGTAGCGGGACCAATGAATTTGAAACCATTGCTTATATACATGCTATTGGCCATAATTTCAAGAAGATTATGTTGGAGTATTAGTAAGTGGAAGGATAGATGCGAAAGAAAAAGAAGAGGAAGGGTTAATAATTTACCTGATGTGAGATAGTCCTAGATGCTTATTGTGCCACCACCTAAAGGTGAGTATTGAAAATTCTAGCATCTTTTTTAGCCCCAACACAAAAGTGGAAGACAAGGCGTAAATTTGTTCGATTCTGAATATTATGACTGAAGTTCTCAATCTGTTTATCAAAGTACTTCTCTGATTGCTCAAGACATCTTTTTGCCTGCCAACGTGGGTATGGACAAAAGCGAGTGCCAATTCCTGGTTGACTGTATTATAAAAAAATATTAATGGATGGAAAGAAAAATTGTTATCCATTGGAGGGAAGGAAATTTTGCTCAAATATATTGTACAATCTATCCCCACCTATGCCATGTCCGTCTTTAAAATTCCTAACTTTTTTTGCAAAGGAATCCTTGACGCGATGTCGCAATTTTGATGGAAAGACGAGGACAATCGGAAGAGAATGCATTGGATGGCTTGGTGGAAGATGTGCGTTCTAAAAAATCAAGGAGGTATGGAATTCCGGGATATTCATTGTTTCAATCTAGCATTACTAGCTAAACAAGCGTGGTGTCTCCTCGATAATCTGGATTCTCTATGTGCCTTTCTCTTGAGAGCTAAATATTTTCTTGTTGGCGATTTGATGATTGCAAGCTTAAAAAGGGGCTCTTTTCTTACGTGGCAAAGCATTGTGGCTGGAGTTAACTCATTGAAAAATGGTTATATCCGGCGAGTTGGAAATGGACGGAATATCGATATTTGGAAAGATGCATAGATCCTAAATTGTGCAATTAGGAAAATTATTACTTCTAGAGGAGGGCACCTTATGTCCAAGGTTTCAGATCTTATTGATCTAGTCACGAATTTCTGGGATGAAGATCTGGTGAGGCAAACACTGTTGCCAATCGATGCTCAAAGAGTTCTATCTATTCCTCTCTCTATGCATAATATGTCGGATTTCATTGCTTGGAGATATACAAAAAAATGATTTGTTCATTGTTCGATATGCTTACTTGGCGGAATGGGCTCATCAACATGGGAGAAACTTACAATATATAAATGGTATGGGTAGAACCAATGTTAACCCTATCTCATGTAAGATTTGGAAACTTTCATGTTCAGCAAAGGTCAAGATTTTTATTTGGCATACGTTGCATGGAACTCTCCCGTGCAGTGTTACACTTGCAAATAGACACATGAAAGTTTCGCCAATCTGCCCATCATGTTTGAATGGGCCAGAACATACAAAGCACGTTCTGCTTCTTTGTCAGAAAACGAAGGAGGCTTGGGATAAGTTGGGGATGAATGAGGTGATTAAAAAAGATTGTGCTATTGATCGTGCGGGTGAGGCGGTACTTGAATTCTTACTCCTTATGCCAGACCAGGACTTAGCTAATTTGGGATTCCAAAATATACATGAAATGATTGCTATAACCGCGTGGTATCTATGGTGGGGCAGACGTAAGCTGGTCCATGAGGGAAAGTTTAAAGATGCATACCACACATCCATGGGGGTCCGGGCTATAACAGATAATTTTGGTAATGTTAAGAGCATCTCCAGCCGCGCCCCAACAAGGCCCCACAGGCGACTTTTTGGCCGCCGGCGCCGAAAAATCGGCCCAGTCGCGCCCCCAAGAGCACATTTTTCGCCGGCTCGGGCCGAAATTGGCGCCGGCGGACCCAACCCGAACCCGGCGCGCTGGGGGCGCCGGGCGAATCATTTTTGGCGCGAAAGAGCCGCGGGCCCTCCTTGCCAGTGACTCGTCTCTCTTCTCGCCGCTTCGTTGTCCTCATCGCCTCGTTTCCCGCAGCGAATCAATGCCAAAGCTGTCGCGCGCTGCCGCGCCGGTCAGCCTCCTCCATTGATGCCTCACGGGCGGCGCAGTGAAGACCGGACGACGCGCGTACCCTCGCCCGCCACGCGTACGCGCGGCGCCTCCGCCTATATAAGCCAACCCCCAGCGCGCCGGTGACACGCACAGAGTCTCCACCACCGACGCGCCATTTAATTTCTCCCCCTTTCCTCCCTCTCCTCTCACCGTCTCCAGTTCAAAGCATGGCCGAGCACTTCCCAGGCGACGGCGCAACGGCAAACGGCTTCGGCCGCCGCCACCTTCACGAAGACGAAGCTCGGCTCCTCTTCGAGGCCGAGTACCCGGTCCCGCCGGACATGCGAGTGCCCGGGGCGTGAAGAATCAGCGCGGGCGGGGTCCCGGTGCCACCACCGTCCACCGGGGTGGCGAGGCTTGCGGAGATCGCGCGTATCCGCGCCTCCCTGCCGCGGGCGGCGAGGGAAGGATCACGGTACGTCCCCGACATCCCGCTCTAGGAGCCGTACTTCCGCCGCCGCCACGCCGAGTAGCTTGAGGCCATCAACGGCGTCGTGCCCTCCAGAAGGCTAAACTCCGAAGGGCGGCATCGATGGTGGGGCGTGCCCGGCCGCACTTTGGAGGCCATCCTCGAGTACATCGAGGGCGGCAACACGCCGAGGCTGGAGTACCCCGCTCCCCCGTCCTTCTCTCGCCGACGTGGGAGCTCGTGGACGCCGAGGCGCATGGACCACGAGGCGTCCTCCTCCTCGTCCGGCCGCTCGTCCGGCTCTCCATGCCTCCGCCCCGTCAAGCCGGAGCCCGAGGACACGCCGGTCAGCCGGCGCACCCACAGCTCCGGCGTCCGCATCGGCGACTCTACCCCCGCCTCTGGCCGCCTCGTCCTCGTCAGGCCCAAGCCGGAGCCCGGCCTCCCCGCGGAGTACGAGGAGATAGCCCGGCGCGGCTTCTCTGACGAGGACGCCCTACAGTGGGTGCGGGACGACTACCTCCGCGACGAGATGGTCCGATAGCGCCGGGCCCTGGAGGAGATAGCCGCCCGCAAACGTGGGCGCGAGGACGAGCACGGCGTCGTGATCCTCGACAGTGACGACGAGGACGCCCCCGGACCGTCCAACCCGCCGCGCCAACCAGGGGAGGGTTGTAGGAGGGACGGCGGCCGCGGAGGAGGCGACGACAACGACGACGATGATGGCGGCGACTACATGCGGTTCTACAGCCTCCTCGGCATGTAGAACTGCAAGGGCAGCGGGCGGCAAGGAGCGGCGAGGGAGACGACGAGCAGCCTAGTAGCGTTTTTTTTCCTTTTTTGTACAATATTTTAAATATGTACGAACTCGCCGAAGTTTGGTTGAATTTGCGCTGTGTTTGTGCCAAAATTTAAATTTTCAAAAAAATGTGGGCGCCCTTGACCGGGGCATCACGCCCCAAAGACGCGGTTTATGCTAAGATCGCCTCCAGGGGCGATTTTAGCGCCTCTGGGGGCCAACGGTTGGAGATGCTCTAACTCCCCTAATGCAACCAGTAAACAAGGGGGGTGGAGTAAACCTTCTATGTTTTGTTAAGCTGAATGTTCATGCATCTTTTGATTATGACCAGCACAGGGGCACAACGGGAGTTGTCTTTAGAGATGATAAAGGAAATTTCACCGTCGGCGAAAAATGGAAGATTGATTGGTGCGTGGATGTTTTCACAACAAAAGCATTGGCTCTAAGGTTTGACTTATCTCTGGCATAAAAGGCGGGATGCAATCGCCTGGTAATAAACTCTCATAATATGGAAGTCATCGACACAATGAAGAATGGAGAACAATCTCCTGGAGCGCTGGTAGCATTTTTTGATGACTATTATCTTTTGGCTTGTGATTTCCTCTCACTTGTTTTGAACATTGTAATAGAGAAGCGAACAGGGTTGCGCATGAACAAGCTAGGTTAGCAAGAGTTTCCGCGACAAATTAGTGGTTGGAGGAGCCTATGGGCGGTATTGTATCTTTTCTTATAGACGATGTAACCGTTATTTCCAATTAATAAAGTTGTATTTAAAAAAAAAGGTGTTAATGGGAAGTCCCAATAAATGCTCAGGAGTTCTTTTGTGAGTTGTTCGGGATGATCTCAACATTGTCAGAACGGCCGCCGTTCACTCCTGTCCTGGACTCGCCTCCAACGCCCGCTGGTTTGCTCGATGAGTCAACAATGATGCATGGACCCATCCGGTCGTCTGCCCAGGGTGACCCTGCCGCCCTTGCAGATGTCAATCTACTGCCCCCTCGGCCATCCTTCTAGGTCGAAGAGCCTTTCTTCTTCTCCGACGTCGACACACCTCCTTCTAGAACCCTAAGGGCCCCGCCCCATTGCTATCACAACTGTTGGTCCACTGCCTCCTTGGCCATCCTTCTAAGTCTAGGGGCCTTTCTTCTCCTCTAATGTTGGCATCCCCCCCGGAACCCTAAGGGCCCTGGCCCCATTGCTATCGCAATTGTTAGTCCACTTTCTCCTCGCCTGACCTTCTAGGTCTAGCGTCGACTTTGTTCTTCTCCAACATCAACACACCTCTACCCAGACCTCTAAGGTTCTTCCTCAGTGCCGCTTTCAGCTTGGTTCATTCTTACCTTCTTGTGTGCTTCCAGCTCTGGCTCGGGGGACGTCGCCGGCATCGTTTCTCATGGCGAACCGAACCAGCTGTAGGAAGAGAGGTATGTGCGAGTCGCCATACAAAAACTCATACTTTAGACGGTTCTTTCACGCGAACCAACTCGTGGTTGGATTGTTAGAGGGACTGTGGTATCCCCAGCCCACCAGGGTTTAAATCTTGGTGCTCGCATTTATTCCTGGATTTATTTCAGGATTTCCGGTGATGCGCATTCAGCGGGAGGAGACGTTCCCGTCGACGACGAGGTGCCTTCGGTGAATTCGTAAATTTTAAGATGATATGCCGGTTTAGTCTTTTGAAGGTGCTCATAGAAATAGGGTGTGCGTGTTTGCGTTCATAGTGGTGAGTGTATGCACATGCATATGAATGCTTGCGTCTGTATAAAAAAATAGAACGCCACACTTGCGATGGTGCCGATCCCAACGTGGCCTCCAAGAGATGACAATCAGGATAGCACACGAGCGCTCAGAGAATCGGGCTCCTGCACAAATCCAATCGAACGGCCAAGACTCGCCAGCGTAGCGCGGACGCAAACCCCACCATAATAAGTAAGGCCCCGGTGTCCAACTCGAGAAAGAAAAAGTAAGGCCCCGGCGAAGCCCACACCCTTCGCCTAAACCCTAGCCTCTCCCCCGCCCCCGCCTCCCAAACCCCTCGGCCGTCGTCGCCGGCGAAGCACGCGGGCGAGATGGCGCTCTACCTGCTCTTCGAGTCCGCGTCGGGGTATGCGCTCTTCCACGCCTCCGGCATCCGCAAGATCGGGCTGAGCGTGGACGCCGTCCGCCCCACCCTGCTGGACCTCAAGCGGTTCAGCAGGGCCGTCAAGCTCGCCAGGTTCACCCCCTTCCTCTCCGCCGTCGACGCCACCAACCAGTGCAACGCCATCTCCGAAGGTATCCTGTCCTCCCCCTCCTCTCCCGGTGGAATCCTGCTTTATGACTCCCGTGACGAGCGAATTGCGTGTGGGTGCTCTTTTGGTGGCTCAGGGATCACGACCGACGAGTTGGTAAACTTCCTGGTGCTCAACCTGCCCAAGGTCAAGGAGTGGAAGAAGGGCAAGTTCACTGTCGGCGTCGCCCAGCCCAGGATCGGGTCCCGCATCACTGAGGCCACCGGAATCCCTTGCCAGTCTGACGATTATATCCAGGAACTGCTTGGTGCGGTGCGGCTGCACTTCGGTCCGTTGTTTGACCAACTCAAGGTGAGGCATTTTGCATTTGCGTCTAGTTTCGATGTTTTACATTGTTCCATACGAGATTGAACCGTGGAACATGCGTTGTGAAGCTGAAAGGTGCAGTAGGACAAGACACAGTGGTCTGAGTTGTGGGTTGTGGCTGGTGTATTTGATTTTAGAGGATTCTACAGCAGTGATTTTTTTTAATGCTCTGGTGGTATTGAACTATGATTTTGCATGAAGTGGGTGCAGAGAGTTGGACAATTACTACCTTATTATGGTTGACACATCACTCTCACTAGTTATTAAGTTTACCTAGATCATACAGTGAATTGCCTGGAAGTTCACAAATTGGTTGCTGACATGTTAATCGTTCTTCAAGGGTTTTATTCCATCTGTAGGCTAATAATAGTGTTTTCTGGTTCTTGTTTGTAAACTCTGTTCCGTTGGTTTTTGATTGCAGCCATATGACGTGGAGAACTATAGCAGGGCAAGTGCGGATAACATGGTGACTCAAACTATCCTTCTGTTGGATACACTTGATAAGGGTGTCAATTTCTTTACCATGAGAGTGAGGTTGGTCCATCATCTTATTCTTAATTTGCTTAATTTAACTATCTGGTTCTTTGTTTTGTCTGTTGCGATGAGACTTGGGTTATCTCAAAATAGATAAGTTGATGGCGACATAGAAGTCCTGAGAAAAATTCTAATTATAGGTACTAGAGTTGACATTTGTTCATTATGTTTCCAGTTTAGCTGTTGGTATATTGGTTGTGCCACCCTTTTCTGATTACATGAGTTTAAAAAAAGCTGAAATTTGATTAATTTCATCCGTATGACCAGATTTTTTATACATCAGTGGCATCAATCATATGGTCTATATGCTACTACTCCTTTCCCGTTTATAGGTCTTGTGTGTGTTTCTAGGTTGTCAATTTTACCAATGCAATATGAATTATATATCACAAAAGTTATATCATTAGAAATACAACACTTGGAAGTTTCTAATGGTATAATTTTATAATATATAACTAGTATTTTGTTGGTCAAATTGTTGATCTAGGGGTACGCGTGGGCTTAATAAACAGGAAAAGAGCTAGTATAATTAGAAACCCTAAGCCCAAGTCTCTAGTTATACTATGTGCATTCAGTTGCATATTGTGTCGAAGTCTTGATAAATTTCCTCAATTCACGTGATCTCAAATACTTTATGTTAGTTGCATGTCTAGTCAGGTCACTGTCAGGCTGACAGTGACATAAGCTCTTACTCCCTTCGTTCCTAAATATAAGTCTTTATAGAGATTTCACTATGGATCATATACGGATGTATATAGATGCATTTTAGAGTGGAGATTCACTCATTTTGTTCCGTATGTAGTCCATAGTGGAATGTCTATAAAGACTTGTATTTAGGAACAGAGAGAGTACAATATATCCTATGGTAATGAAAGTCAATTTTAACTAACAGTTATCCTACACCATGTATGCTTTCTTTTCTTTGCGGGGAACACTAAAGGCTTTAGGTGGGTGTAATGACATTTTTTTTTCTTTTTAGACTTATTGACGCTGTAACTAGTTTTGAACATTTGTCGCTGTTGTTGTGTTAGTTGCATGGTTGTATTAAATTGTTGCTTAACCATGATGCAGGGAGTGGTATGGATGGCATTTTCCTGAGCTGGTCAAAATCGTGAATGACAACTACCTTTATGCTAAGCTTGCCAAATTTGTAGCAAACAAATCTGATTTGTCAGAGAAAGACATTCCAGCTTTAGCAGATCTGATTGGAGATGAGGACAAGGCAAAAGAAATTGTTGAAGCAGCAAAGGCATCTACGGGTAACAACAATGTTCACAATTGGTATGCTTCTCAGTAGTTGCCACGGTTGCTTAGTTTATGTAATCTTCTTTTTATTTTCAGGCCAGGACCTTTCACCAGTTGATTTGATCAATGTCCAACAGTTTGCTCAAAGGGTCATGAATCTATCCGAGTACCGTAAAAATATCTACGAGTATCTGGTGACAAAGATGAATGATATTGCACCAAATCTGACGTCATTGATTGGTGTAATGGTTGGAGCTCAGTTAATCTCTAATGCTGGCAGTCTTTCGAATCTTGCAAAATTACCTTCCTCCGCTCTTCAGATACTAGGTGCTGAGAAGGCGCTGATAAGGTAATTGTGACCGAATGGTCTGCTTTACTGCTTATGTATATTCCCACTTCCTATTTTTTCAAGCTGTGCTCTCTTATTTGTAATTGTCCTTATACTCAAACACTAACTGTTTTGTCAAGTATTCAGACTTTGTCCTCTATGTTTCTTATATGTTGTGGTTGATTTCCTAATTTTACTGCAGAGCTCTTAGAACAGGTGGAAACACACCGAAGTATGGCCACATATTCCACTCATCTTTCATTGGCCGTGCATCGACGAAGAACAAGGGAAGAATGGCTAGATACCTTGCAAGTAAATGCTCAATGGCTTCACGCATTGACTGTTATTCAGGTTAGTTGAAGGACTTTGTTTGCAAAGGTTAAAATCCTGACTGCCCTTTCTGTTTGTTTTTCTCACTGGGTTATGAATTCCAGATATGAGTAGCTCCATTTTCGGTGAGAAGATGCGGGGACAAGTCGAGGAGAGATTAGACTTTTGTGAAAAGGATGTTGCATCACGCAAGAACCTTGATGTAATGAACCCTGCAATTGAGGGTATGACGAACACAGTCTCAGAGGAGGGTAAGGGCACAGTCTCAGAGGAGGGTAAGGGCACTTCTCTTTATATGTTGGTCTCTCAATCACTTAACTTCAAGTCTTTCTGTACATGTGTAAATTTACACGTTGCCCTGAACAATTCTTTCGCAGATAAGGAGAAGGAGAACGGTGGGAAAAAGGAGTCTAATTCCGAGGCTGATGATGACGCTATGCATCTTGATAAGCCTGCTATGCAGTCGACGTTGTGCACCCGATTGGCCATCGTCGAACTGTAGTCCTACATGCTACTAGTAGAATGCCACGCACGGGCTTTGAAATATTTTGCTGGAGTTGTATATAAACAATGCGTGTTAAATTTCACATGTATAGAAAGACAACACGGGCACAATCGGGTAATAATTAAAGTCCAACTAATTTTAGGAAGGATGTCTTTAGCTTCATACGCACGATACTTGAGGAGGTATTATAAAATGGGTTCGTGTAAGTCTCATCTAGATTTGAGTGACATCACTATTAGATTGTAGTCTGGTGCTTCCTCAATTCTGCTTTTCACTTGTGTGTTGTTGCTGTGGTTGTTTTGACGTTGTCTTTTTTACTCTGCAAGCCTTTTCTTTGCCGCTTGTCACTTGTGTTGATGTGTTGTTTGCACTCTGCGGGTTGCGCGCTGATCGGAGGAGCAATCCTCGTTCAGCCGTTAGTCGGCCTATCTCGTGTGTGCATTAGTGCATACACAAACAACCATGTTACTAAGGTGTGTGCATGCCTGCATGGATAAGTAGCTAGAATTTTCTCAACCTCTGATAAATGGATGAATGATTGTGATAGGAACAACCATACGTGATAAACAAGAAATATAAAATAACATTTTTTTAAAAATGTATGCGGATAAAAGAGTTTCATGAATAAAAAAAGTGTTTGTAAATTTTAAAATTGTTCATGGATACAGAAAAAATGTTATTAAAAATGCTAATGAATTTAGAAAATGTTCGCGCATGTAAAAAATGTTCGCGAAATAAAAAAATGTGCATGAACTTAAACATATTTGTGAATTTGATAGAATTTGAAAAAATCATGAATTTTTAAGTCACAAATATGAAGAAAGTCACGGTTTTAAAAAGTTCACAATTTTTTAAAAAGGTTCATGATTTTTTAAAATAAAACCAAAAAAGTCATGGCTGTTTTTAAATTATGGACATGCGAGTGGCCAACAATCTAGTTGAACAGGGACAAAAAAAGAACAAGGCCCAGTTGCATGTCGGATGTGTACTTACAATTGAGACAAAAGGAGCCCCTCCCCGGGTTGCATGTAAGGATGGATTCACAACTAGGACAACAAAAAAGACGACCCAGTTGCAATGGAAAATGGGCCGACCCACCTCGCCCCAGTTGCGTGTCGAGGATGGACTTACAACTGGGGACAAAACAATTGTGTATCGGGGGTGGACTTGCAACCATGACAAAAAAAGGAGGTAGACCCATTTGCATGTTGAGAGTTGACTCACAACAGAGACAAAAGGGACCAGGGCCTCAATTGCATGTCGACGATGGACTTGAACTTGGGACAAAAAGTAGGTCAAGGTCCAGTTGCATGTCGGGTTGAACTTGCATCGGGGACAAAAGGGGTCGAGCCCCAATTGCATGTCGAGGATAAACTTGTAACTGGGACAAATAATAGGTCATCCAAGTTGGGCATGAAGGATGGACTCGCAAATAGGAGAACAAAAGAGGCGAACCCTGTTGCATCTTGGGGTGGACTTGCAACTGGGACAAAAAATGGGTCGCCCTCCTCCCCCTCCCTTAGTTGCGTGTCGAGGATGAACTTGCAACCGAGACGAAAAATGGGTCAGACCTAGTTGCATGTCAGAGGTAGCGCTTGGAGTTGCATGTCTAGTAGGAGACATGCAACTACCCACTTTCGCCTCCCAAGTTACGTCCGCGTTGAAAATATGCAGTTGTGAGGCGTGCGTGATACTTGCATTCGCGTGTTTGGTGATGGACATGCAACTTACAATGACAAAAAAATTGAGTTCAAAATGTTCATAAATATTCAAAATGATAACGAGGAAAAGAAAAAAACAACAAAAGGGAAAAATGAGAAGAAAAAATATAACAACCCACACAAAAAGGAAAAAAAAAGGAAAAGGTTTTGTTTTTTCTTGGAGAGAACCAAAAAACATAAATATGTATAATTATGTTTAGAATTGAAAAGGAAGAAAAAACAACTAGCAAGTTATTTGATCAAGTAGAAAGATAGGCATTTCAGTTTGAATGGGCAGGAAAAAATCTTGGACCCAGTTGCGAGTTGAGTGTGAGCTTGCAACTGAGGAAAAAAGGGTTGGACCTAGTTGCAAGTTAAGGGTGACTTTGCAACTAAGTCAAAAAAGGTGGTCCCAGTTACGAGTTGACAATGGACTTGCAACTGGGACAATTTTTTTTGGATCTAGTTGTGAGTCAAGGGTGGATTTGCAACTAAGGCAGAAAAAGGTGATCCATTTTTGAGGTCTATAATGTGGAAGAGCATGGATTGAGGAGGCTGTTCAACTATTGCCGTTTAGAGCATGTTTTGCGATTCATGCTTCGTCATATAGTAAGTAGTCTTGTTGCACCACAGTAGTTTGGTCTTGCATTTCTTGATTAGCACTTGAGATGTTTTGATTGGATGTGCGTTCTTCAGGGTCTTTTATTGCCTGGTTTTGTCATATCATATTTCTAAGTTACTTCTATCTGCACTTGGATACATTTTGAGGTCTATAATCTACAAGAGCATGAATTGAGGAGCCTGTTCAGCTAGTGGGTAGCCCGGTTGCACTCGAGTCTGCTTTTCATTTTTTGAACAAGATGTATTAATGTTAAGTTGACATTACCGTTGCCTGGTTTTGTGGAATCTTATTTCTCTTCTGCACTAGAGTTTCAGCTACATACACTTACTCACATAGATCCTGGCATCCTGCCTCTTGTGGTTAGGGGTTCCTCATGATTGTGCATGTGATTTCTGAAAACATATTGTCATAATATGAATGCAAATGGCACTGAAGCTACAAAATCACTTCAGTTGCAGAGGTAATGGACTGAGTGATTTTGCTCTTCCTGTTGGTTGTCCCTTTCGTCTGGACTGAAATGCTGGGTTGTCGGTGTACTGAAATGCTGTGTTTGCTCTTTTTGCCTTTTCTCCATTCCTTCTTGACACTGTCTTTGCTCTTCCAACTCTTCGTCCCTTCCTTCAGGACTGAAACACTCTGCTTGCTCTTGCTACTCTTACTCACTTCCTCCAGGACCTGCTCCACTTCATGAACCACCCCGAGCCTCCCGAACCATGCCGCGAGCAGCTGCGACGGCTCTTGGCCGATCACGACGCCACTCTCTTCGAGCTCCGCTAGAAACTCCAGTGCTCCTTCCAGCCAGTTGGCCTTGTCGTACGCGCCGAGTATCAAGGTGACACACCTGTCGCACGGTTCCAGTCCCACACTCCTCATGTTTCGGGTCACAGAGACAGCCTCGTTGATGCTATTGGAGAGGCAGTACGCGTTCACCAGGAGCGCGCACAGCTTCGTGTCCGGCACCGTCCCCGCAAACTGTACCGCGTCGAAAACCCGCTGCGCCCCCTCTGAATCGCCTTTGTACGAGTATGCTCTAAGCAGAG
The DNA here is from genome assembly GCA_021605205.1 of Aegilops longissima. Classification (NCBI taxonomy): domain Eukaryota; kingdom Viridiplantae; phylum Streptophyta; class Magnoliopsida; order Poales; family Poaceae; genus Aegilops; species Aegilops longissima. The sequence goes on along the minus strand of CM038677.1, from coordinate 104,807,001 downwards.
CCTTGTAGACCTCTTTTCCTGCGAAGACTTGCTGATCCTCCGTCTGTTTGATCAGATCTTCTGCTTGGTCTAGCATGTCTGCTCTGATGTAGGCCATGATCATCGAACCGTACACGCGCTTATCGAGCGGTAGGCCCAGCAACACGATCTCTTCGAATGTTTCCTTTGCGCGGGTGAGATCCCCGGCCTTGCTGTACATGTCCACCAGTGCAGTCAGCATGACCTGATCACATGGGAGGCCTCTGGCTTTCATGGCCTGGAATGCTTCCTCGGCTTCCCGCAACAGATTTTGCTTGCCGTAGATTTGCATCAACTTGGTGTAGTCGCGCACATTCGCCTCGAAAGAATCCTCCAGCAGTGCATATTCTAGTACCTAGCCAACACACAGTCCATTCGTAAGGTCACATCGGCGATAAAATTAATGCGAACAGTCACCATTGATGCAATTCAGAAGTTCAGCCATTTCTAATTCAATGTTCAGTAAGGAGCTCAGATCAGAAGTTGATAAAATTCTAAACTCAAAATTCCCTAAAGAAGATGCGAGTAAACTAAGAGCATGTTCATTCTCCAAGCAAATAAAATCTCACTCAGGCAATGGTGGTGCCGAAAAATAACAACGATTTCAACCTAGTGCAGCAACAAGCAGAGAGCATTTCAGGTTCTCAAGTATAGCTAATTCAATTCCTTCATAATCATGAAAAATGATCACTCCCTAGGTGATTCCAGTACTTCAGCAACCACCCCTAACCACAATCCAGCAAGCGCACCATGTAATTTCCGTTTGCTCCAAAGATTCATCAACGAGATTTGGGGGGAAAATAACGCCCACTGACCTCAGCGAGAAGCGGGCTCTCCATGGCCTTGAGCTCCTTGAGGACCAGCAGCCAGTCCGCCCTCTTGGGCTTCATGGCCTTCACCCAGAACGCAAGGACCACGCCGAGATTCTCATCGCCGGGGGACAGCGACACGACGCGCGGCATCAGCGCCCTGCATCGGTTGGGCAGCTTCGGGGACAGCCCGCGCATCGCCTGCTCCTGGGGCTCGGACAGGTCGGACCCGAGCTCATCCCACCTGAACCTCGGCGTCTCCTCCGCCTCCACCGCCGCCACCTGCGCAGTCTCCGCCGCCCGAGGCCGCGCCTTCGCTGCTCGGCGGCCGGGCGCGCTCTCGCATTGCGAACACGCCCTCGTGGTGCAGGCCCTGGAGATTTTCGCGACCAGCGAGTGGAAGGCCGGGGCAGCGAGCGACACCATGGGAGCTCGCCGGAGAAGACGACGAGGGAGCTGAGCAAGGAGCAGAGGGCTCTATCCAGTGGCACGATCAAATCTGAACCGTCCAACGGTGGGAGATCCGATCGAGCGGCCAGGATGCCCGTGTAGCTTTCCCTGGGAATATCCCCACCGTAGATGCCCGATCGCACGGGCGTGCGCGACGTGGGACCCACTGGCGCGGCCGCCAGATATAAATAGGCGGCCCTGGCTACCCCGCATTCCCCTCTCGGTCTCTAGGGTTTTGGGATTTTAGCCTCCACCGCCGCCGCCGCCGCCCAGCGAATTCGACAAGCTCCCGAGCTCGCCGGATCCGATGGCCGTCACGTTCTCCGACCTCCACACCGCCGACGGCCTCAAGGCCCTCGAGGCGCACCTCGCCGGCAAGACCTACATCTCCGGGTGAGCACAGCTGCCTACCCTACTCACTCGCTGTACTCGATCAGATCTGCCAGTTCGTAGTGGTCTGCAGTTGGATTAGCTAGGTTTGAACTGATCTGCTCTGCGATATTTGGTTGCCTACAACATGAGATCTCTTCTCCTTAGTTTCGAATTTTGCAAATCTGGTGATTTATCTGGCTGGATGCGGCTGTGTTTGCTTATTAGTTGTGTTTATGATGCTTCTGCAGCGATGGGATCACCAAGGACGACGTCAAGATGTTCGCGGCAGTGCCCGTGAAGCCCAGCGCGGAGTTCCCGAACGCTGCCCGCTGGTACGACACCGTCGCCGCGGCTGTTGCTTCAAGGTACGAAGTGTAGTATGTGCTGTTCTATCTTAGTATGCTGTCACTTAGCATGGCAGATTAATCTGGCCTATCGAATGGTGTGATTGTATGCATGGTTTCTTAATGCCTTTGCTGACTATGCAGGTTCCCTGGCCAGTCCTCTGGGGTGAGTGCATCATCGGCTCCTGCTGCAGCTGCTCCTGCCGCTTCCAAGGTTTGCTCCTGCTTGTCCATGTTTGTTGTGTCAATTACTACTTTGAGAGTTTGAGCAATCCAGCCGTTTGCTTTTATTTGCCCGTTGAAGTTTTTATTGCTAAGTTAATAAGTTATATAGTGACTGCAGCATGTGCTAGAACTCCAAATTGTAGTTTTGAGGGAATGATAATCGTTCTTTTAGTAATTAGAACTGTGTGTATGCCAAGCTCTGAATGCTTCACATTAATGAATGTTTGCTGAAGTACTATCTCAGTTACATTTATGTCAATCTTCATAGGCCTCATTTGAATTCGAATATAATTATTGCTCTGCATTATGCGTTTGACCTTCTTGCAGGATGAAGACGACGATGATGACATGGATCTGTTTGGCGATGAGACCGAGGAGGACAAGAAAGCTGCAGCTGAGCGTGAGGCTGCCAAGCCTGCAAAGAAGAAAGAAAGTAAGCTCTACTAGTGTTGTGTGCTTAAATTTTCTGCTGACTAATAGGCAACTATCCTGCAGCATTCGCCTAGACTGGCTTATATTGTCATTGTCCAGTTTGTGCTAACTCCAAGCTTATTTAGGTGGCAAATCCTCTGTCCTCATGGACATCAAGCCATGGGACGATGAGACTGACATGAAGAAGTTGGAGGAGGCTGTCCGCAGTGTTCAAATGGAGGGTCTCACCTGGGGTGCATGTAAGGAACTCATTTCTTTTCATATATTATATCTCTATCATAGCTCACTGATGCAACAGTTTGACAAAGTTAACACACTGCTTTCACTCACGCAGCTAAGCTTATGCCTGTGGGTTATGGCATCAAGAAGCTCCAGATCATGCTGACGATCATCGACGACCTTGTCTCCGTCGACACTCTTATTGAGGAAGTGCTTTGTGAGGCGCCCATCAATGAGTATGTCCAGTCGTGTGACATCGTTGCCTTCAACAAGATCTAGAATCTTTGTTCGCCCACTTGTTGCTGCTGGATTCTTGGTACTGGGATTGGTCGGTCTGGAAAACATGTCTTCCCATTTAGTTACCCCTCTTACAGAAATGCTACTGGTTTTGTTTTTGAGTGATGCCCTGGTCTTGAATGTCTGCTACCTTTAAATAGTTGAACTGCTGAGCGGTTTGTAATGGCGAAACATCTATCATGTGGAGTAAAATCAGTCTTTGATAACTGTGATAGGATGATCCAGATGTTCTTGTTTACTTTTGTTTTTCCGTATCTCAGCTCGTACTTGAAACTAATCTTACCACCAAGCAATAAGAAGCTCTCGTGCCTAGTGCTGTACGGTTGCTTAATCATTTCAGTGACTTAGAGGATTTCACAGCCTTAAGCCCTGACACTTTAGAAGACCAGCCATGACAATTTTTGGAAAGACCCCATCATTTTGCTCCACATTTGATGAGACCCCTTTGTCTCTTTAGACCAGCCCCTCCCCCGCCCCCTCCCCCCTCTTCATCCAAAAGAGGAATAGATTTAGGATGAAACATGACATATTTTTAGTGATATATATATATATCAAAACTAGGGTAAATGTTTTCATGTTTGTGAACATGTATTAGTCTATTTTGAATATGCAGTGGCATAAGAGAACATGATCTATGGTAACCGAAAGGAGGAGAGTCCAAAATTACCTATCCGATAATTTATTTATTATTTTACAATATGAAATCTAGGAATGGAGCAAGTTCTTGATATTATACTCTATCTGATCCAAAATAAGTGTCGTTGTTTTAGTTCAACTCTGAACTAAAACTAAAACCGTGGCACCAAAACTCTGAACATTATGAAGGGTTGAAGTTTTGGAGTATTTAGATTGCACCAAAATTAATATAACGAATTATGTATGTGGCAACACGATCCGTTGACCAACAGGTTCGCATGTACGCTGCGTACCATTGGGATAATTTCGTTCACATGTGCACAAGCTGATTAGCTAAGTACTAGCGGGTAGTGCGCGGCGGCACGCCGCACCACATAGAGTGATAAGCTATTTAGTTAGTTTTGTAATATTTGGTAAGTTGTCCCAAGACTTTATTTATGGCAAAGGTTCATAAAAAGAGAGTGATGAGGTTTTCTTTTCCAAGGTTTAGTAGTCCATTGTAGGAATTGAGGTGTTACGTAGTTATTCATACTAAAAAGGAACACATTTAGCTTATACATGCAAAGGAAGCCTACGGTACTACATAGTATTGGTAGCAAATAGAGCAGAAAGTTCTAAGCTTTTTTTTTTTATAGAACTGAAACAAAGAAAACAATGTACAGGCATGTAGTTAAGTCAATCATGTCTACCTGCTAACTGTCATTTAAACAACAATAGAACGAAAAGTTTATTAACCTGACGTCAGATTTATAGACCACGAGAGCGTACAATGTTACGGCCGTCTGATTGCACGCAAATCTTCATGCTCGTTGGTTGTTGACACATCAGCCCGTAAAAACATTCGCGGCCTACAACCAACCACGCGAAAGTCCGTTTTCTATCCAGCTCCTCGCCCACTCGTCCCCAACCCACTCTTATCCATTCTGGTAACACAGAGGCAAAGGAGATGCGGCAGGAGCACCGATCTGCTCGTGGCGGCCATGGCGGGTCTCGCGGCACGGGGCAGCTGCTCCCGGGGCCGACGGCTGCGCGCATCCCGCCCCGAGCCCGAACTGCTCCACTTCCCCTGCTCCTACAATGGCGGCCGCGGAGGACTAGTGGTAGCCATTGTTGGTCTCGATTCGGAGCGCATCGGCAGTGCTAGGCCCGTGTAAGCCGCTTGGCATGAGCGGCCGACAGCGCGCGTCTGCGGAAGGAGGTTCTCCTCGCCGCCGCAGCCACTCGACGCAGCCCATACCTCATGGACATTGGTGAGTCCGTTGGAACATCTCCGTCGTCGTTGCCTGTTTCCTGTAAAAACAACTGAATTTGGCTTGTCAGTTGGCTTCTAGAGATGTCCCCGTCGTGCTCGTTAATTATTCCGTACAAGAACCACAAAGTGTGTAAGCTCGCTCGAATTTGACTTATCCTGCGTGCTTGGGAAGTTCACCCGGAGCGAGCACAGCCGGTCGGTAAGCTGGCGCCGTGGCGGGAGCTCCTGCTGCTCCTCACTGGAACAACACCATGTCCTCAGGTGGCGGCCCGCGGAGGGCGGTTGGACATACAACTGAGATGCACCCCAAGAACAAGGGCCTTGGGAACATCCAGATGCTCCTACACTACAAGGTTTGCCTCCTCGTCAAATCTTAATGTGCTTCCTTTTATTTTCATCTGCCATCCAGCTGTTGGAAATATGCCCTAGAGGCAATAATAAAATGGTTATTATAATATTTCCTTGTTCATGACAATTCTCTATTGTTCATGCTATAATTGTATTAACTGGAAACCCTAATACATGTGTGAATACATAGACAACAACATGTCCCTAGTGAGCCTCTAGTTGACTAGCTCGTTGATCAATAGATGGTTATGGTTTCCTGACCATGGACATTGGATGTCATTGATAACGGGATCACACCATTAGGAGAATGATGTGATGGACAAGACCCAATCCTAAGCATAGCACAAGATCGTGTAGTTCGTTTGCTAAAAGCTTTTCTAATGTCAAGTATCATTTCCTTAGACCATGAGATTGTGCAACTCCCGGATACCGTAGGAATGCTTTGGGTGTGCCAAACGTCACAACGTAACTGGGTGGCTATAAAGGTACACTACGGGTATCTCCGAAAGTGTCTGTTGTGTTGGCACGCATCGAGACTGGGATTTGTCACTCCGTGTGACGGAGAGATATCTCTGGGCCCAATCGGTAATGCATCATCATAATGAGCTCAATGTGACAAAGTAGTTAGTCACGTGATCATGCATTACGGAACGAGTAAAATGACTTGCCGGTAACGAGATTGAACGAGGTATTGGGATACCGACGATCGAATCTCGGGCAAGTAACGTACCGATTGACAAAGGGAATTGTATACGGGATTGCTTGAATCCTCGACATCGTGGTTCATCCGATGATATCATCGTGGAACATGTGGGAGCCAAAATGGGTATCCGGATCCCGCTGTTGGTTATTGGCCGGAGAGTTGTCTTGGTCATGTCTGCATGGTTCCCGAACCCGTAGGGTCTACACATTAAGGTTCGATGGCGCTTAGGGTTATAAGGAATGTTTGTATGTGATTACGAATGTTGTTCGAGTCCGGATGAGATCCCGGACGTCACGAGGAGTTCCGAATGGTCCGGAGGTGAAGATTTATATATGGGAAGTCATCATACGGTCGCCGGAAATATTCGAGGGTATACTGGATTGTCTGGGACCACCGGAGGGGTTCCAGGGTCCACCGGAGGGTCCACCTGCCGGAGGGCCTTATGGGATGTAGGTGGAAGGAACCAGCCCCAAGTGGGCTGGGCGCCAACCCCTAGGGCCCATGCGCCTAGGGTTGGGGGGGACCCTAAAGGGGCCCCTTTGGCTTGGGAGGCAAGCCCCCTCCCCCTTGGCCGCCGCCCTCTAGATCCCATCTAGAGGGCCGGCCCCCTCCCCTTCTCCCTATAAATAGAGGGCGAGGGAGGGCTGCAGCACCACATCCAAGGCGCAGCCCTCCCTCCCAACACCTCTCCTCCTCCGCAAGAGCTTGGCGAAGCCTGTTTGAGAATCGCCACTCCATCACCACCACGCCGTCGTGCTGCTGTTGGATCCCTCTTCCTCAACCTCTCCCTCCTCCTTGCTGGATCAAGGCGCGGGAGACGTCACCGGGCTGCACGCGTGTTGAACGCGGAGGCACCGTTGTTCGGTGATAAGATCGGATTCGGCCACGATCTGAATCGCTGCATGTACGACTCCTCCAACCGCGTTCTTGCAACGCTTCCGACTCACGATCTTCAAGGGTATGAAGATGCACTCCCCTTTCTCTCGTTGCTAGTTACTCCATAGATTGATCTTGGTGATGCGTAGAAAATTTTGAATTTCTGCTACGTTCCCCAACAGTGGCATCATGAGCTAGGTATATACGTAGTTTCTATGCACGAGTAGAACACAAGTTATTGTGGGCGTCGATTTTGTCAATTTACTTGCCGTTACTAGTCTTATCTTGATTCGGCGGCATCGTGGGATGAAGCGGCCCGGACCGACCTTACACGTACACTTACGTGAGACAGGTTCCACTGGCTGACATGCACTAGTTGCATAAGGTGGCTAGCGGGTGTCTGTCTCTCCCACTTTAGTCGGATCGGATTCGATGAAAAGGGTCCTTATGAAGGGTAAATAGTAATTGGCATATCACGTTGTGGTTTTGGCGTAGGAAAGAAATGTTCTTCCTAGAAACCTATAGTAGCCACGTAAAACATTTGCAACAACAATAATAGGACGTCTAACTTGTTTTTGCAGCATATGCCGTGTGATGTGATATGGCCAAAAGGATGTGATGAATGATATATGTGATGTATGAGATTGATCATGTTCTTGTAATAGGAATCACAACTTGCATGTCGATGAGTATGACAACCGGCAGGAGCCATAGGAGTTGTCTTAATTTATTGTATGACCTGCGTGTCAATGAAAAACGCCATGTAATTACTTTACTTTATTGCTAACCGTTAGCCATAGTAGTAGAAGTAATAGTTGGCGAGATAACTTCATGAAGACACAATGATGGATATCATGATGATGGAGATCATGGTGTCATGCCGGTGATGAAGGTGATCATGCCGCGCCTCGAAGATGGAGATCAAAAGGCGCAAGATGATATTGGCCATATCATGTCACTCTATGATTTTGCATGTGATGTTTGTCATGTTTACATCTTATTTGCTTAGAATGACGGTAGCATAAATAAGATGATCCCTCACTAAAATTTCAAGAGATGTGTTCGCCCTAACTGTGCACCATTGCGAAGGTTCGTTGTTTCGAAGCACCACGTGATGATCGGGTGTGATAGATTCTAACGTTCGCATACAATAGGTGTAAGCCAGATTTACACACGCGAAACACTTAGGTTGACTTGACGAGCCTAGCATGTACGGACATGGCCTCGGAACACAAGAGACCGAAAGGTCGAACATGAGTCGTATAGTAGATACGATCAACATGAAGATGTTCACCGATGATGACTAGTCCGTCTTACGTGATGATCGGACACGGCCTAGTTGACTCGGATCATGTATCACTTAGATGACTAGATGGATGTCTATCTAAGTGGGAGTTCATTAAATTAGATGAACTTAATTATCATGAACATAGTCAAAAGGTCTTTGCAAATTATGTCGTAACTTGCGCTTTAGTTCTACTGTTTTAGATATGTTCCTAGAAAAAATTTAGTTAAAAGATGATAGTAGCAATTATGCGGACTAGGTCCGTAAACTGAGGATTGTCATCATTGCTACGCAGAAGGCTTATGTCCTTAATGCACCACTCGATGTGCTGAACCTCAAACATCGTCTGTGGATGTTGCGAACATCTGACATACACGTTTTGATGACTACATGATAGTTCAGTAATGTTAAACGGTTTAGGATTGAGGCGCCGAAGACGTTTTTGAAACGTCGCGGAACATATGAGATGTTCCAAGGACTGAAATTGGGATTTCAGGCTAGTGCCCACGTCAAGAGGTATGAGACCTCTGACAAGTTTCTTAAGCCTGCAAACTAAGGGAGAAAAGCTCAATCGTTGAGCATGTCCGAGTACTACAATCACTTGAATCGAGTGGGAGTTAATCTTCCAGATGAGATAGTGATGGTTCTCCATAGTCACTGCCACCAAGCTATTAGAGCTTCGTGATGAACTATAACATATCAGGGATAGACATGATGATCCTTGATCAATTCGCGACGTTTGACACCGCGAAAGTAGAAATCGAGTAGGAACATCAATTGTTGATGGTTAGTAAAACCACTAGTTTCAAGAAGGGACAGGGTAAGAAGGGATACTTCATGAAACGGCAAATCAGTTGCTGCTCTAGTGAAGAAACCCAAGGTTGAACCCAAAAACCCGAGACTTAGTGCTTCTGTAATGAGGGGAACGGGCACTGAAGCAGAACCACCCTAGATACTTGGTAGATGAGAAGTCTGGCAAGGTCGACAGAAGTATATTGGATATACATTATATTAATGTGTACTTTACTAGTACTCCTAGTAGCACCAGGGTATTAGATACCGGTTCGGTTGCTAAGTGTTAGTAACTCAAAATAAAAAGCTATGGAATAAACGGAGACTAGCTAAAGGTGACATGACGATATATGTTGGAAGTGTTTCCAAGGTTGATGTGATCAAGCATCGCATGCTCCCTCTACCATAGAGATTGGTGTCAAACCTAAATAATTGTTATTTGGTGTTTGCGTTGAGCATAGACATGATTGGATTATGTTTATCGCAATACGGTTATTCATTTAGGGAGAATAATGGTTACTCGGTTTATTTGAATAATACCTTCAACGGTCCTGCACCTAAAATGAATGGTTTATTAAATCTCGATCGTAATGATACACATGTTCATGCCAAAAGATATAAGATAGTAATGATAGTACCACATGCTTGTGGCACCGCCATTTGAGTCATATTGGTATAAAACGCATGAAGAAGCTCCATGTTGATGGATCTTTGGACTCACTCGTTTTTGAAAAGATTGAGACATGCGAACCACGTCCATTGGTATATATGCATGAAGAAATTCCATACAGATGGATCGTTTGGACTCACTTGATTTTGAATCACTTGAGACATGCAAATCATACCACATGGTCAAGATGACTGAAAGGCCTCGTTTTTCAGTGAGATGAAACAAGAGAGCAACTTGTTGGAAGTAATACATTTGATGTGTGCAATCCAATTAGTGCTGAGGCACGCAGTGAATATCGTTATGCTCTTACTTCACGGATGATTTGAGTAGATTCTAAGTATATTTACTTGATGAAACACGAGTCTTAATTATTGAAAGGTTCAAGCAATTTCAGAGTGAAGTTGAAGATCATCGTGGCAAGAGGATAAAATGTCTATGATATGATCATAGAGATGAATATCTGAGTTACGAGTTTGGTACAAAATTAAGACCTTGTGGAAATTGTTTCACAACTAATACCGCCTAGAACACCATAGTGTGATGGTGTGTCCGAACATCATAGCTGCACCATATTGGATATGGTGCATACCATGATGTCTCTTATTGAATTACCACTATTGTTTATGGGCTAGGCGTTAGAGACAACCGCATTCACTTTAAATAGGGCACCACGCAATTCCGTTGTGACGACACCGTATGAACTATGGTTTATAGAAACCTAAGTTGTCGTTTCTTAAAAGTTTGGGGCTGTGACGCTTATGCGAAAAAATTTCAGGCTGATAAGCTCGAACCCAAAGCGGATAAATGCATCTTCATAGAATACCCAAAACAGTTGGGTATACCTCCTATTTCAGATCCAGAAGCAAAAGTTGTTTCTAGAAACGGGTCCTTTCTCGAGGAAAAGTTTCTCTCGAAAGAATTGAGTGGGAGGATGGTGGAGACTTGATGAGGTTATTAAACCGTCACTTCAACTAGTGTGTAGCAGGGCACAGGAAGTTGTTCCTGTGGCACCTACACCAATTGAAGTGGAAGCTTATGATACTGATCATGAAACTTCGGATCAAGTCACTACCAAACCTCGTAGGTCGACAAGGATGCGTACTACTTCAGAGTGGTACGTAATCCTGTCTTGGAGGTCATGTTGCTAGACAACAATGAACCTACGAGCTATGGAGAAGCGATGGTGGGCCCGGATTCCGACGAATGGCTCGAGGCCATAAAATCCGAGAGAGGATCCATGTATGAAAACAAAGTGTAGACTTTGGAAGAACTACTTGATGGTCGTAAGGCTGTTGGGTACAGATGGATTCTAAAAGGGAAGATAGACAATGATGGTATGTGTCACCATTAAGAAAGCTCGGCTTGTCGCTAAGATGTTTCCGACAAGTTCAAGGAGTTGACTACGATGAGACTTTCTCACTCGTGCGATGCTAAGAGTCTTTTGGAATTATATTAGCGATTCTTGCATTATTTATGAAATCTTGCGATAGGATGTCAAAACATTATTTCCTCGACAGTTTTCTTGAGGAAAGGTTGTATGTGATACAACCAGAAGGTTTTGTCAATCCTAAAAGATGCTAACAAGTATGCAAAGCTCCAGCAATCCTTCTAAGGACTGGAGTAAGCATCTCGGAGTTGGAATGTACGCTTTGATGAGATGGTCAAAGATTTTGGGTTTATACAAAGTTTATGAGAAACTTGTATTTCCAAAGAAGTGAGTGGGAGCACTATAGCATTTCTGATGAGTATATGTTGTTGACATATGGTTGATTGGAAATGATGTAGAATTTCTGAAAAGCATATAGGGTTATTTGAAAAGTGTTTTTCAATGGAAAACCTGGATTAAGCTACTTGAACATTGAGCATCAAGATCTATAAGGATAGATCAAAATCGCTTGATAGTACTTCCAAATAAGTACGCACCGTGACAAGATTTTGAAGGAGTTCAAAATAGATCGGCAGAGAAGGAGTTCTTGGCTGTGTTATAAGGTGTGAGTATTGAGTAAAGACTCAAGACCTGACCATGGCAGAAGAGAGAAAAAGGACGAAGGTCGTCCCCTATGCTTTAGACGTAGGCTCCACAGTATGCTATGCTGTGTACCGCACCTAAAGTGTGCCTTGCCAAGAGTCAGTCAAGGGGTACAAGTGTGATCCAGGAATGGATCACAGGACAGCGGTCAAGGTTATCCTTAGTAACTAGTGGACTAAGGAATTTTCTCGATTATGGAGGTGGTAAAGGAGTTCGTCGTAAAGGGTTACGCCGATGCAAACCTTGACACTAATCCGGATGAATCTGAGTAGTAAACCGGATTCATATAGTACAACAACTATTTGGAATAGCTCCAAGTAGCGCCTGGTAGCTGCATCTACAAGAAGACATAGATATTTGTAAAGCACACACGGATTTGAAAGGTTCAGACCCGTTGACTAATAAACCTCTCACAAAAGCGAGATATGATCAAACCCAGTGAGTGTTGAATTCATTGCAATCACATAGTGATGTGAACTAGATTATTGACTCTAGTGCAAGTGGGAGACTGTTGGAAATATGCCCTAGAGGCAATAACAAAATGGTTATTATAATATTTCCTTGTTCATGATAATTGTCTATTGTTCATGCTATAATTGTATTAACTGGAAACCGTAATACATGTGTGAATACATAGACCACAACATGTCCCTAATGAGCCTCTAGTTGACTAGCTCGTTGATCAATAGATGGTTATGATTTCCTGACCATGGACATTGGATGTCATTGATAACGGGATCACATCATTAGGAGAATGATGTGATGGACAAGACCCAATCCTAAGCATAGCACAAGATCGTGTAGTTCGTTTGCTAAAAGCTTTTCTAATGTCAAGTATCATTTCCTTAGACCATGAGATTGTGCAACTCCCGGATACCGTAGGAATGCTTTGGGTGTGCCAAACGTCACAACGTAACTGAGTGGCTATAAAGGTGCACTATGGGTATCTCCAAAAGTGTCTGTTGGGTTGGCACGAATCGAGACTGGGATTTGTCACTCCGTGTGACGGAGAGGTATCTCTGGGCCCACTCGGTAATGCATCATCATAATGAGCTCAATGTGAATAAGTAGTTAGTCACGGGATCATGCATTACGGAACGAGTAAAGTGACTTGCCGGTAACGAGATTGAACGAGGTATTGGGATACCGACGATCGAATCTCGGGCAAGTAACGTACCGATTGACAAAGGGAATTGTATACGGGATTGCTTGAATCCTCGACATCGTGGTTCATCCGATGATATCATCGTGGAACATGTGGGAGCCAAAATGGGTATCCGGATCCCGCTGTTGGTTATTGGCCGGAGAGTTGTCTTGGTCATGTCTGCATGGTTCCCGAACCCGTAGGGTCTACACACTTAAGGTTCGATGACGCTAGGGTTATAAGGAATGTTTGTATGTGATTACCGAATGTTGTTCGGAGTCCCGGATGAGATCCCGGACGTCACGAGGAGTTCCAGAATGGTCCGGAGGTGAAGATTTATATATGGGAAGTCATCATACGGTCGCCGGAAATATTCGAGGGTATACCGGTATTGTACCGGGACCACCGGAGGGGTTCCAGGGGTCCACCGGGAGGGTCCACCTGCCCCGGAGGGCCTTATGGGATGTAGGTGGAAGGGAACCAGCCCCAAGTGGGCTGGGGCGCCAACCCCCCTAGGGCCCATGCGCCTAGGGTTGGGGGGGAACCCTAAAGGGGGCGCCTCCTTGGCTTGGGGGGCAAGCCCCCTCCCCCTTGGCGGCCGCCCCCCCTCTAGATCCCATCTAGAGAGGCCGGCCCCCTTCCCCCTTCTCCCTATAAATAGAGGGGCGAGGGGAGGGCTGCAGCACCACATCCAAGGCGCAGCCCCTCCCCTCCCCAACACCTCTCCTCCTCCGCAAGAGCTTGGCGAAGCCCTGCCGGAAAACTGCCACTCCATCACCACCACGCCTCGTGCTGCTGTTGGAGCCCTCTTCCTCAACCTCTCCCTCCTCCTTGCTGGATCAAGGCGCGGGAGACGTCACCGGGCTGCACGTGTGTTGAACGCGGAGGCACCGTTGTTCGGTGCTAAGATCGGACTCGGCCGCGATCTGAATCGCTGCGTGTACGACTCCTCCAACCGCGTTCTTGCAACGCTTCCGACTCGCGATCTTCAAGGGTATGAAGATGCACTCCCCTTTCTCTCGTTGCTAGTTACTCCATAGATTGATCTTGGTGATGCGTAGAAAATTTTGAGTTTCTGCTACGTTCCCCAACACCAGCGTCCTGCAGATTGTAATTTTTGTTTGTAGCAATCCTTTTGTTATGTATGTGCTCCAGTGTCTACTCATCCCTCGTCGCGAATCCTAGTAAACTTTGTGTGTTTCCATTTATACATGCCCGATCTGGAGCTTGACCGGTGCATTGCAAATTTTGATAGACATGATTGGTTAAAGTTTGCCATGTGTATCTCTAATTTCTTATACGAGTTTGCCATGTTGTCTGTAACACATGGAAAATTCTGAAAATGTTAGTAGTAGGACATTTATTAATTAAGAAAATGTTCTAATAACATGGTAATTTTTTTGGAAAATCTTATGGAAAAATTCAGAATTTTTGTCTGCTCAAACATGATATTTTTTAGAGAAATTTGCATTTGCAGACATGACATTTTTGTAAAGTGACATGACACATGTTTGACACATTATCATGGCAAAATTCATAAAAGTCGCTTACTCAAACATGACATATTAGGTAGTGACCTTGCCATGACCCTAGCATGTAGACCATGTCAAATTTGTTTAACATCCCATGGCAGTCTATTTCTTCAAATAGCATGGCAAATTTACTGTGTTTACAATCAAATAAGCACAAGAAGACAAATTCAGATTGCTACAGAGAAGACATGATGCTTAATGGAAAATTTATTTGAGTTGATGGAATCGCATCCGCTGTTAGCTTTCACATTACATTACATATTCCAGCGAACAGATATTCTATTTGTCAACATTATGCACAAAAAAAACCCACAGCTATCTATCCATCTAGTGACGCACAACCACTGTGTGTTTAGTTTCTTTTGTTGGCCTTTAGCACAATATATTGGTAGATGTTAACAGAAGAACATTTAGTGACTGGGAAAGCTTCTGGTCCTTCACTTAGTCACCATTTGGAATGAGAGTTCTGAACTTAGTTTTTAATATTTATTGGCCCTTCTAATTTGAATAAACTGCAATTAATTTGAAGTAAAAACCAGTAGAAAGTAACTGTGTATATAAAAGATAAACATGAACAATATAAACAATTGGTTTGGTTCCTAACTAATAAAAAAGTGATCATCTCAGCCTCAGGGTTCAAATGTGGGTATTTCTGCATCAGAACCATTTGCTTCCTGATATAGAAGACTAGGCATTGTACTCCTATAGGTATCCTCCTCTTTCTTCTCCTTCAGATACTTGATGCAGCTCTCCACTTAATATTTGACATGCAAATAGAGCTGCCGAGCCTTCTCTTTCTCTTAATTCCTTGTCCCTCCCTATGCAAACAAGTAAACCAATCGAAAACACAAGAACCAAACCTAATCAAACATGGGCTCTCCGAAATACGTCTTCATGCATTTTTTATTATTGAAAAAGGATAACAGGGTAGCGTACGTTGACTTGCCATGAGAGCATCTCGATATCTTTTCAGATTACTACTTGCTAGTGCAACTGGTTATACCTTTTGTTTCATTATGCTCCCAAAAGATGAAGTAAAACCTTCATGGCATTTTGGCATAAGCACTAAAGGATGCCTATCTTTATTCTTTATCTCTCCCATAGAATTAGTCCTTTGGAACAACAATGTAAATCAAGATCACTGCTTGTCATGGACAAAGTATTTGGGAGACTGCAAAACTATTATTATTTTGCTTCTAAAGTGAAACCAAAATATAACTTAGCTTTAGGCCCTCATTTAGCTTCTTGTCAAGGATATCATAAAATGGGAGGCAAATCAAGAGACATGCCATCTACATAAGTGTAAAAGAACAAAAAAGGAATAAATGACAAACAAAACAGAAAGTGAAATGAACAATACAAAGAACGCCCACCATCATGAAGTAAACAGGACACCTTCCTGGCGGCAAGAGTGAGCT
This sequence comes from Aegilops longissima, assembly GCA_021605205.1. Classification (NCBI taxonomy): domain Eukaryota; kingdom Viridiplantae; phylum Streptophyta; class Magnoliopsida; order Poales; family Poaceae; genus Aegilops; species Aegilops longissima. The sequence goes on along the minus strand of CM038677.1, from coordinate 104,791,150 downwards.
TTGTCTGGATCCAAATAAGATGGAGAAACCAGGGAACCTGCAAATAACCACAACAAACAAATAAAAACAAGAAATCACAAAACAACACAAAGACACTGAAACCAGATTTAGAGATAAATAGGAACAACAGGATCTAGTATTCTAGAGCCTGGGGGTATATAAAAAAGAATCCAGGCAAATAACAAGAACAGACAGAAGCATGGTAAATACCCACCAAACGATGAATCTACAGGACGTTTCCCACGACGAATATTTTGTCGTTCCTGGCATCGCCGCCACGCCTCATCAGTCCTCGAACCTAAAAACACACAACATCATGAACACAATAAAAAATACTACAAAAAATCAGCAAACCAAAGCCTACAAATGAAAGAACAATATTCACCAAGATTAGAACCACCCTCAGCAGCCAACCTCCCATCAGAAGCACCAACGGAAGACCAAGAGCCCAAGGACGTCGAAGGAATGCGCTGAGAACCATGTGCAACAACACGAACCATAACAGAGACCAAGCAAATAAGAAGTACACAGGAGAGAAGAACATAACAAGGAGCTACTTATAGGCAAGCAAAGAAGGACCCATAACACAAATGTGTGCAAACGTGGTACTACAAACATGCAAACGTGGACACATGCATGCATGCGTGAGCCATGCAGCAGCACACGCACACCAGCCCATACAACAGCCCTTGCAGCTAATATATTTTTCTCACATGAGACAAAATCAACCCATGCAGTCAAACCATCTTTTCACATGGGACACATGAGACAAGAGAAGCCCATGCACCTCTAGAAGAAACAAGCACAGCCCAAGTGATCAACCACTTTAGAAAAGCCACTGTGCACACCTGTCGCTCAATCAGTAGGGGTAAAAAAATTTCCAAAAAAACCAGAAAAGTCGAACCCTTACAGACCTAGTATTCTTAGTATTCAGGCTGTCAGAGTTCAGATGGATCCAAACCAAGATTTGATCCATCTCGTGCTCGCATAAATAGAAAAGCTTGGGCACTCACTAAATTAACCGGCACTTCTATAAACAACTGATTAGTGTTCAAAATTTGCTGCTACTATATATATCGGCATCTCAATTTCCGTACATCTCAACTTCCGCACTTCTATATTTGTTTTAGCTGATGATGGTAACTTTGGCCCGAATGAAACAATTGTTGAAACATTCCCCTGATAACCTCGGTGTAAACAACATGTTAATTTATGCACCACAAACCTGATAACATATGAACACACACACCATGGTAACTTTGACTGGGAAAAAATTGTTGAATTTTACAACTGTAACTTTTGTCTCCATAACATGGAAACTTAAGATCTGCAGATCTAATAACTCACACACAAACTCTTGTAATTTTTGTGTAAAAATTCTGGTAATATACGCACCACAGTGTTGGGAACTTATGTACAAACACCATGGTAAACATTGACCGGAGAAAAAAAATGTTAAAAACATACCCCAGTAATTTCTTCGTAAATAGCATGGTATTATATGCGTTGCAAACCTAATAACTTAGGTACAAACACCACAATATCTTTTACCTAGGGAAGCCAACTTACAAGCATGCCTTCACCTCCGCGCCCCTCGTGACCACCTAGCTGGCTTCACCACCACCGGCGTGTGACAACAACATTGGCAGGAGCAGGAAGAGACTTCACTTCAAGGTTACATTGCCTAGTAGGCTCACGAAATGTTTCATGAAGTGCGTGTCTGGTTCTTCCTGGTGTGGATAGTAGTTGTGGTCGAAAATGACATGTAACTTTTGATCAAATAAGATTTTTAAAGTAGCGTAGGCTTGATAATTTGCATATAAACATCATGATACCTTTTTGACTCAGGGTAAACAAATATTGGAAAATATACCTACAATAATTTTTGTGTAATAGCATGGTAATATACGCATTGCAGACTTGATAACTTACGTCCAAAACATCACGATAATTTTTGACCTGGGAAAAATACCGTTGAAACAATACTCCGGTAATCTTTATGTAAAACACATGGTTTTTAAGCAACCTAGACCTGATAACTTACAAACAAAATCATGTTGATTTTTTGACCCGAGACTTTTTTGTTCGAAACTTGCCCGGTAATTTCTATGTAAATAACATGATGATATAAACTCCAATAACCGATAACTTAGATACAAACATGGTAACTTTTTGACCCAGGAAACTTTTTGTCGAAAAACACATCGTCGCTAGCTTATGTGTAAATGGTATGCTAATATACCTCCGACGTAATTGATAATTTATGAACAAAACACCGCGGTAACATTAACCAAGGGATGAAAAAGTTGTTCAAAAATATACTTGCGAGAACTTTTTGTGAAAATAGCATGCTAATATATGAACCACTCAGCTGATAACTTGCGTATAAACAACGCGGTAAATTTGAGGAAGGGGAGAACACGGTAAATTTGAGGAAGGGAGGAACAGTTGTTGAAAAATGTACCCTAGTAATTTTTATGTAAATAGCATGGTCATATAAAAATTCAATACTAATAACTTAAGTACAAACACCGCCGTGAATATTTGACCATGGAGGAAAGAGTTGCTGAAAAATATAGCACGGTAATTTCTATGTAAATAGCATGGTAATATAAGAATTACATACCTGATAACTTAAATACAAACACCGCGGTAACATTTTTGACTAAGGAGGAAAAAGTTGCTGAAAAGTATAGCACGGTAATTTCTATGTAAATTGCATGGTACCATAAGAATTTCATACCTGATAACTTAAGTACAAACACTACGGTAACATTTTTGACCAAGGAGGAAAAAGTTGCTAAAAATATAGCACGTTAGCTTAAGAACAAACAGCACGGTAACATTTTTGAACAAGGAGAAAAAAGTTCTGGAGAAATATAGCATGGTATTTTCTATGTAAATAGCATGGTAATATACGAACCTCATACACGATAAATTTAGTCCAAACACCGCGGTAACATTTAACCAAGAGGAAAAAAATTGTTAAAATCCATACTCGACAACTACTATGCGAACTTCATGTCAGATAAGTTAAGTACAAACACTATGGTGATTTGCATCTGAAAAAGGAGGGCAGGGGACGCTTGAGTTTGTTAACCATCTGAGCTGGCGTAAAACGTCCAGAAAAAAAGTTCCAAATCCCAGACAAGTGAGTATGTCTGTTTGAATTTTCAGTTTCATTCTATCTCATTTCAGGAAGGCACAAGTAGCGTGTAAGTTGAAAGAAACCAATAAGATGGTGTAGCCCAGTTGGTTGTTGTTGCTAAATTAGTTTCCGTAGGTTGTGGGTTCAATTTATTTGTGGGGGCTATGGCCCCCCACTAGATGGGCACATGCTTCTACATGCTCGGCCAATCGGTGCCTTCCAACAAAAGAATTCCATAAGACAATGAGAACTACTCGCGATGCACCAACAAAGTGTTTTTGAATAATTTGAAGATTGCTCGCCATGAGTGCCGCGCAGTGACCAACAAGTGTTATGCCTTCACAACATGCCTTGGTTGATGCAAGCATCACCTTGGCGTCGATGTTCATGTCGTTGATGGCTTTCATCAAGGATGTTCATATCGTTGATGGCTTCCATCAAGGCTACTAGTTGTTTCGCTGTTTAACACGCACATTTCCATTCATCAGCACAATCGCCTTGCCTTCATCCAACTTTAACTTTCTTGTCAGCTGATCCACGATCAGGGCCAATGGTTCAAGGTACTGACTAAACACATTCATTCTTCAATGCTTTACAAAGACGAATGATCTCCAAAACAAACCCTGCCTTTACTCCTTCGCATGGGTTCAACCTCTTGTCCACAACACATGCTACTTCATTTGACACTTTTGTGCTTGTGACGAGGAACATCAGGTTAGTCAACTTGTTTGTAGGTCACACATCACAAAACCCCATTTTCTCTTTGCTGAATCCCTTAGAGCACATCAGGCCCTAGATGCACACACACACGCGCGCGTGTGTGTGTTGGGGGGGGCATGAGCCCCTGCGTTGCCCACAACCCCGCTTTTACATGCCTTTGTCATCATATGATATCATGATTTTTCACGCAATTCCTGAATTCTAGAAGGTTCCTGAAATAGAAGGAAGTATGACCACACTATCCCACTTATTCCTGGTGCTACTCCTGTTTCTCTCAGGCCTTATTGAATTAATTGCCTCTGCACTTAAGGATGAACTAGAAAGACAAGTTCAGGAACTTCTTCACAATGGAGTAATTGTTAGTTTAGTTTGAAACAAATGAAATAATGACGATACTCACACAAAATGGGCCGCTGGTAGCTCCCTTTTTTGGTGTACTGAAGATTTCTAGATTGATCGGGGGAGGATGTATTTCAATATCATGGTGTCCTTCATCGTTACAGTCATGTGCTTGGAAAGCCAAATCACAATCGAGCACAAGTTCTGGTTCCGTCTATAATGCAACATCAAATGGGTTGTCATGACCAGTTTGTATCCAAAGAAACAAAATAAACACAGGTCTTCCTCCATCTGTTTTGCAAATTTAGATAGGTCCATACATTATTTCTGGTACAGAAGTACAAAGCCAACTAACATACAAAACAGAAAATACAGAAAAGAACGCACAAGCTAGCTCGTTTTCAAACAAACGTATCCATACGCTGGGGTCATTTAGGCATTCTGTATTCTTCTTTTTGTATTTGTGAACTCACCCTATACATCTTTTTTTACGGAATTTACTCTGCTGCTGTCAAGTACAAACAAAATCTACTATGTAAGAGCGGATGATGTGTTGAATGTCAGTTTACAAAGCAAATATAGCCTGTTGTCGGCAAGAGCTGTATAGGCTACAATGTAAGGCGCGCCACAATGTGATGACGAATTGGCAAACAGAGAGATTCATATGATTCAGACGTATCAATCCAGGAAGGAAAACAGTCATAGTAACGAACTCAATGCTTACCTGTACAGGATCAAGAGAAGGCCGAGGCATGTCATGCGACAAAGGAGCGGCAAAATCAGCGGTTACGAGAGGCAACGATGCAGCCGGCGGGTTTAGGGCCAGCGGAGGGGGCGTCACGGCCGGCGGAGGGGGCGTCACAGCCGGCGGAGGCAGAGGGGCCGACGGAGGGTGCTTCATGGCCGCTGTAGGGAGAGGGTTTAGGGCTGGCGCAGGCTTCTTCGTGGCCGCCATAGGAAAATCTCCATCACGTCAAGAAGATCGTTTTTTTTTAAAAGGGGGATTCCCCGGCCTCTGCATCAGATCGATGCATACGGCCTCTATTATTAAAAAATAAACAAGGTCTCAACAAGGTCTTACAGTAATGAAACAAAAGCAACATCTAGCTCACATAGAGCGTCAACTGCAAAGCAGAAACCAGAAAAGCCACAACCGGCTGGCATAAAAACAGATAGGTAAACTAAATGCCTATCCTATTACATGATCGCCATCCAAACCGGTTGAAGATATCCCGCGCTACCGTCTCCCACCGGACAGATCCAGTAACCAAACGCTCCCTGACCTCCGTCGGAGTGAGTAAGGACCACGTACGGATCAGTGCTGTAGCTCGGAATAACACCTGCAAAAAATGAGTATTTGTTGTTCTGTTAAAAACCAAATCATTTCTGCAATTCCAAATTGCCCATAATAACGCACATACTCCTACACGAATATGTCTGGCTGTTTCGGACTCAATCCCAACAAGCCACGCCCCAAATAACGTGTTGACCGATCTCGGAGGAGTAATATTAAAGGCAATTTGCACGGAGCGCCACAACCCTCGTGCCAACGGACAGTCAAAAAATAAATGCTTGATAGTCTCATCCCGATCACAGAAAGTACACCTAGTAGATCCTGTCCAGTTGAGCTTAACTAGATTGTCCTTTGTAAGAATAACTTGTTTATGCACAAACCACATAAACACTTTAATCTTCAAAGGTACCTTAACTTTCCAGACCTCTTTGGAAGTAGGTATCACAGTAGAATTAATGATATCAGTGTACATCGATTTAACCGTGAACACCCCAGTTCTAGTTAGCTTCCAACATAACTGGTCGGGCTGAGGATTTAGCTGAACGTCCATCAGCCTACGGACCAAGTGAAGCCATGCTTCCCATCGAGGCCCGACAAGCACCCTCCTGAACTGAATGTTTAGAGGGATAGACTGCATCACCGTGGCAACGAGAGCGTCCCTACGCAAAACAATACGATATAGTGTCGGATATTGTATAGCCAAAGGCGTGTCACCCAGCCACGTATCCTCCCAGAATCGCGTATTATCTCCATTACCGACAATACATCTCGTTCTGTTAAAGAAAGCGGCTTTAATCCTCATAAGACCTTTCCAGAACGGCGAATCTGTAGGTCTCAGAGTAACCTGGGATAAAGTCTTTGAGTGCAGATATTTACTACGAAGAATCTGCGCCCAAGTTGCCTCTGTCTCAGAAGACAACTTAAACATCCACTTACTAAGCAGGCATCTGTTCTTGACTTCAAGATTTTCAATACCAAGTCCCCCTTGGTCCTTTGGTCGACAAATAATATCCCATTTGGCCAATCTGTACTTCCTCTTAGACTCATCACTCTGCCAAAAGAAGCGAGAACGATAGAAGTCTAGCCTTTTCCTAACCCCAACCGGGACCTCGAAGAAAGATAAGAGAAACATAGGTAAACTCATGAGCACCGAGTTAATCAGAATCAACCGGCCTCCATAAGACATGAGTTTTCCTTTCTAGGAACTTAGTTTCTTCTCAAACCGATCCTCGATGCACTTCCACTCACCATTTGTTAGCTTACGATGGTGTATAGGAATACCAAGATACGTGAAAGGTAGAGCCCCAACTTCACAACCAAACAATTGTGTATATGCTTCTTGTTCATCTTTGGCTCTACCAAAGCAGAACAACTCGCTTTTATGGAAATTAATCTTCAGCCCGACAATTGTTCAAAAGGCATAACACTAACTTCATGTTCTCGCTTTTGCCAAATCATGTTCCATAAAATGATTGTATCATCAGCGTATTGCAGGATGGACAGACCACCATCAACCAGATGAGGCACCAATCCTCCACCGACCGGCCTCCTTGGCCCTCCCAATCAGGATCGCTAACATATCAACCACAATATTGAACAGAATAGGCGACATAGGGTCACCCTGTCTCAAACCCTTGTGCGTTTGGAAGTAGTGACCTATGTTGTCATTAACTTTAATGCCAACACTACCTTTTTGCGTGAATGTTTCGACCTGATGTCGCCAGTTCTCATCAAATCCCTTCATCCGTAAAGCCTGTTGGAGGAACGACCATTTGACTTTATCATAAGCCTTCTCGAAATCCACTTTGAAAATAACACCATCTAGTTTTTTCGTATGAATTTCATGAAGCGTTTCATGAAGGACCACAACCCCTTCGAGGATGTTCCTATCCGCATGAAAGCCGCTTTGAGAAGGTTGTACTATCAAGTGCATAATCTGTGTGAGCCTGATCGTCCCAACCTTGGTAAAGATTTTCAAACCGACATTCGAAAGGCGATAGGCGAAATTGCTCAATTCTCACGGCATCTCTTTTCTTAGGCAACAAAGTTATCGTTCCAAAATTAAGTTGGAAAAGCTGCAAATGTCCCGAGAACAAATCATGGAACATCGGCATCGGGTCCCCTTTGATAATATGCCAACACTTCTTGTAAAACTCAGCCGGGAAACCATCCGGCCCCGGTGCCTTGTTACACTTCATCTTTGAAATAGCCTCAAAAACCTCCTTTTCCGAGAAAGGGGCAGTTAAAACATCGTTCTCCACAGCGATAAGTTGAGGGATATCGTGTACCCTAGACTCATCCAGGGACACACAGTTCTCCTCCGTGGTCCGAACAAACGCTTGTAGTACTCGATAATGTAGAGCTTCAGTTGTCCCGACCGACTATTGTACCCTCATCTTGTTCTAGCTGGAAGATTCTCTTCTTCCGGTGCTTGCCATTGGCTATCATGTGAAAGAACTGAGTGTTCGCATCCCCCTGGACAACTTTTCTCACCTTTGCCTGCAGTGCCCACTTTAATTCTTCTTCACGGAGTAACTCTTTCAGCCTCATCTCAGCCTCATGCTTGATATGAAGCTCGGTGGCTAACAGAATCGTAGATTCTGCTTTTATATCTAAGGTTTGAATAAGGGAAAGGAGTCGTTCCTTCTCCACCTTATACACTCCACCTAGATGCTTAGCCCACCCACGAAGGAAACTCCTGAGATGCCTAATCTTGTTCTGCCAGCGTTCAAGGGCATTCCTACCTCCTGCATCTTTAGCCCATTCTCTGGCTACAAGATCCAAGAATCCTTCTCTTTCAAACCACGCAAGCTCAAAAGAGAATAAATTCTTGTTGCCCGAATAGGTAGCCCCACCAGAATCAAGCAACAGAGGTGTGTGATCAGAAATCCCGCGAGATAGAGCCCGAACAGTTACAAAGGAAACTTACATTCCCAAGCAACACTAGCAGAACCCGATCCAACTTCTCGAAAGTTGGATTTGGCAACGTTAGCCAGTGTGAACTTCCTACCGAAAGCTCAATCTCTCTCAAATCTAAGGTTTCAATAATAGTATTAAACATAAATGACCATCTCCCATCAAAATTGTCATTATTCTTTTCATCGCGTCTTCTAATAATATTAAAATCACCCCAACCAGAATTGGAAGCTGCTCGAACCGCAGACTCTAACAAGATCAGCCAAAAGTCAGGTTTGAACTCTGCTGCGCTGCCCATACACCGCCACCAAAGCCCATTCAAACCATCATCTTTGGACCGCACTCTGAACTTAACAAAGAAAATCCCCATGACCACATCGCGAACTTCGAGAGAATCACATCTAACACCAAGTAAGATTCCACCCGACCTTCCTCTCGGCGGAAGACAATGCCGATCAAACTCAGTACCCCGACAACGTATTGAGAAATTGAGGTGAGAAATTTGCTCTACCCGCTTCCGATAAGGCAATAAAGTCCAATCTATGCTCAATGGATGCCTCCGCAAGGAACCTCCTTTAGCCAAGTCCTTAAGACCTCTGCTATTCCAAAAGATTCCTCTCATATCTCATCATGAAATTTTTAGCGGTGCGGATCCTAGCGCCCTACGGACCGCAGACGCCGGGTATATTTTGCGCTTCCACTTGCGCTTAGGGCTGGTCGGGCCCACCCGGTCCAAACTGCCCGTGGCGGGATCTAACTACTTCAAACCGACATTCTCGTCCTCCTCCTCCGGCTCTGGAGGGGCGTGCGAGATCATCACAAAATTATCAAGTATTCGAACTCCCATGGCATCAATCTCAGAATCGTTCATCGGTTTGACATCGCTAAGTTACGAATCATTTCTAAAGCCCTCTCGGCTTCTAGATCCGATAGAATCGTTAATGTAATTAGTAACTTCACCCTCATTACTACCAAGTGAAATTCCTAATTGGTTTGCCTTATCCACAATTTGATCATTCAAAAATGCAAAATAGTATTGGAAGTATTCACGGACATACCAGTAGTGACCGGGCGTCCACGAAGCTTTGCCGCCATACGACACATCGCTGCTGCATGTCGTCAACTTCCGGAAAGCCTGAAGCCGACGACTCATGCGTCGGCCCTCGACGCCTGGTCCGGATCCCGCCAAACAGAATAACCTCCTCCTCGAGAATTTATCCGGAGAGCGACCGCTGTCACTCCCGAACATCCACTCGGACGCCAAGACCAGGTGAGAGCGCCGAGTCAGCTCTCGGGAGGCAAAGGCCACCGCCTCCGCCCCATCCCCTCCGGACCGCTGTCGAGTGCACGCCGATGTCGCGAACGGGCGCCCCTCGGCACCGAAGGTGAAGAGAGCCTTGAGGCCGCCTGCCCCAAGCCCTCTCGCGAGCCTGTCCGGCCGCTGCAGTGTCGCCTCGAATAAAGGCGTAGAAGGTGCGGAGGCCACCTGCCCCGGCCCCCCTACCGTAGGCCCGTCGTCTCTCCCGGTAACCTCATCGGGAATAAGAGGAGAAGGAGTCTCCAAAGCACCCTGCCCCGAACCCCCAGACGGGCTCGGACCACCCCCCTGCACCTCAGCCACGTCACCGCACACCGAGGAAGGCGAAAGCACGATCTCCAGCCTTGCAGCCATACCGGAACCCTCCACACCCATACCCTCAAAGTCCAACGCAGGCAAAGAGTGCTCAAACTCCTCAAGAGACTCCACCCGCTCGCTCCAGAGTCTTGGAGGTGCAGACGCTGGACCAAAGGAACCAAATCTCAAAGTGGTCGACGACACAGACGTATTAGGCGCCGTCCCTCCTCCTGCTGCCTTAGCAGTCATCTCCGATCTCTTGGCCATCTCGCACTAGAATCATCGGCGGTGCTTCCTTACCGCCGTATCATCATCACCCTCGCTCATATCGTCACCAGTGGCAGCCGGAACCTCGGCAAAGAGGCTATCATCCTCAAATTCAATCTCAAGGTTGTATACCTGACCACGATAAACCCACTTAACGACATCCGACACGAAGTCAATGTCCAAAATACTGACTAATAGGCGAGCAATCCCATGAGCTCGAGTAAAGGCCATATCCACTCGCCGGTCTTTCCCACCATGATACCCAGACTAGCAACAACCGTGGCATCCTGCAGAGCTCGGACGGAGCTCCAGCGCAGCCAGGGCTCGGGCGAGGGTTTACCCCGAGGCTCAACCAACTTCCACTCTGGAACTCAAGAATGGCCTCCGTGCACTGAACCTTACACATCCCAAAGCTCAGAACCTCTCTAAATCCTCCACACCGGGAACTGAACCACTGAATAAGTTGGTCTCGGCCGACAAGCTCCCAATGGAAGTCTCCTGGTGCCGGCTCACAGGCGCTGAATAATCTGGGCCTCGACACTTGACCTCTAGTCACTTTCACCACCCAGTTGTCATCTGTGCACCTCTTGAGGAACCTCCCTCTCGATCGGCGACTCAAAAACGTGAGCTCGAGCAGAACACACCATACGTCATAAGGCTCGGTGTCTGCTCCCGCAATAGCGGACAAGCCCTGAACTTCGTGTGCGGGCTTACCACAAGTATCACATAAAATAGCCACACATTCAGCAATAAAATGGCCCTTATCCCCACATCGATAACAAAGCATTCTTTCCTTTTTCCTTGCAAACTTTGCAGCCCTGTCCATCTCAGATCTGTCAGAAGCCTCCACCGACATAGGCTGGGCCTCAACCGCATCAGAGCCTCCACGGCCGCCAGCCTCCGTCACCACTTCCATAGCTCGGCAAGACAAACCTGTCTCCTCGATGCAGCGTCGACCACCGCCTCATCAACAAGAACATGATGCTGCCTTGGACAGAGCGACCCCTCGCCACCGCGACCACCACGATTGCCACGGAAACCGCCTCAGTTACGATGAGCCGGTCCAGAAGCCCCTTCGACAAAACCGCCTGTCGGCCCCAAGAAAGGCCTTTCGGCCGAACCATCGCTCTGCCAGGCATACCCCGTCCACCTCCCGTAGACGAGGATCCCCGGTGGTGTCCATCTCCATACGCATTGTAGCCATCGTCACCCCACCGCCCACGAGGTGCCGAATCAACATCCACATTAGCGAGACCAGCGCGCCTGTGCTGCTGCAAAACCGGCGTCGAGAGTTGTTCGCCGCCTTGCCACGGCGCGGCGGTCTAGCTCCTGCCCGAAGTCGCCACCGGACGCAGGCCATTAGCAGCAGGAAGATGCGGCCTTGGGGTCGGGCACCCGCCCGCGACAGCCCTGCGTCGGCACGGACGGCCTCGAACCACCCGCCCGCAGCGAGCATCATCATCACCGGCGCGGAGGCGAACTCCGATCGCAGCAACCCGCTGCCAGCCGGACCAGCCACAATGGCACCACCCACCGGCGTTCTTTGGCCGCCGAGGACCGGTGCCGCGCGACCGGTTCCGTTCCCTAGACGCGGAGGCGCACCACCCCGGCCGGCACCGAGCGGCACACCCGCGCCGCCGCTACCCGTCCCCGCCAGCGTGCCTCCTCCGCCGCGGCCACCCGGCGCCGTCTGCGTTGGCCCTCCGCGGCCCGCAGCGCCTGGAGCATCGGCGTTGGCAGAGGGAACTCCTCGTCCCGCCATGCTTCGGAGAGGAGGGATGCGCCTAGCACGCGCACCACCGCGATCACGGAAGCACGGCCGGCGCCCTCCACTCCGAACCCTAGGCCGTATCGATCGACTCCAGATCGTATTGTCGATGCATGGGGGTGTAGACGTACGTGCCGGTTCGCCTCGAGCCTCATACCCGGCGATCACAGGCCCAGCAGCCGTCTGGCCCGGTTCACTTAGAACCGGCCCACCCGCAAGCAAACTGACATCGCGGCCCAAGATCCCATTCAAACGCGCGATCCGCTGATCACGGATCACAGCCGCACGGTCGATCGCCGGCGCCGGCGCCTGCGCCGCCGACGGTCGCCGGTTCTTCTTCCTCTTCACTACCTTCCATGTACTCTCAGTAATAAAATCTGACAAAGTCGGTTTTGGAAGACTAACCTTAGGGATCGGCCCCTTCCAAGGCCGGATCGCCACGGCCGTAGTCCGTTGATGAACGATGCGCCGAACTATCTCGATTTTATCTTCTGGCCGCAGTCCTTGCCGCGCCGGATCATCGACCGGCACGACGCCATCCACGATCACCGCCACCTCCTCTTCTGAATATCCAAGATCGAACGCCTCGCAGATAACAGACGACGGCGTCAGCGAGTAAGCCTCCGGAGATACTCCGGCGCACTCCGAGATCGTGATCATGGTTGAAGGACCTAATGATGGTGGGTAAAAGAAAGGGATTATCTGCTTTTTTTTGAGGGGTGTAACACACTTTATTAATCAAAAGCCACAGTTTGTGGAATACAGTTTGCATGGGGATTAACAAGCCATACATGGCGCCCCTGCTGAAGAGAAAGAGATGATCTAGCTATCTTGTGAGCGTCACCATTCGACGCCCGCCCCTCGAACACAAATTTACAATTAAACGCAGAGGCTCTCAGGCCGATCTCTGTCAAGATCACACCATATCTACCCATATAACCCTTGTTAATATCATTGACCACCTGTTGTGAATCTGAAGCTATGATGAAATTATGGATGTACAAGTCTTCAGCCAATGCCATCGCCTCCCGGCATGTGATTGCTTCCAGAGTCCCGACATCATCGACATCTCGAATCACTAATGCTGAACTGCCCAGGTACTGTCCGTTGTCATCTCTGCAAATGGCTGCCGCTGAACCTCCTCTGTTAAAATTCATCACGCCGGCATCAACGTGAATTTTGGCAAACCCTACTGGCGGTGCCTTCGGACGAGTTGTGGGTGCGGGATTATTCTGTCTGGAGCTACTCGCCTCGCCCATTGGCTTGCTTACACCCAGGCTCTGCAGATCGCTTATAAATCTCTCAACAAAACCATGGGTAGCATAAGGGCTCTGAAAATTTCCTTCATGAATGGCTTGTCGGCGAGCCCACCATATCGCCCAAAGTGTAACTGCTAGTTTGACAAAAGAAGCATGCGACAACACTTCCATCATTGAGAAGAGCCAAAGTTTGGCGTTCGGCTCCATAGATGAACTTAGCTGTTCCACTTGATCTGCATCTGCTAGAGCCCAAACACATCTCGCCGAGGTACACTCCAGCAATGAGTGGCGCCATGAGTCCGGCGCACCACATAGTCCACATGAACTCGTTGTTGACATATTTCTGTGTGATCTGACATCCTCTGTGGGCAAAGATTGCTTAGCAAGTCTCCACAAAAACATCCGAACTTTGCTGGGCACTTGCACTTTCCACAAAAACTTCCATGCTGAACCTTCCGAGTCCATACTTGAGGAGCCTGCTGTTTGCTCAAGCCATGCCTCTCTCCTCCTCCTGGTGGAAACCAACATAGCATAGGCAGACCGGACCGTGAATATGCCGGACTTTTCGTAATGCCACGACCAGAAATCTGCTATATTTTTTGTGCATAAAGGTATTCTCAGAACGATAGGAATATCCATTGGCATGAGTACCTGTTCTAACTTCTCCCTGTTCCATGTCGCCGAGGTAGCATCAATGAGCTCCGAAACATGTACAGGCGGGTGAGTTACCCTGCTCCCGTACGGACGCAACATCTCCGTGCGAGGCAGCCAGTTATCATTCCAAATATTCGTGGTTTCTCCATTGCCAATACGTTTGACCAGTCCTTGCTTCAAGACCTCTTTGCCTTCTATAACAGCTCGCCAAATTTGGCTAGGGTGGCTTCCCAGTGAAGCTTCCAGAAAAGGCGTGGTTGGGAAATATAAGCTCCTCAAGATGCGAGCACTGAGAGATTCATAATTTTGCAATATCCTCCATGCTTGTTTAGCAAGCATCGCCAAGTTAAAGAGTTCAAAGTCTTTAAAACCCAAACCACCCATATTCTTGGGTTGTGTCATTGCCTTCCAAGACACCCAGTTGGGCTTGCGTTGTCCATTCTTGCTTCCCCACCAAAATTTCCGAATTAGCATGTTCAAGTGCTCGCACAGCCCTCTTGGAAGTTTGAAGCATGACATAGAATAAACCGGGACAGCTTGGGCTACTGCCTTAACCAAAACCTCTTTTCCTGCCATGGACAAGTTTTTCTCAATCAAGCCTTGGACTTTGTTCCACAGCCTATCTTTCAAATATTTGAAGGCTCCATTCTTAGACGTACCAATATCACTAGGCATACCAAGATATTTTTCGTTCAAAGTTTCATTTGGTACGTGCAGTATACCTTTAATTTGCTGGCGTACACTGTCAGGAACTCCCTTGCTGAAGAAAAGTGAGGACTTGTCATAATTTATCCGCTGCCCCGAAGCTTGACAATAAACATCCAAGACTTGCTGCACCTCCATAGCACCCATACTATTGGCCTTAACAAACAACAGGCTGTCATCTGCGAAGAGCAAATGGTTCACTGGCGGCGCCGAGGGTGCCACAATTAAACCATGAAGATTTGATGACTCACTTTTTGATTTCAACAGGCACGAAAGGCCCTCTGCTGCTATCAAGAACAAGTATGGGGATATAGGGTCCCCTTGTCTTATACCTCGCGTGGGCGAGAACTGCTCCAGCTTCTTCCCGTTCATCAAAACAGAGAATTTGACCGAGCTAACCATATCCATTATAATGTTTACCCATCTTTCCGTGAAGCCCAATTTTAACATGATTGCCTTCAGATATGCCCATTCGACTCTATCATAGACCTTCATCATATCCAACTTGAGAGCACAATGATGATTCCTCTTTGCTTTATTCCTCTTCATAAAATGTAAGCATTCATATGCAGTAATAATATTATCAGTTATAAGCCGTCCTGGAACAAAGGTTGATTGTTCCTCTGATATGATTTCTGGCAACACTTGTTTCAAGCGGTTAGATATCACTTTCGATGCAATCTTATAAAGGACGTTACACAAGCTGATCGGTCGAAATTGTGATAAAAGGGTGGGATCTTTTACCTTTGGTATTAGTACCAGTACCGTCTCATTAATGCAAGCTGCTGATTCTGTACCATGGATGATGCTCAGAACTGCCCTTGTTACCTCCTCTCCGCAAATATCCCAGTGCCGCTGGAAAAAATGGGCGGGGTAGCCATCGGGCCCGGGGGCTTTTATCGGGAACATCTGGAACAATCCCCGTTTGACCTCTTCCTTATCGTACGGTGCATTCAACATAGTGTTCATCGCATCCGTTACCTTCACTGGGACTGTCTGGAGGACCTCTTCCATGTTATTAACCCCTTCTGTTGTGTATAAGTTTTTATAAAACTCTGTAGTCATGGTTTCCATTTCCTTAGTCATGGTTTCCATTTCCTCCTTGTCCTCCGTCAAGCTACCATCAGGACGCGCTAACGCCTTGATCTGATTTTTCCGTCGCCTTCTGCTGGCACGTAGATGAAAAAAATACGTATTTTTGTCTCCATGAACGAGCCATTCAAGCCTTGCACGTTGTCGCCAAAGTATCTCTTCCCGATGATACAATTCGACCAGGTGATCAGTTATCTTAACCTCTACATGCGATGGCGCCAATCTTGCCGGCTGGGAACGAAGCATCTCTAATTGTTCCTTTAGATACTTTATCTCCTGGCGCACACTCCCAAATTTCTCCCGATCCCAGGTTGATAGGTCAGACGCTAATCCACCCAGTTTCTCTTTGAGCGCATGCACTGATTCTGCAGGTGTTGCTTTCCAGCCTCCAATCCATGCCGTTTCTTCTCAATCTCTGATGGCCCATGATGGAATTTTCAGATTTTCACTGGTTGCCCATTTTCAGTTTTTTCACAGGATACTTCGCCTATATTGTTTGGTTGGGAGGATGAAATATGAGTGATGGATAGAGGTCTGGGTAGATAATAATATTTTTACACGACAAAATCAACCTACACATCGTCTGTCCAACATTACTCGCAGGAGATTAGAATTCAACTATTTTATTGAAGCTCGTACAACAAAAAACAAACAACAGAATCTGAGATTTGAGCAAAAAATCACGCACGCACAACACATCTTGTGCATGGACGCACGGCTTGCTCTGCCAGCCACGCACGGGAGCTCCGTTGCTCGTCCGCCGCGCTCACACGCAGCTTTGCCAGCCAACCAGCCACTCCACCAGCACTCCCTCCTCCGCCCGGCGCGCTCCGCTTTGCCAAGGAGGGGGCAAGGGCAGATCAGCGGACTAACCTTGATGCGTCATCTACCTCGTCGCCGCTCCGCCGCCTTATTATGCAGCCTCCGTCGCCGCCCCCCGCGGAACAGAGGATTGGAACGGGAGTCAAACGATAGGGTTCGCGGATTTTCACCCACAAAAGGCTGAGCAGAAAAACGATTCGGCCAGAGCCGCGGAGGGATGGCTACGTCCGTCACTTTTTTGCGGACAGGCGGAGCCGAGATTTCGGAGAATATTCCAAGAATCCGGTTATCCATATCCCACCTTGCCAGTGAACCAAACAACTGATATCCTCGACAAAATTGCTATCCCTATCCCACATAAGGATAATCTAGCAACCAAACGCATCCTTGGTGGTGCTCAGGAATGAACCTAAAACTAGTCCGGGATCCAACACCCACCATGCAGATAATTAATCTTTATGTGAGTGTGACATGTAATGCATGTATATTTGTCCACCTTTGGTCCCCAAGAACCGTAGTTATGGTCATAGTACTCTACGCGGTCCACCGGAGCAGCATCCCGGGCAAACAGTATAGCATATATGTTTGGGTTGAATATGAGGGGTGCTGGTTAACCCGAACGTTTGAGACGCTCGTCTGGATTAGATTTTCGTGTCTGCTTAGTGACCAGACAAGCTGCCCGGGCGTATGAGGAGGGTTTGAGAGGCCCAGCTGTAGGTGCTTTTATCATGCTATTTACATAACTAACGGTGGTATTATTTCAACAACGTTTTTGCTGAACATTTCGACCAAAAACACTAAAAAATATATCATGTACATGGAAATTTCTTCAAAAGCATTTTACCGAACATCTTAAGTGCACGCGATAGATGAACAAAGAAGTAAAATTTAGAAGAAGGTGGTTAGCTGGCAGGTTGCAACATTGCGTTCAAGATGAAAAGTTGTGTTGCGGTTCACCAATTTTTTTGAAAATGGAGGCGCACCCTCGGCCTCTGCATCATAATGATGCATGCAGCCATATTATTAAGAAGTCGCAAAGTATCACAAAATCGTCAAAGTATTACAGCTCGCAAGTGAGGTGAAAAATAAAAATAAAGCAAAGTTCATGCTAACAATCACAACCGGAATGGCAATAAGAAGGATAAGCTCCCTAGACTCCTATCCTGTTATGCGACCGCCATCCGAACTGGTTGAATATAGCCCGTGCGACTATCTCCCACTGGCTGCACCCAGTAACCAAAGGCTCCCTGGATTCCATAGGAGTGAGTAAGGACCACGTACGAATCCCAGCGATAGCTCTGAAGATGACATGCAAGAAAGTTAAATTGTGCTGTCTGTTAAATATCAAATCATTCCTGCAATTCCATATAGTCCATAATAGCGCATATATTCCAATCCGAATACGAGCCGCCGTAGTATGTTCGACTCCAATTAACCACATTCCAAACAACGATGCAATGTCAACTGGAGGAGTAATGTTGAAGGCTATATGAATCGTTCTCCAAAGCAATTTGGCCAATGTGCATTCAAGAAATAAATGTTGTATTGTTTCATCATGATCACAAAAGCAACATCGTGGACTACCTACCCATGGCCTCTTGATTAAGTTGTCCTTTGTAAGAATTACTTGTTTGTGGACAAACCACATAAAGATTTTAATGCGCAAAGGAATCTTCATCTTCCAAATATGCAACGATCTCGAGACTGGGTCAGAATTAATCAAATCCATATAGAAAGTTTTTACTGTAAAAATCCCATTCTTAGCTAGTTTCCATTGCGTGGAGTCCGGTTGATCAGAGAGTTGAACATCTATCAATCTCCGAACCAGGTGCATCCATGCATTCCATCGCTCACCAACTAGTGCTCGTCTAAATTGAATATTTAAGGGGATCGTATGTAAAACTGTGCCTACGTAATCCTCCTTCCGTTGCATAATGTTATACAGGATAGAATATTGTACGACCAGGGGCATTTCTCCTAACCACGTATCCTTCTAAAACCTTGTTGACATCCCATTGTCAACCAGGAATTTGACCCTCTGAAAGAATAGGTAAACCAATCAATTATCTCGTTTAGGAATTGATACAAGTTGTACACCATGCAAGAAGTTATCACAACAACCAGCTTAGTCCATGTGGTTCGTGCCCCCTCATCACAATTCTCAAGTCAAGTTTTGGTGCCACGAGTTTGGAAAGAGTCAAGTTAGTACAGCTTAATTTTTAAATAAACAATGTTGACTTTTCTGGCACGTCAGCCCTGACGGGTGGGTCCTGCTTGTTATAAACGTGTTTAAATCGTCTAAATTGATCATTTTCTGAAAGTGGTGGTTTTTAAACAAAAAAATACATTTTTTTTAGTTTTCGATCAATTTTTTTAATGTGGTAGTTTAGTGGAACGGCAACCCCAAATGTGGTAGTTTTTCTTTGGTCAGTTGGTGGAGGAAGAGTGCTCTTCTTTCTTGGCTATAGAGCGGAGAAGGTGCTACTGCTCCCAAGTCAAAATTCGTCCTCCACAATACACAGGTTGAGCTCTCGTTTGTCTGAATGGATTCTCCACATCACATTGATGTGGTCTTGGTGGCAAAAGGATTCGACCATAGGAGCTATGGTGCAGCGGGAAGGAAGGATCATCTGCGAATTTGCATGCATGCGTACTGTGTACGTACATGGCGTAGCACCTTCTCCTGCGCTGCTACGCTAGGGTTAGGGTTTTTCCGTCTGGGGGTGGTGTGGATCCAGCGGCAGCAAGGCGGCGATGGCGCAACCTTGCTGTGGGCTGGTGTCGTTGATCCTCGCCAGGAGCGGTGCTGATGGCGGAGAAGGGGGCGATGATGAAGGCTGCAACTCCGAAGAAACTGGCGAACCCGGAGTCGATGGCGGCGGGGGCTACTACGCAGGTGACGAGGACGGGGGGATCTGCTAGCCGGGGGGCTTCTAGGTCCCCGATGGAGAGCAAGACTCCGGACCCGGCAGCAAGTCTCTCAGCTAGATTGGGAGGGATGGTGTTGATGGATAAGGAAGCCGACGGCCTCATCTTCGAGGAAACAGATCAGATATTACCACAAGTCTCAAGATGGGCAGCTGTGGGCAAGGTATGTTCGGCTAGGCCGTTGAATAAAACAGTATTGGAGAGGACCATGATCAGAGCATGGGGTCTGCACAAGGAGGCGCGCTTCAGAGATCTTGGGTCAAATATTTTTGAGGTACACTTTGGAAGTGAGGGAGTTTGGAAGCACGTTATGAATAATGGTCCATGGCAATACGACTTCAGTGTGCTAATCATGAAAGATTATGAAGGGGCAGTGAGGCCATCAGAGATGGTTTTTGACAAGATCGACATCTGGGTTCAAGTTGTTGATCTACCACCGGATAAGAGGAATGAGGATTTTGGGAAAGCTTTGGGAAATTGGCTAGGGGAAGTGGTGAAGGTAGACACAGACAATGACGGTGCTTCCAGAGGTAAAGACCTTAGGGTCAGAGTAAAGATCCCTGTCCATGAACTGCTAGTGAGATGTTTTAACCTGAAAAAAATCAAAGGATGATACAGTGGGTACTTGGTTTGACTTTAGCTATGAGAAAGTACCACACTTTTGCTTCAACTGTGGGAGACTAGTGCATTTTGGAGGGGCATGCATCCCACCAATTTATTCATCTGACCAATGGGGGGAATGGCTGAGAGCATCCCCAGGCAGAAACAACTCAGGTAAGGAGGGATCTGTTGGTGGAGCTGCAAGAAGTAGTAACAGTTTTGTCAGTTCTCAAGGAGGTGAAGGATTAAGGCTGAAACATGAGAGGCCCCCCAAGATGAGAGATCTACAGATGAAGAGGAATCTTACCACTGATTTTGTCAATGCCGCTGAGTCTCACACAGGCGGGCACTCGAGACAGCCTAGGGGGGAGGTAAACAGCCCGAGGAAGGAGAATCAGAAGCAAGATGTGACAAGGGGTACCGACCTCCGGCATGGACTGGAACAAAGGAGGGAGAAGGACCTGCGAGACAAGCTCATGGAGCAGGGGCAATTTAGACAGGGTGGCGATAGAAGGGATGAGTGCAGCTACAGAAAAGGCAAGGACCCATATTTTGCATATGAACAGGAGACACATGCAGATTTGCGCCGCGAGTATAAAACTGAATACGGGAAACCGGGTGGTGAAACCGGTATGCATGGGAAACCCGATATGCATGGAGGCCTAGGAAGAAGAAGAGGCTACTCAAAGAAAGCACAGAGAGGGAGCTGAAGTACATCATAGCAGGGCTGCACAAGAGAAGGATGAGCATGAGAGCAAGAAGAGAAGGCCAAGGCAGATGTGGGTGGAAAAAGGAGATGGAGACAGCTGGCAGGGTACACATGATGCTTTCATTCGCGATGCGAGGCGTAAAACGTTGTCAGTGTTTGAATGCATCTCTGAACAAAATGACCAAGCGGCGGACCCCGAACAACGGGCCCGTCGGGAACAATGAATATCCTAGCCTGGAATTGTCGGGGATTGGGGTTGGACTCGACAGTGGGCGAACTTAGAGACCTGATTAGGTCCTACAACCCAGCGATGGTGTTCCTAAGTGAGACTAAGAAAAATGCAAGGGCGATGGAGAGATTAAAGTGGAGACTAGGTTTCAAGGAAGGAGTGGCAGTGGACTGCAGTGGAAAAAGTGGAGGACTCGCTTTGTGGTGGAGGGATAATGTTCAAGTCACAGTGAAGCCTTGGTGTCAGTATTTCATTGATGTTAATGCTGTGTTTGAGGGTAAAACTATGCGAATCACTGGATTCTATGGTGAACCCCGTACTGAGTTGAGGGAGAAATCCTGGGATGCTCTAAGATATCTTCGGAGACAGGATAATCAACCGTGGTTATGCGTGGGCGACTTCAACGAAGCGCTACTTCAGTCCGAGCAGCATGGGGGTAGCCCAAGGAGCTTCAAGCAAATGGATGACTTTAGGGAATGCTTGGCCGACTGCGGCCTAGCTGACCTAGGGTTTCATGGATACCCGTATACATGGGACAATAGGAGAGATGGGAGTGAAAATGTTCAGGTACAACTGGACCGTGCCACTTGTAATAATGATTTCCTTGGATTGTTCCCGAACACCTCGTTTGACCATGTCATGACGGAGGAGTCGGACCACATTGCTCTTATTGTGTCAGCTAGGGAGACGTCTCCTGATGCTGGCCGGCAAGCTCCTAGGAAGTTTATGTATGAGGAGATGTGGACAAAGCACGAGCAATATGATGAGATGGTGGTTGCAGCGTGGTTGCGTGCAGAAGCAAGCGGGCAAGGAGCAACCAGGACTTGTGGGAAACTCAAAGCAGTATCGGGAGAAATGCAACAATGGGGGCGGCAGGTCTTCGGCTCAGTCCGGAAGCAAATCAGTAAGCTTAAAACTCAACTGCAACATGCTAAAGAGAGGGCACTCGTTACTGGTATCTCACTAGAGGTACGGGAACTGGAAGATCAACTTCGAGACTTGTTTGAGAGGGAAGAAATTATGTATAAGCAACGGTCCAGAGTGGGCTGGCTGAAGGAAGGGGATCAAAATACCAAGTATTTTCAGAATAGGGCTTCTCACAGGAAACAGAAGAACACGGTGAAGGCACTCAGGAGAGATGATGGCAGTAAATGCATGGTTGATGATGAAATGTGGGCTATGGCAGCAACGTTTTATGCCAAGTTGTTTGCATCAGAGGGGTCCCAAGGGGCCGAGCGCATGCTAGAGCTGATTGATGAGTTGGTGAATGCTGATATGAATGCAAAACTGACAGCTCCTATTTTGGACAACGAAGTTGAAACAACACTTTTCCAAATGGGGGCTACAAAAGCTCCCGGGCCGAATGGACTGCCAGCCCTTTTCTACCAGAGACACTGGTCTCTAGTCAAAGAAGATGTTTGTGCAGCAGTTCGCAATTTCTTGCAGGGGGGTTGTCCTCCCGAAGGCTTTAATGATACGGTGCTGGTCTTGATACCGAAAGTTAACTCACCAGAGTTACTTACCTAGTTTCATCCAATAAGTTTATGTAATGTACTGTACAAGATAGCAGCAACGGTGCTAGCTAATAGGCTAAAATTGATTCTTCCTATTTTGATCTCTGAGGAGCAAAGCGCATTTGTTCCAGGAAGGCTTATTACAGATAATGTGTTTGTTGCATATGAGTGTGTGCATGCCATCAGATATAGAAAGAGAAAGAAACCTTTGTGTGCTGTCAAATTGGACAAGATGAAGGCGTATGATAGGGTTGAGTAGACTTTCCTCGAACAAGTGATGCAAAAGTTTGGATTTGCTACAGAATGGATCGACATGATCATGAGGTGTGTGAGGACGGCCATGTTCTCGGTGAAACTTAACGGTGGCTTCTCTAATACGTTTGATCCATCTCGTGGCCTTCGGCAAGGAGACCCATTGTCCCCATATTTATTTTTCTTTTGTGTGGAGGGGTTCTCAGCTTTGCTTAAAAAAGCTCAACAAGACAAAAACATCTCTGGAGTGTCGTTTGGGGTAGTGTATGATAGTATTGCCTTTCTGGAGGGGTCACAAAGCAACATGGAATCACTACGAGACATTCTCCTAGTGTATGAGCAAGCGTCTGGCCAGAGAGTTAATCTCCAGAAGTCATCAATTTTCTTCGGGAAGGGAAGCGATGAAAACAACAAGGAAGTGTTAAAAGGAATTGTTGGAAATACCTGAGAAAGTCAAAGGAGGCACTCAGTGAGAAATACCTGAGTCTGCCAACAGTTGTAGGAAAGTCAAAGGAAGGTACCTTCAAGCATGTGAGGGAAAGCTCGAAGGGTAAGGTACTAGGCTGGAAGGGCCAAGGCCTCTCGAAGGCGGCAAAAGAAGTGCTCGTCAAGTCTGGGTTACAAGCAACACCAACTTTCACCATGAGCTGTTTTCAACTCTCAAAGAAAATGTGCCAGAACCCGTCTACCATCTCGTCAAACTTCTGGTGGGGTTCAACAAATGGTGAGAAGAAGGTGCACTGGGTAGCTTGGGATAAGATGTGCATGGCAAAGAGGGATGGAGGAATGGGGTTTAGAAACTATGAGGCGTTTAACCAGGAGCTTCTAGCAAAACAAGCATGGAGACTTCTTCAAACACCTCAGTTCCTTTGTGCTAGAGTGTTGCAAGCAAGGTACTTCAAACATGGCACCATTATGAATGCAACCTTCATAGCTACTGGCTCGTTTACTTTCAGACGATTCTGTTCGGAAGAGACCTCCCTAGAGAAGGGGCGGTTTGGCGAATTGAAAATGGATCTAAGGTTCTAATCCACCATGACAATTGGATCCCAAGAAAGGGCAGCCTAAGACCACTGGGTCAGGTGTACGTGCATGGCACCACACGGGTGAGTGACCTGCTTACTACGGAGGGGGTGGATGGGACCATGCTAAAATTGATACAATGTTCACTCCCGATGATGCTCAAGATATCAAGCAGATCCCGGTAGGTGGAGCAGAGGTAGATGACTATTTTGCGTGAAACTACACGAAGGATGGGGTGTACACCGCTCGGTCAGGTTATCATCTCTTAATGAACATGAGGAGGGAGATCACAAGACGGCCAGAAGCCTCGTCAACGGTGCATACCTACAGGAGCTGGTTAGCTCTCTGGGGTACCCACTGTGACGCCCGGATAATTAAGCTACAGTAACTCTCGGCTAATGATGCCACAACATCATTTTACAGTTGCTAATCTCACTTAGTTTCAAACCAATTCAAATTTCAAATTTAAAATAAAGTCAAACAACGAAAGTTTTTCAAATGTCAAAAATAAAATGTTCAAAGTGTGGCAAATATTCCATAACTAATTATGATGGTGACCCAACACTTTTGAAAAGTAATTTAATGCTCTTTTGTGAATAAAACAGTGCCAATATAGCAATATTTATCCCATTTATAATTAATACAAATCCAAATGAAATCGTCTTGCCATCAAACCTTTTTCTGACAGTGCTAAATATTGCATGTAATTTATCGAGCCAAGTCTCATATTTTACAAACGTGAATGCATGGGTGGTCTAACAAGTTGCAAACCAAAGTAGAAATAAGAAACAGAGAAGAAACATAAGGGAAGACCTAAACCTATTCGGCCACTTGGCCCCTTTAGCCAACAAGGTCAGGCCCAACCCACACTAGTTGCCTTCAACCTGTAGCAGGGAGGCATCGTGGAGCACATCCACGGACGCCATGGCGCCGTGGCGTGCATCCACGGATCCCCTCGCCCTACTTAGCACCGGCAACCCCCTCCCCCGAACCCTAGTCCGCTCTCGACCGATCCCCTCTCTTTCCCCCATCGTGCCTCTCCTCGTCTGCTCGAAAACGACACAAGAGCTCGAGCGGTGACTACGCCGTCGCCGCCATTCCCATGGCCTATGAACTCCCCGACGCCTGCGGAGTTGTCCTGAAGAGCCGCAGCCGTCGTCTTCATCATCTACGCCCCTGGATCGGAGCCGGGGGGCAACACCGTCGTCATCCACATCGATCCCCTTCAACGGACATCACCTCTACCTCGTCGTCGATCCCCTCGACTCCAACTACATCCGGCTCCCCTGAGCTCCTATGACCCCCCCCCCCTGTGAGCTCCTCCTCCGACTCCCGGCCTTGCCCCCGTCGATCTGTCACCGTAGAGTCACCTCGCGAGCTCGCGCCTGCTGTGGTCGAAGCCCTGCCGCAACCGCACCGGGTTCGCCCCCGTACACGCTCGCCTCACCCATGGTCGTGCTTGCCCTGCTGCTGCTCCTCGCCAGTGTTGGGGAACGTAGTAATTTCAAAAAAATTCCTACGCACACGCAAGATCATGGTGATGCATAGCAACGAGAGGGGAGAGTGTTGTCCACATACCTTCGTAGACCGAAAGAGAAAGAGTTAGAACAACGCGGTTGATGTAGTCGTACGTCTTCACGGCCCGACCGATCAAGCACTGAAACTACGGCACCTCCGAGTTCTAGCACACGTTCAGCTCGATGACGATCCCCGGACTCCGATCCAGCAGAATGTCAGGGAAGAGTTCCTTCAGCACGACGGCGTGGTGACGATCTTGATGTTCTACCGTCGTAGGGCTTCGCCTAAGCACTGCTACAATATTATCAAGGACTATGGTAGAGGGGGGCACCGCACACGGCTAAAAGATCAAGAGATCAATTGCTGTGTCTTTGGGGTGCCCCCTTGCCCCCGTATATAAAGGAGCTAGGGGGAGGCGGCCGGCCAAGGAGGAGGGCGCGCCAAGGGGGGAGTCCTACTCCCACCGGGAGTAGGACTCCTCCTTTCCTAGTAGAAGTAGGAGAGAAGGAAGGGGAAGGAGAAGGGAAGGAAG